>JARHVA010001419.1:2142500-2742500 GCA_037957365.1 Torreya grandis
GAAGGCATCCAAAATAAGAGAGAAGTTCCAATCTTCAAGAGTGCCTACCCAATCCCCAAGCCAATTCATGAATCTATTCAATCCCCACCCATTCCTCTTCAAGAACCTAAAAATTTCCCATCATGGATGTCAATTCAAAAAAGCATCCAAATGAAGAAGGAATTATTTATTGATAAAATTTAATACCAAAGCATATCAAGGTTTGAAGGATTGATTAGGAAATGGAAGGAAAAGAATGATAATCTCATTGATATCAAGAGACAAAAGTTTGTTTATGAGGTTGAACAACCCATCCTTGAAGAAAAACATGTTCTATGGTAGGCTAATGAAGAAGATTGATTTGTAGCTATAATTGAGTCTCAATAAGGCTTTGATTAGGATAATTCAAATGCATATGATGAAGAGGTCATCATTAGAACAACTCTTGGTGAAGAGAGAAGCAAATCATTCTTTGAATATGAAGTGAGAGATGTTCTTTCCCAATGTGAATAAGGAAATAATAAGGTTGTTATAAAATAATAAGTATCTCCTAAATATTTATTGAAAGTGGATAAAGTTTGTTTTCATCCTAAATAAAATTATCAAAGAGGTATAGACCTTATTACCTGCTCAATTATTATTGTGAATACCTATATATCAGCTCGTATCAAGATATAAGAAAGCCTAAATGAGATAAAACTACGTTAATTTCAGTTGGAGGACTTGTTTGAAGTCTTAGGAGAAGGTTACACTCTTCTAAAGGGAGGTTATGGTCTGATCCAGATTGAGGAAGGTGATTTTGTCAAGCAAACCAACAAGCAAAAATATGGCATCTCTTCAAGCTTATCACTCTAAGAATCTACGTCATTTGAATTTGATTTGTTTGATGTTATTAAGGAAGGCTATCGACTTATTAGTCCATTTGCAGACACTTGTACACTCTTGGAAGAAATGTAAATATCTATTGGCCTTAGCCTCTTAAAGAGAAATAAGTATTACCTCTTAAAGCCAATTTTAAAAGCATGGTGTAAGAAACATTTCAATCTATTCAATTTGATTTAATAGCTCTTGGAGAGGTAAACATTTGTCATTAGGTGAAGAATGATCAGGTCTATATCACTATAAGAGTATGTCTTATCAACTAGTTAACTTAGTTGGAATCCAACAAAGAGGATCCATTTCCTATCATATTCATTTTAGAACATGAATATGAGCCTGAATTTTCCAAGATTAGTCCAAACATACACCCTTGATCACTCATGATTCAAGAAATATGGAGGAGGTGTACAAGATTAATTTTTAAGGGGATGAGGCTATCAAGAATAACATAGAATTTCCCCTTTTATATTCTCTCATGGTTGTTATCAAGATTACTAGTCACATGAATTTAGTGAAAAAAGGTAGCTACTTTACTTGACCAATTAATGGTTTTGTTGAGGGCTATCCCAAGTTTTTAGAGTAGGTTAGTATAGGGTAGATTATCTATTTTTTGCCTTGTATTTACTCTTAGTGCTTTGCATCAAAGTGTTTTATTTTGTTGTTTCAATGTGTGTGTGTGTGTGTTCTTATTATTTATTGTTTTTGTGTGTGGCGAAGGTGGTTATATATTCATTTCATTTCAAGATGTTGGCAGTCAAGTATGAAGGTCCAATCAGGTCTAATTTTGAGTGAGAGGTGACTTCATATCTCAATAGATGGACTAGGTAAATGGTTTAACGTGCATAGTAGGTATATAATCCCAGTAGGTTGCCAAAGATATTAAACAAAATTGGCCACCATGAATGAGTATCATTCAAAACTTTGATTTAATTGATCTTAACTTTCTTGAAAACCATTATGAAATACTTGTATTGATCACTAATTATCTAAGATGATAGGTATCATGTCTTCCTTAGTAGCTTACAAGGTCCTCTAAGATGGTCTAGTTAGTAGCAGGGTCAAGTCACTTTGTCTTATCATCAAATGGTCATTTTTTTATTCCTTTCATGTGTTTAGCATTATTTAAGGTAAGTTTTAGCACTCCAAACTACACCTTAGAATGAAGTTGTTCAGCCTTACCTTCAAAGATAGACTAACATAGGAATAACCAAAGGGTTATGGGTGACCTATGACTAAGCTAAACCTCTATATTATGGGGATAGCTCCCCTAGTGCATCTATTTAAGCTCATATTGATAATACCTACTAATTTGGGGTGAAAAAGGATAGATATTTCATAAAATAAACCTAGTATAGGGGGTGGTGATACACCAATATGATCACTCATCCACTCAAATTGACCTTTAACAACACTAGTGGACTAGACAAGCAACTAAACAACCATCTTCAAAATCTCATAAGAAATAATATTTCATATGTAGGTTATATTAGGTACTATAACATGAAGGTCATGACAAAAATCCTAGTCTAAGGTACTTATTAATCAAGTTCCACTGTAAATTCAACCAATTAACACTTTTACACACCATATGACCTGCATGAGGCACCATATGATCATCTAGGTGAGCAAGGACCTAAAAGGGAGATAAATACATCACATATGAAAATAAAAACAAGTATAAACACACTAGATATCATAATGAAGGAGATGTAATAGTTTATTCATCAGTCCAATAGGTTCATCAAGTACAAAACTAAGCATAGTTTCTTGATACCTAGGTGAAGGATACAAATCAAACCCTTAAGGCCTAAACATATAGTATAATGAAGAGAGAAGGAGAGTGAAATTAGTGTGGGGGTATAGATAAGGGTCATAAATGACCATATATCATTCATATAATAGTTACAATAGTCATAATAATCCCCATAAGACCTTCTATATGCATTGGTGGCTTTCAATGTGCCCTTTAGGTGTTGAGGTGGGGTAATGGAGGCTATAATTGACTTGTTTGACCCATTTCAGAGCATGACCATTCCTAAATATGTTTAATTTATCTCCTCTTGATAGTTATAAAGTGCAATTGAGGGGTAATTATGCCTCCAAGAGGTGATGAACAACCCACTCTTCCTTGTGTATGTTGACCAAGCTTGGTAACTATCCTATTCCTCCATAATGGCTATGATAAGTACTCATATTTCCAATTAAGCATTAGTACATGGGTAACATCCCTTAATTAACTCCCCTAATAGCCTCTCTCACCATTATATAACTCTCCTTATTGACTAAGTAGGCCAATTAGGCCACCAAGCCTAGTCACCTAACTATTGGCTGATTGAGTGGCCATGAAACCTACAAAATACCTTTAGGATAGTGGAAAGATGAGTTTCATCCCTAAATCAAAGTATCATATCATGACATATGTCTTTTGAGTATATCATACCTATGACATTACCAAACTAGGTCGTTAGGTCACCTTCTCTTTCACATCTGTATATTGGATATTTGGGAGAGACTTATAAAGGAATTTATAGGCATAAAAGTGAGAAGATAGTGTCTTTAGAAGATCAAAAAAGTCTCAAACCACCCCATCCAATGATTCAAAACTTCTCAACAATATTTTTACCCTGAAAAAATCACAAAACATTAAAAAGTACCCTTTAATGATAATTTTGTATATTATTTATAGAAATAATTACCATGGATGGAATCTTCTCTAATTATACCATATGTTTAAAGTGTTTATCAGGTCAATAAGGAGCGTTTGAGTGCAAAAATATTCACTTTTACTAAGGCAAGTCTGTCTTAGGGTTTAAGCATGGTTTTGGGGTCTACCATCTTAATAATGGTTCATAAAGATGAGACCTCCAATCCTAAACTTATGGTCATGGATGTTTATTCCATATACCCCTAAAACTTATGAAAATATTTGGGTCAAATTCAATTGGTACAAAGAGATATGAGTAAGAGATGGTGGACTTTGAGCTCTCTAAAAGGTAGTCTATGTAGGTCATTTTCTTAACATTCATTCACAAACATGGGCCCCTAAATTTAACTCAATATTTCATGGATATTAATTCCATATGGGTTTCCATATTCCCCCTAAGATAATTCTACTTTATTCCATCTACCATGGAAGATATGAGCATTTAAAGTGATTGCTCGAGTTGATTGCCTAGGACTGTGTAAGTTGAGTAGGGTCTTAAGACCAATTTGATAAGTTTTATGTTTTCCCATAATTTAAACCACTTTTTTAGGTATTATACCATCCTATTATAACTTATCATATCCAACAACTTTTTTTGGGAGGGTATGAGTATGTTTTAACATGGTAGTGGGTTTAAGGCCTAATTTTGGCTTTTAGGCCTAACAGGCCTAGACTAACCATTAGAGGTCTGAGTGACCTATATATTACTTGGGGGATTAATATTTCCACAAAAAAATTATTAATAAGTTTACATCCTCTATAGATACCCTTATATCCCCATACTCCATCTCTATATCCATTTGCTCATGTGACTGCCTGTAGATAAAAATGCTAGTCTAAGTGTTTGATAGTAGCATGTTAGACCCAAGTGGTTTCTTTCCTTCTCTACTATATATTTGATGGAGTTAGAATTAATATAATATGCCTTCAATTTATTATCACTCTCTTACTTGAGACCTTATAACTCTTTTGAATGTATACTTTCATTTCTTTGTCTAGGGTTTCTTGGTAGTCAAGCTTGTGTAGCCCTAGTGTCTTAGTTCAGTCCCTTCTTTACCTCAATTGAGAGTCTAAAAATTCAATAATAATTTATATTTTTCTCCTTACTTCCTCTCAAGTGATTTAATCCTTCCATCATCCCTCAAACAAGTAGAAGGCTCTAATTCAGGCACTAACCTATTTAAGCCTTTTTAGGCCTCATAGGCCTAATAGACCTTAAAGCCTTTTTATTCATTTTAAGGACTAAATAATATCAATAGGATGATAAGATCACTTTATAGAGTGAGTGAGGGACCATTCCTTCACCTTAATTATTCACCTACCTATAGGGTCCTGTACTTTCACTTTTCCAAGCTATTAGTTATGCCTTTAGATCATAGTCAGGCCTACCTGGGCTTTGTGAGAAGGTGAACACCTTGTTAGCATCTGAGGTCTTCTCCTTAATTAAAAATGGGAAAACCATTAACTATGTACCTAAGGTTTTATAAACAAAATAATACACTTTTATCCACCTTTAAATTTCACTCTCTTTTATAAGGATGTGTATATTCTTGTATTCACACATAACCCTACCTATGTGTGTTGATTGGGTCTATCTAAGTTGATGATATAGATAATCCCTTTATTAGTTCTTTATATAACTATTTTGGTGGAAATATTGTTGAAATTTTTCATTTATGTCATATTTTTGTGTATGTTCATTGATGTAAAGAGAAGCCTAAGGATGAGGTTAACTTTTGAAGCCTACTGGTGTGAGGTATGGTCATCCATTTGAATGTCTTGTGATGCATAATGAGGAATGATGAAATGAGTGGTTATAGGTCCTTAATGAAGGATAATATCATAAAGTGATGATAAGGATAATGCATAGAGTAATAAGAGGATGTCTGAGGACATTTCAACATTCATTTGAGGTATTGAAGCATTCATGTGTGTTTCAAAGTGTGACTATAAAGGTAAAACCTATACATCTAATATGCAAGTAAAGTAGTCTTTGACTCTGACTAATCTAACTAGGGGTCCTAATACATTAACATGACCTATGAAGTATTATTGGTATTAATATAACATGTGATAATGTCTTTAAACATGGTAATAAGGTCAAAAGTGCATCTACATTGGTAAGAAGGTCAAGTTTGGGGCCTAGTCCTTGCATGAGAGACCTAATGTGAAGGCACAAGCTTGGTAGATTGTTAAAAAGAGAAGTGTGAGACCTATGTGAAAAAATTTGATAGTGCATGAGATTTATATGATTCAATTTGACATATGTGTGATGGTTTGAGAACATGCACGAGGTTTTCAAGTGTTTTCAAGATTCAAGTACGACTGGTGTTTCTAGACCTAATATGCATATTGGTCTAGTGTGCCCTAATAAAGGGTCAAGATGATTTTATAAGATGTTTAATAACATGTGAGCATGGATTTAGGTTTTAGAGGGTGTTTCAAGGGTGTTAAACTGGTCTAAGGTCATAAGTTGAAGGAGAAAGCAAGAAAACACATTTGAAGCTCTCCTGTGCATGTAAAATGAAGAGAAGAGACCCTGAGAAGGAAATTTAGATGTTCATTAGAACATTTTACCAGTTCATGGGAATGGATTTGTCTTCATGAGAAGTTCATATGAATATTTTTATGATCAAATTTTGTTGACTATACTTTGGTAGTGTTTGACCATTCTAAGTGATCATGTTGCAAGAGTTGGTTTGAGGCATTTTTACCTATTTGGTGGTGTCAAATGGATATGGTAGTGAATATAGGGTCATGAATTATATATAAATATTATTTTTTCATATTTATATGTGTTAAAATTGGTTATTTACCTTAGTTGTGTAAAATAGACTTTCTGGGTATATGAAGGCCTAATGGCAAGTAGGCCTAATAACATGGTTCAAGTGGTGAATTAGACTAAAAGGTGGTATGGAGATATGAGGATTTTAGAGTGGGTTTATTTTATAAGTGCTTTAAGTTTTTAAATCATTGGTAGAGGATAAATGTGGTCAAATAGGTTAGAAGTGTAATGTGTACTTATGATAGACCTAATTACATTAGGTCTCCTTTAGGCCTAATGGAGATTTTGGCCCTAAAGGGGTATGAGCGACTTGTGTAATGATTATTTATTATGTGAAATGTGTTTATGGGCCTATTCAAATTATGATATAAGTGTGATAAGGTTACTATCTGACCAAGATGGGTGAAAGCAAATGTTTGGTATAAAAGCAAGGCCTAATTAGCCTATTTGAGATAGTTTAAAAGTTAAGGAAATAAACAAAGGAAAGAGATATTAAAGGAGTATAAATAGGTCATTAAGGACCATAATATTAAGATATAAAACCATGATGAATATATAACAAATATTCTACAGGTAGATGATAAGGTCAATGGACCTAATGAGCCTAGAAGAGCTATGTTGTGTGAGTGAGCCTAAAAGGCTATTTGAGTGGGGTAGAAGACTAATGGGAGATAAATGAGTTGATGGATATTGAGATACCATAAAGATACATAAGAGGATTCTTTTAGGTGTATGAAAAAGAAAGGAATTTAGATAAGGAAGAGAGAGAATTTAAGAAGAGATCACCATCAATTGAGAGATCAACAAGGTGTCTTGAGGTGATTAATCTTGCCTTGGATGGGTTGGTCCTTAGTCAAGATATAATTGGAGTTTCATTTAATTTTTTATCTTGAATAAGTGTCCTTAAAGTGTGTGTGTTTGTGTCAAGCCACTTAGGAGGTTATATCCTCCTTGTAAGTTGGATCTTGTTAAAGGATAGCTAGGTTGGTTCTCATATAAGATAGTAGTCTAAGTGGTGTGATAGTGGGTTTTATCCCCAATGATGGTTTCCCACATAGGTTTGGTGTTAATGTGTTGATGTCTTACTTATTTATTATGTGATTATTCTTTTTTGTATTGCTATATCTCTATGCTAGTTTAAATGGTTAAAGAATAGTGAATTAAAATGAATGAAATGTTTGCACACTGATTCACCCCCCCCCCTCAGTAGTCGTGCTTCTAATAATTAGTATTAGATCAGGTCCTTTGTAGGAGGATTGATATATTTAAGGTGATCCTAAAAAAAATGGTTAAGCTTGTGAAGGTGATTTTCAAGCTCAATATGTTTATCATCTTGTGGAAGAAGAAAGCTTGGAGTATACTTGTTAAATCTTAGAATATGTTACATGACAATAAGGTGTTTGCATCATAGGAATTATAGGGTGGTATAATTGGTCAACTATCATGATATAAGGAATGTGTTTCTTGGTTTAGGTTTACACCTATACCAAAGTTTTAGACCCTGCTAGGTCTATTAAAGCATGTTGAGCAATATAGAAGCATGTAAGATAGTATAATGTTCAAGTGAGCTTTAACAAGCTATTTTGAAGATGTTCATGAAGATTAAGGTTACAAGAATAGATGAGCAAAGGGTTGTTAGGAACCTGAGTATGTTCATGAGACCTATGTGAAGTCTATTTAATTCTTCATGAGATATAAAGGTATGAACATGTATCCTTGCTTTTGCATGTATGTTTGTTAAACATATATAATTTGACATGAAAAGATCCAATGGAGGATTTTTGAGAAGGCATATAAGTTATAAATTGGTCTGTAAGACCAATGAGGACATGAAGGTCCAACAAGATGACTATACCTTATTGGCATAGTCAATAATGAATAAGGTTAGTTTAGATGATGATGCAGGTGTTTAAATATTTTGACATGACTGACATGAATGAGGTTTTCAATACTTCATGGGATAGTGAAACACTAAGAAGATAGTGAATGTAAGTTGACTGCAGAGTTGATTGATTTGAATCATTACCATGGGGATTCAAGTGATCTTGATGAATATAAAAATGACATTAGGATCATATAATACATGTGAACAATTTATAAGGACCTTGACTATGTTTGATGAATGGTACATATAGAAGTACTTAATAATCTTTATTGTGACTATTTTTTAAAGATCGACAACAAAGAATGAGGTCTCACAAACCTATCTAGTAGTTTTCCTTGTAGAACTTGTTATGAGTTAGTCAAAGCCATGATGACTTGAAATACATTAAGAGGAATTCAGATTGATCATGAGTTTCAAAAAAAATATATGAGTCATATATTGGTCTGCAAGACCAATGAGATTATGAAGACCATTGGAAGTGTTATTCAATAGATGATAAGGTGAGGTATCTAAGTAAGTATTTTGAGTTCATCTTAAAGTGGTATGCATGATCTTAGGGGGAGTATATATCTAATATGATTCTTAAATTTCTTTATTTTTGATTGTTGAAGATGATTGAGCTACTTCTATGAGTTGAGCTCATGTTTGGATTGATCAAAAGGAGATCAATAATGTGCACAAAGTATGAGGTCAAAGGGGGAGACCTTGAATTTATTTAAAATAAGTATGAGTCAAGAAACATCATATGTTGACATGTGTTCAAAGACAAATAAGGGAAAATTTTGAGGATCTATGAGTAATCAAGAAAAGAGCATTAAAATACAGGTCTACCTATTAAAGTCTTGGGCTTGGGATGATAATTAAGTCAAGGGAAGCTCATGTATGTATTCAAGATATCTCTAATAAGGTAGTCATTAAGTTTAGGTCCAAAGATTAGGTGGAAAGGTATAAAGAGATTAATAGATTTAGATCATAAGGAGATGATGAGCTACATATGTCAAGATGATAAAAAATAGGTCAAGTTGAGAAATATTAGTTCAATCACTCTAAGGTAAGCATTTGATCAATTTTATTTAGTAGCATTATCGAAGTTGGAGTGAAAAGACAAGGTGGTAGTTATATAGGCCCTTTATCCTTAATGTCAAAGAGGGAGAGAGATTAGACTGATGGAGTTATTTGGATCAGTTCATTTATGGTTTACCATCAATATGGTTTACCATCAATGATAAAGGGGGAGATTGTTACACATTATCATTTATGTCATATTTTTGGGTATGGTCATTGATATCAAAATAAGCTTGAGGATAAGGTTGAATATTTGATCTTGTTAGTGTAAGGTATGGTGATCCATTTGAATGTCTTGTGATGTATAATGAGGAATGATGAAATGAGTGATTATAGGTCCTTGATGAAGGATAATATCATAAAGTGATGAGAAGGATAATGAACAGAGGCATAAGAGGATGTTTGAGGACATTTGAGAATGAATTTGAGTCATTGAAGCATCTAGGTATGTTTCAAAGTGTGACTACAAAGGTAAGACCTATAGGTCTAATATGAAAGTAAACTAGTCTTTGACTCTAACTAATCTAACTAGGGGTCCTAATATGTTAACATGATCTATGAAGGATGCAAAGTATTGATAGACATGTGAGAAGGTGTTTGAACATGTGAATAAGGTTGAAAGTCTATCTACAATGGTAGGAAGGTCAAGTTTGAGGCTTAGTCCTTCTATGAGAGATCTAATGTGAAGGCACAAGATTGATAGCTTGTTAAGAAGAGAAGTTTGAGAAATATTTGAATAAGTTTAGTAGTGCATGAGTTTGGTATGATGTCATTTGACATGTGTCAAATGGTTTGAGAACAATGCAAGAGGTTTTCAAGTATTTTCAAGATCTAAGTATGAATGGTGGTTCTAGACCTAACATGCATATTTTATGGTATGGCCTAATGAAGGGTCAAGATGATTTTCCAAGATTTTTAAGAACATATGAGCATGGATTCTAGTTTGATAGGGTGTCTCAAGGGCATTGACCAAGTCTGAGGTCATAAGTTGAAGGAGAAAGCAATAAAACATGTTTGATGGTTTCCTTTGTATGTAGAATGAAGAAAAGAGAACTCGAGAAGGAAATTTAGATGCTCATTGTCATATGTTATAGGTTCATGGGAATGGATTTGTCTTCATGAGAAGTGAATATGTATATGTTTCTGATCAAATGTTGTTGATTGTACTTTGGTAGTGTTTGACCATTCTAAGTGATCATATTGTAAGAGTTGGTTTGAGGCATTTTTGCCTATTTGGTGGTGTTAAATCAATATGGTAGTGACTATGAGGTCATGAATTATATATAAATATTATTTTTTCATGTGGATATGTGTCAAAAAAAATTGTCTACATCAGTTGTCTAAAATAGATTTATGGGTGTATGAAGGCCTAATAGTGAGTAGGATTAATAACATGGTTCAAGTAGTGAGTTGGAATGAAAGGTGGCATGGATATATGAGGATGTTCTCATGGGTTTATTTAAGAAGTGTTTTAAGTTTTTAAATTTTTGGTGGAGGATAAAGGTGGTCTAAGAGGTTAGAAGTGTAGCATGTTCTTATGATAGACCTAATTGCATTAGGTCTCCTTTAGGCCTAATGGAGGTTTTGGCCCTTAAGGTGTATGACCGACTTGTGTAATGATTTTTTATTATGTGAAACATGTTTATGGACCTATTCCAAGAGTGATGAATTTATTTTCTGATCAATATGGGTGAAATCAAATGTTTGGTATAAAAGCAAGGCCTAATTGGCCTATTTGAGCTAGTTAAAAAGTTAAGGAAATAAGTGAAGGAAAGAGCTCTTAAAGGGGAATAAGTAGGTAATTAAGGACCATCAGAATAAGAGATAAAACCATTACAAATGTATAAAAAATATTCTTCAAGTGGATGATAAGGTCAATGGACCTAATGAGCCTATAAGAGGCATGTTGAGTGAGTGAGCCTAAAAGGCTACTTGATGTGGTAGAAGATTGAGAGCTAAATGAGTTGATGGTTGGTGAGAGACCATAAAGATACATTATAAGAGTGTTCAAGGTGTATTATAGATATAGTAACTTATATAGAGAAGAGAGATAATTGAAGAAGAGATCACCATCAGTTGAGAGAGCAACAAGTTGTCTTGAGGTGATTAAGCTTGCCTTAGTTGGGTTGGTATTTGGTCAAGAGGGAGTTGGAGTTGAATTACACGTTAGAGCTTGAAATTTTTTCCTTGAAGTGGTCAAGTAGGTTCCAATCTAATTAGGGGGTTGGATCCTCCTTGCAAGTTGGAGCTAGCTAAAGGACTAGTTGGGTTGTGCCTAACTAGTGAGGGGTTGGTGCTCCTTGTGGGGTTGGTGTCTCACTAAATGTTGTTTCATGGCTTATAGGATAGTAGTGTAAGTGGTGTGATAGTGGGTTTTATCCCCCATGATGATTTCTCACATAGGTTTGGTGTTCATGTGTTGATGTCTTACTTCTTTCTTATGTGATTGCTCTTTTATGCACTGCTATATCTCTATGTTAGTTTACATGGTTAAAGAATGATGAATTAAATTGAATGAAATGTTTTTACATTGATTCATGTCCCCTCTTAGTGGTTATGATTCCAAAAATTGGTATTAAATCATGTCCTTTGGAGGATGTTTTATATCTTGAATGTGATCCTAGAAACACAAAATGGTTAGGCTTGTGAAGGTGAGTTACAAGATCAATATGTTTATCAGATTGTGTAAGAAGAAAGCTTGGTGGATGCTTGTTGAATCTTGGAAGATGTTGCATGAAAATAATATGTTTGCATCAGAGGCATTCCAAGGTGATATAATTGGTAAAATAGCATGGCAGAAGGAATGTGTTGCTTGGTTTAGGTATGCACCTAGACCTAAGTTCCAGAACTTGTCAGGTCTATTGAAGTATGTTGAGTAATATAGAAGAATATAAGCTAGTATAATGTTCTAGTGAGATTTGACAAGATATTTTGAAGATGTTCATGAATATTGACATTTCAAGAATCTTATTTTACCCTTGAAATAAGATGCTATGAAGTATTTTTTATCATCACAAAGAGGTCTACAAGTGAAGGATGAGTTGATCATCAAGCTAGAGAAGCTAAGTTGAGTTTATGAAGCTATCATAGATGAGAAAAAAGTTGTTAAAAACCTAAGTATTTTGATGAAACCTTTGTGAAGTCTATTTGAGCCTTCATGAGATATAAAGGTATGAACATGTATCCTTATTTTTTCATGTATGTTTGTTAAACATATATACTTTTAGGTGACAATATCTAACAAAGGAGTTCTGAGAAGGCATATAGGTTATAGATTTGTCTACAAGGCCAATGAGGACATGAAGGTCCAATAAGATGAGTGTACCTTATTGGCATAGTCAATTATGAACAAGGTCATTTTGGATGATGATGTAGGTGTTTACAACTTTTAACATGATTGACATGAATGAGGTTTTCAAGACTTAATGGGATAGTGAAAAAATGAAAAGATAGTGAATGTAAGATGACTACAGAGTTGATTTATTTGAATCATTACCATGGGGAGTCAAGTCATCTTGGTGAATATAAAAATTCCATTAGGATCATATAATACAAGTGAATAGTTTATAATTTCCTTGACTAAGTTTAATGAATTATACATATAGAGGTACATAATAATATTTTTCATGACTATTTATTACAGATATACAACAGATAATGAGGTCTCATAGATTATCTAGAAGTTTGAATCGTAGAAGTTTTTATGAGCCAGTTGAATCCATGATGACTTGAAATACAATTAAGATAAATTCAAATTGATTATGCATTTCAAAAAAAAATGAGTCATAGATTAGTCTGAAAGACCAATAAGATTATGAAGACCATTGGAAGTGTTCTTCAATAGATGTCAAGGTGAGGTATCTTAGTAAGTATTTTGAGTTCATCTAAAAGTGGTATGCATGATTTTAGGGGGAGTATATATCAAGAATACTTCTTAAGTTTCTTTATTTTTGATTGTTGAAGATGGTTGAACTACTTCTATGAGTTGAGCTCAAGTTTGGATTGATCAAAAGGAGATCAATAGTGTGCACAAAGTATGAGGTAAAAGGGGGAGAATCTAAAATTGTTTAGAAGAAGTATGAGTCAACTTACATATGATGTTGACATGTCTTCAAATTTAGACAAGGGAAAATGTTGAGGATATATGATTAATAAAGAAAGAGTGTTTAGATACAAGTCTACCTATCAAAGTCTAGGTCTTGGGATGAGAATGAAGTCAAGTGGATCTCATGTATGGCTTCAATAAATCTCTAAGTAGGTAGTCATCAAGTTTAGGTCCAAGCATCAGGTGGCAAGGTATGAGAGATGATTGGATTCAGATCATAAGTAGATGATGAGCTACAAGGAAGGTTTGTGGAGTCATGACATTCATATGTTAAGCTAATAAGAAATAGGTCAAGTTGAGAAATAGAAATTCAATCACTCTAAGGTAAGCATTTTATCAATTTTATTTAGTAGCATTGTTGAAGTTGGAGTGAAAATAAAAGGTGGTATTTGTAGAGACCCTTTGTAATTAATGTCAAATGGGGAGAGAGATTAGATTGATGGAGAAGTTTTCTAAATCAGTTCATCTATGGTTTACCATCAATGATTAAGGAGGAGATTATTACAAGTTGTCATTGATGTCATATGTTTGTGTATGGTCATTGATGTCAAAAAAAGCTTGAGGATGAGGTTGAATTTTTGAGCCTATTAGTGTGAGGTATGGTGATCCATTTGAATGTCTTGTGATGCATAATTTTGAATGATAAAATGAGTGGTTACAAGTCCTTGATGAAGGATAATGTCATAAAGTGATGACAAGGATAATGCACAGAGGCATAAAAGGATGTTTAAGGACATTTTAACATGAATTTAAGGCATTGAAACATCCAGGTATGTCAAGGTGTGATTACAAAGGTAAGACCTATAGGTCTAATATGCAAGTAAACTAGTATTTAACTCTAACTAATATAACTAAGGGTCTTAATATGTTAATCTGACCTATGAAAGAAAGTATTGATAGAACATGTGAGAAGGTGTTTAAACATGTGAATAAGGTTGAAAGTGCATCTACAGTGGTAGTAAGGTCAAGTTTGGGGCTTAGTCCTTGTATGAGAGACCTAATATGAAGGCATAAGCTTGGTATCTTGTTAAGGAGAGAAGTGTGAGACCTATGTGAACAAGGTTGGTAGTGCATGAGTTTGGTATGATGTCATTTGACATGTGTGTGATGATTTGTGAGTAATGCAAGAGGTGTTCAAGTGTTTTCAAGATCTAAGTATGATTGGTAGTTCTATACCTAACATGCATATTGGTCTAGTGTGGCCTAATGAGTGAGCCTAGAAGGCTACTTGAGTGGGGTAGAAGACTAAGGAGAGATGAATGATTTTATGGATATTGAGATACCCTCAATATACATCATAGGAGTGTTCTAAGTGTATGACAGAGAGATTAACTCAAATAGATAATTGAATAAGAGATCAACATCAATTGAGAGAACAACAAGGTGTCTTGAGGTGATTAAACTTACCTTGGTTGGGTTGGTGCTTGGTCAAAATGAATTTGGATCTGCCTTGTAGGTTGAAGCTTGAATGAGTGTCCTTGAAGTGCCTAGGTTAGTTCAAATCCACTTAGGGGGTTGGATCCTCCTTACAAGTTTGAGATTTCTAAAATACTAGTTGGGTTGGTACCTAACTAGTGAGGGGTTAGTACTCATTGTGGGTTTGGTGCCTCACTAAATGTTGTTTCATTACTTATAGGATAGTAGTCCAAGTGGTGTGATAGTGGTTTTTATCCCCCATGAGGGTTTTCCACATAGGTTTGGTTTTCATGTGTTGATGTCTTACTTCCTTCTTATGTGATTGCTCTTTTATGCATTGTTATATATCTATGCTAATTTAAATGGTTAAATAATAATGAATTGAATTGAATGAAATGTTTGCACACTAATTCACACCCCATCTCAATGGTTGTGCTTCCAAAAAAATATAACTTGAGAGATTTCCTTCACTGGCATAGACACCATTGAAACCCTTATTAGACTCCATTTCTCACTCAATCATCTTATTTTCTCATGACTGTCTGTAGGTACCTTATGTATATTGACTGTCTATGATGGGTGAGTTTATTTTTGTCTGGTGTTTTTGACCTTTAATGGATTATTTATGGTTATCATTTCTTGGTATATAGTGTTCTCCTTCCTTATACACTCTCCAAACCCTTAACTTGCCCATTGGACTACCTTAGACCTTGTTAAGTTGCCTGCACATGGTTATGCTTAGGTTACATTCCCAAATTTCCCTTGATGTTAAGTCTATTAAGGAAATCCATCTAAGTTTTAATAGATAATATTTTTTATGTATATCAATCCCCATTTATCTTAATTTAAAACCATAAATTTAGGGCACCAAAACTCTATTTGATCCCCCACAAGATAGTCAAGTCTCTCAGGTAGGTTTGTCTAATTGTCTTAATGCTCTTTTTGCCCTTCATAACAATAACCCCTTAGTGATATCATCCTAATAATAGGGTTTTCATATTATAATTCTCCCTCAAAAATGTTTTATGACTCATAAACATCTAACCCATATAATAACTCAATGTTCTTGTTGTCAATAGACCTCTATCTCCTTAATGTGTAAGTACAAGCCTATAGGTGTTGAAATGAAGGGCAGTCTCTCAAGCACTAAAGATTAGAATAGGAATGATTAGAGAACAATGAGTAAGAGGAAATTACAGACATGGGGTGGTATTATGACTAAGACAAAGAATTCATCTATATTTTTAAGTAATCTAATGACTTTCTATAATTACCTTTCCCTTCACTTGCCAAGGAGGTCACACGTCACCATAAAGAAGGGCTTGAAGGGTTGTTTTTGCTGATGGTGGATTATCTAAGTGTTTTTGGATACATATGAGGCTTAAATGGTATTAATGGAACCATGATCAAATCTAAAACACCATCAAACACCTCCACTTTATGTACCAACATTCTCCAACTTAAGAAACCTCTTTGCAGTTTGAAAATGGAGAGAACATGAAGGTATATCTATTTTAAAACACCCACATGTGTGAAACATGGATGGAATGTTATGGATATGGGCTATTATGTACTAAATAACACACAATAAGTGTTGATCCTCAAAAACACTCCATATATGCACCAAAATTGATGTCATTTTAACCCCTTCTACAGATGAAGAAGATCACTAGAGTGCCCAAATTGTTAGAATTTATTCATAGAGTATGGATCCTTAATCTATAGACAAACTCCATGGATAATAATTTCAAGGGACCCTCTTCCTTTCACCAAAGCTTCAAATCTTATTCTTCTCTCTCTTATCCATAATATCTATAAACCTAAAATATTTCTTGGGTTGTAAAGGATCTCAATGGAAGGGAGAGGTAGGTTTTTGACTTGTTTGACATTATATGATCATGAAATTTCTCTCAAACATCTGAAATGAACTCATATACAATATCTAACTCCCATTTGTACATACATGATTGTAAAAGTCTATACAACCTACTAAAATAGTTTAAAACTCTCCTTTTCATACATTTTCTCCATGTTTCTAAAATTAAACCACCATTTGATGTCAGAAGGAGGGGGAAAATGAGTTAAAATAAAATTAAATACTGGTGGGGAGTTGGAAAGACACATTTTCCCCATGTGTGGGGTCTATTTGGCTAGTGGGAAGGTGGATTTTGACTACAAGATAGAACCTTTAAAAATATAAAATGCCTAGGTGATGGATTAGGAACTATTTTAAGACTTTATTAAATAATGATACCCTTTAAATATTACTTCTTACAATTATTTTATAGTTCATTTGACCAATATAATGTGTTTGAAGGGTGATTGATGAATTTTTTTTGGGGGGGTATGAAGGCTTAGAACTGCTTGAATGGATAAACCATGAATAATGACAGTGAACGCATCAGTATAACTTCATCTTATGACCTTGAACAAGGTTTTAAACCCCTTACATCATACCAAAAAAGGTGTCTTTTCAAGAAATGGAATATAATAGGCATAAAACTATAAGGTTTAGCAACCTCAGTTTCTCTAAATTACCTTAATATTTGTGAAATGACCTTAATCTTGCCAAACACTATTTAGACCATACTTATAGACCTCTAAAACATCTTAACACTCTCCTGATCACTCAAGGGCCATCATTACCACTTCCACATCACCAATAGACCTTAAAATATCTATGACATATGAGGACCTTTGCAATAAAATCTAACATAATTTGAGACCTTAATCAATGCTACAATGTTCAAATTGAGACCAAATAAGACATCACCTATACAAGAGATCACCATATGCAGGATTAGGTTGGCATCATGGATAGTTTTTGGTTTTGGGGGTTATAATTTGGCCTAGGAGGCCAAATTTCAAACATTTTTTTTGACTCTCAGGGGTGACCAACCTGTTGTTTAGGAAAACCCACTAACTTTTCATGACAATGACAAACTTCAAACATGACAATGTGATTTGGATGACTACCCTCTTAGACTAACAAATAGATTTAGAAATTTATGACACCTCTTAGGAATATATCAAAAACCATAAAACACATACAAATTAAACCAAATCATATAACACCTAAACCTAAGAACAAACAAGGCAAGACACCAATGCAACAAGGTAACAATCTAAACTTGTGTTGATCATCTATTGAAACAAAGAAAAAAACACCATAAAAAACTAACATAAGGTCAAAATCTTTCCTCCATTATCAAATGGAAAACTTATTTGATCACTATGGAACCATGAGATCTGATTTCTATGTCTTGATTTGAGTCTAATTAGGCATTGCTCACTGTATGAGGACTCCCACTTGTATTTAGAGGGATTTGTATATTCATGGCTTATTAGGAGAGTAAATGGGCCTTCTTGTTCTATCTCTAGGTGCATGGGAAGGTTATATGAGTCTAACACCCAATCACCTTCATTCAAAATTTTCCTTCCTTGTATTAACAATCTAAATTCTACCTTAGTCATGGGTTCCTGATGATTTGTCATATTTTTAAGTAGTGATTATCTTGACAACTCAACTGGTAGGCCTTGGTTAGTGTCTTCATTCTGCTCTATTTGAGATGTTAGTTTGTCAAGGCCTTAAAATTATTGATAAGTGGACAATCCTAGCTAACACATGTCATTAAGTTCTGCTTGGCTTTGCTTATGAGACTCATAATGATTAGCTACCATAGTGTTCCTTTCAAGACCTTTATCAAGCTTCTCATGGGGTATAGGTAGACTAGTTAAACTTGAACAAAAGTTCTCCAAGTATTACAAAAAGGCCATCTCCTCATGATCAATTGGAAATACATGGAGCTCACTCTCATTCTTACTATTTACTTATGAAACACTATGCTAATCAAGTATCTTCAATTCTCCCATAGGGTCATAAAAAGGCTCTTGATCTATTGTAACTTGGTCATCCTCATATTTTGTAGATAATGGTAGATCATCAATCCATTCAAGCTCTAACTCATCTTGTCTTGGTGTTTCTAAACCCAAATTGACTTTTTTAATCTCTAAATCATTAGTGGTGCTTTCACTTGAAACCTCAACCTATTGTCCTATTCTACCATTCCAAGTTGTCATGCTGAGTTGTTTAATCTCACCTAAGAATTCATAGTACAATTACTACCAAGGATGATCTAACTCACTTGAAATGTTCTTATCTTAAACAATGGCCTCATGTAGGTTGTTTTTATAGCTGCCTCCTAGTGGAGAATGGGATTGTGCTTTGTCTTCATCAACTTCACCATCATACCATTGTGACCATTCCACATCATCCAAATTCTCCTCATGCTCAAATTTTGATCTACTAGGATGAATGGGGGTAATGATATTGGTCTCTTCATCATAGATGGTTGAAGTATGCTTCTCAAAGTATTCTTAAAAATCAACTACAATTGCAACATGATCTAACTCTTGAAGGATTTCCACTTCACTGATTAATCTTAGAAAATTGTTCCCCGTACTTATATACTCAAGATATGCATTTAATGTATTTGGTTCTTCTTCACAAAAAGAGAGGTTGGGAGGGAAAGATACCTCATTAGCTTGTTTGATAACTACCAAAATGATCTTCCAACTTAGAGCCTTAGGAGTATTAACCTTGGACACTATATTTTTCTTATTTCCTTCAATTACCTTGTGAAATTAAGATGTACCTTGATCCTCATGAAGGGATTTAGTATGGAAGACAAATGGGGAAATTAAAAAACTTGAGATGTCTCTTGAATGAAACTTCATGTATTTCCCTTCCTGACTCTAAATATGCATAGAAGAAGCTTATCTTTCAAGGGTAGGCATAACATAGTCTATATTTTTAGCCCATGAAGGCCTCCAAGATGAAGTTATTTTAGGATCTTGAGAAGGCATGGGTGGATCTTGAAGGAGATATAAAACATACTAGTGCTTATTAGGGGTAGGAGGTGGATTACAATCTATCATTGAGGTGTTTAGTGTGTATGGCTCAATATAAAACTTGGAGAATGGTCTAGGTATAATTATGACTCTTACATCATACCAAAACTTTTAGACCATGTAAGATAAATCCAAGGGTAAGTATCCCCAAATCTTGGCCTTAAAGTCACTAGATAAACATAGAGCAAAACAATATCACAAGTCTGAAATAATGATGTCTTATGTAATTGAGAGCTTGGGGTAAACATGAAGGGTAATTTGTAGGTTTTTGATAAGGACAAATGTTATTTTGAATGATCCATTCCATTTTAATTCAACATTGGAGGCAGGCTCATACATCAAATTCAAGTTGTCAGCCACTAGTTTAGGGATGAATGAACCACTTGCTCTATCATTAAATAGAAATTTATAGATCAAGGAGTCTCAAATGGTCATAGAGGTAAAGAAAGGAGATGGATTTATTTCCTTAGTTGGCTACTCTTGGTTTGTGGGGGTGTTTTGATGATAGACAAGGGATTGGTGTTCAACTTACTTATGCTACCTAAGACATTCCTTCAATATATCTCTTTCCTCCTTTAACTTCTCAATCTCCAATCTCTAATCATCATCTCTTAGTTTAAGCCAACTAAAAGGAACAAAAAATTTGTAAGGGGGCTGACTAGGAACATCATGATGTTGTCATGATTGATTAGAAGGATAAGAGGGTTGTCAAGGAGGTGAATAGGACTCATAAGGAGAGTGATAATCTTGTTGGTAAGGAGTCTAATTATAGGGTTGGTAGGGGTCAACATAAGGTTCATATGGGTCATAATGGAATTGATGTGGGTCATAGGGTACTGATAATAAGGTGAATGACAAATTTTTTCCCCATAGGTAGTCATAACTCTTCATGGAACATATGCACAAAAATGTAAATTATGAACAAGAACCTTCCTTACCCCTAAAATGATGACTTTGTGATGTCTTCCAGTATGAATTCTGGCTATCAATTTGCTACTGAGGTTCTTTAAATTCTTTGAGATGACTACAAGGCTGCAAATGAGTCTCCAATTATTGAATCTAGTCTTATTGGGCATGCCAAGACTATTAACACTCTAACATACACCCTAAAAGGAGGTTGTTTAGGCATACCTTCAAGGCTCTGGATGACCTATGACTAGGCTAGACCTAGATTATGGGTTAGCTCCCTTGGTGCATCTATTTGATCTTAGTTTGATAAGACCTACTAATTTGGGGTGAAAATGAATAGAGATTACATAAAATAAACCTAGTCTAGGGGGTGGTGATGCACCAATACGATCATTTATCCACTCAAATTGAGCTTTAACAACACTAATGATCTAGATAAACAACTATATTCAAAAGATCCTATGCAACAGTATTTCATAAAAAGGTTGTGTTAAGTACTAGAACATGAGGTCTATGATAAAAGGCCTGATCTAAGGCACTTATCAGTCATATTCCACTACAAATTCAACTAATTAACATTTCTACACACCACATGGCCCACATGAGGCACCCTATGAGAATATAGATGAGAAAGGACCTAAAAGGGAGAGAAATACATCACATATGCAATTGAAAAAAAGTATAAACACACTAGATATCATCATGAAGGAGATTTAATAGTTTATTCATCAATCCAATAGGTTCATCAAGTAAAAAACCAAGTAGAGTTTATTCATACCCAGGTGAGGGATATAAATCAAAGCCTTAAGGCATGAATATATAGTAGAATGAAGAGATAAGGAAAGGGAAATTGGCATGGGGGTATATATATGGGTCATAAATGACCATAGCTCATCCATATAATAGTTATAATAGTCATAGCAATCCTCATAAGTCCTTCATGCATTGGTGGCCTTTAATGTGCCCCTTGGGAATTAAGGTGGGGTAATGGAGAATATAATTGACTTGTTTGACCCCTTTTAGATCATGACCATGCCTAAATATGGTTAATGACTCTCCTCTTGATAGTTACAAAGTGCAGTTGAGGGGTAATTAGGACTCTAAGAGCCATTGACTAGCCCACTCTTCTTTGTACATGTTGGCCAAGCTTGGTAACTATCCTATTAATCCATAATGGTTAAGATAAGTGCTTATATTCTCCCCTTAATCATAAGTTACATTGGTAATAACCCTAAATTAACTCCCCCAATAGTCTATATATGTCATTCTATAACTCTCCTTATTGACTAAGTAGGCCTAGTCACCTAATTATCAGTTGATTAAGTGGCCTTAAAACCTACACAAGACCCATATGATAGGTAGATATATGAGTTTTATGCCTAAATCAAAGTATAATATCATGACATATACCTTCTAAGTAACTCACACCTGCAACCTTACCAAACTAGGTGACTAGGTCACCTTCTCTTTCACATCTACAGATTGGTTATTTGGGGGAGACTTATAGAGGAATTTCTAGGTGAAAAATTGAGTAGGTGGTGTCTTGGGAAGATGAAACATGTCTCAAACCTCCCTCTCCAATTATTTTAAATTTATCAACATGTTATATACCTTAAAAACATTACAAAACCTTTAAAAAGTACTTTTTTCTCATAATTTCATACAATATCTATATAATTAAGTACCATGGATGGCATATTATCTAAGTGTAATATATGTTTCAAGTGTTTATCAGGAAAATTAGGATAATTAGAGTGAAAAAATATTCACTTTTCCCATGTCAGGTCTATCTTAGGGTATAAGCAGGGTTTTGGAGGTTTATCTTCTTAATTATGGTTCATAAAGATGAGACCTCCAATCCCAAACTTATGGTCATGGATGTTTAGTCCATATACCCTCCTAAAACTCTATTGAGGTATGTTACTATTATTGGTGTTGAGGCATTGATATTTTAATTTATTTCAAATTTAATATGTATGTCATTAATGTCAAGGTCAAGAGTTGAGACCATGCATGGTGGAGTGGTATGAGACAAAGAAGTCTTATAGCAAGAGAAAATTTGAAGGAAACCTATTGTTTCTATATTGAGAGATAATTTTAATGCAACTTGGTAATTATTCTAAGGTTTATGGCATGTCAAGGTCAAGATCATGATGCAAGGTAAGCTACTATTGAGACTCGGTGTCTTAAGAAGCCTAGTCTAGTCTTGTGAGAAGGTGTATGCATAAAGCATAGTGAAACTTGGTGAATTATGTTATTAAAGGTATCATATAGTTTATAAAGTTGTGTAAACATGTGAAATAGTAAAATAAGATTTCAAATGAGCTCGAATATTAGTTTTTGAAGCTTCATCTTTGCATTGAGAGACCTAGTGAAAAGACATAGGCCTGGTAGCATGATGAGATGAGTAGTATGTGACTTTTGTGAAGAATTTTGGTAGTGTATGAGCATGTTATGATGTTTTTTGACATAAGTATGAGGTTTTTATAATATTACAATAGGTTTAAATGTGTGATCAAGGTATAAGTATGACTGGAAGTTTAAGGCCTAGTGTGCAAAGAGATCTAGTGTGACCTAATAAGGGATCAAGTTCAGTGCCTAAAGTGATAGACATCATAAGATCATTTTAATATGTGTTATAGGTTATGTCTAGTTTTTTAACCAAGTTTGAGGTCAAATATTGAAATAAAAAGCATGAAATTTGGTGTTGATATTTTTTATGTGCACAAAATGAGGCGTTACAAACTCAAGAAGGTTTTTCTTATGCTCATTGTCATGTGAAAAAATTGCATGAGATATTGAATAGTAAATTTAATTTGGGGAAAGGTCTTATCTTGAATTTCTTGGCATTAGTTTTAGAGTTGATGGACAATCCTTTATGAATAATTGTTAATAATGGAAAGTAGTAAAAAATGTCGTAAAACCTTCATAATGACCCAATTGGAAATATATTATTGGAAATGGATTAGAATGGATTATATGACTTATTTTTATTATTGGATAATTTATATAACTCTCCCATATTTCCCTAGGTGGCATTGTTTTGTCAGAAGAGTGAATGGAAGCTATAGAAAACCCCTTATTTCTTAGATTTTTGATGTAATAAGTATGGTTGAAGTTTAATATTGAGACCTATATATTATTACCATGGTCATTTATGAGTAGTTTTAAGACCTTAAATATTCTAAATTGTTCATGGAAGTTGACATATCGCTAAATAGGCCTAATGAGGAAGACAATGAGAAAACCAGGCATAAGTGAGAATGAGATTAGGGATGGGTTGAAATGGAATAGGGATGGATTCAAATGAATGGGGTAATTTTTAAATACCTATACAACATTTTATCATTTAATATAAGTTTTTTTGATGCTCATAACAAGAAAAAATTTGTTCTCAAAGTGACTTGTCTAACATAGTGACGTTTGTGTAAGGTGAAGACATGAAACTGATCTATAAGACCAATATTTATATTGAAAAATGTAATATATCTATTTAAATATGTTATTATAATTATTAAGTATCATATAAACCCATTTTAAGTTAATAATTTTTTTATCATAGGTGTTTTAAGACTTAGTTTTCATGACTATATTTTTGGAACTACAAGCAATTTTCTATGTATGAGTGAAAATGATGTTCTTGAGTCTCCTTGCATAGAGTTAAAGAATCCAATGCACATTAAGTTGTTTCATATGTATCATATGTTATTTTTAATTTATTTATATTAATAATAAACTCTTATGAAGGTGTGAAAAGTCAAAGGTTCTTGACTGAGTTTTTGAAGCCTATGTACAGTTTTAAGTAAGCATATGAAAATGGTTGGTTTTAGGTATTCTTCACTATTTGATGAAATAAAATGAAAATTATGATGAATTTTAGGTCATATAAATTATATAAATTTTATTTTTTTATTATTTTACTTGGAAAATTTGAGTGTATGTTTCATATTTGTAAGACAGACTTTCTGATAGGGAGAAGGCCTAATTATGAGTAGACTTAATTATGTGGTTCAAGGAATGAAATGAGATAAATGGTGTTAGGTATGTAATATGAGATTATTATGGGTATAATTTAATATTTTATAAAGTTTTTAATCTATTTTTTGAGGATCAAGGTGTTCCAAGGAGTCCAAAATGAAACATGTTCTTTAAGAAGGCCTAATTGCCTTAGGTCTCTATTTGGCCTAATGGTGGTTTTGGCCTTTAAGGGTATTGACCAAATTATGTAATGGTTTTTTAAATTGTGAAAAAAAAATTTATATATTCTAATGTTTATCCAAGTATTTAAATGTTATTTTCCAACCAAGATGGGTAAGAGTAAGAGTCAAGTATAAAGAGAAGGTCTAATAGGCCTAATTGACTAGTTAGAATATTGAGGATATGAGTGAATGATATATATTTTTAGAAAATAAAGTAGAGATATTTAAGAAAATAATATTGGTTTGATGAATAATTAACTAATATATAATTTTCTTTCTATAGGTGATGACCAAGGTCATATGACCGAATTTTATCAAGGAAAGGGCTAGTTGAGCGAGAAGGCCTAATAAGCTGTTTAAAAGAGATAGAAGAGTGAGAAGAGAAAAATAAAGTGGTCATATTATGTTTAATGATAAATAGGTGTCCAAATGTGATCATAGATTCAATTTATTTTATTTGGTGTTGAGTTACCTAGGGGGTTGGTGTCTCTTTTTAGTTGGTGCTTATTAAAAGATTAGTTGGGTTGGTGCTCCTTGTGGGGTTGGTGACTCACTAGAATTTTATTCATTTATTATAGACTATATTAAAATATATTTATTATTGGATTTTATTTATAAATATGGTTTCCCACATATCTCATGTGTTCTTATATTATTTGCTTTCATAGATACTTGTTTATGCATTGGTTAATGTATGTATATGAATGAATGTTCCCTGGATGTTAAGTGAAATTAAAGGATTGTTTTAAGGAAAATAATTCACCCCCCCCACATATTATTATCTATAATTACAACATTTTTTATTATATTAGGTCATTTGAAGGAATCCTAATAGCCTAAAAGAGATCTTAAGCAAGCAAAGATCGCTAGTCAATCACAAGGTGGTTTTTCTACAAGCAAAGCTTCATTGTTTAATGGATCCAACCATACTTTTTAGAGTGTTTGGATGAGGAAATATTTTATATCTAAATGTAATTATATTTTTTAATTATTCTTGGATGGATATACTGCACCCACTATTCCCCCTACATATGCAGTAGGCAAGAAGGCTAGTGTTAATAATTCAAAAGCAATGAATGGTATTATGTGTGGCCTATTAGAGACAAAACTTATGAAGATGATGCATTATATGTATTATAAATAAATGTGGGAAAATTTTAATAATATCAATTAGGGATAATCCAAGGTCAATTTGTCTAAGTTTTAAACCCATTAAAGATAATTTGAAAACCTAAGGATGAATGAAGATGAGACCATTGTAGCCTACTTACTGAGAGTTGATGAAGTGGTAAACATCATAAGAGGCCTAGGTGAATAATTGAAAGAGTCTAATATTTTTAAAAATATTTTAAGATCTCTAACTCTCACATTTGATTATAAATTATCTTTTATTGAATATATGTAAGATTTAGACAAGCTAGAGATGGATGGACTTCATGGCACCCTAACAACGTATGAGATGAGGACAAGTGAAGGAAGACCTACAAAGAAAGAAGATATATTCAAGGCAAAAAAGAAGTTAAAAGAGAATGAAAAATAAGTTAATAAATTCAAATACAATGATTAATATGATATTGATGATGATGAGTTGATAGCTATGTTTTCAATAAAGTTAAAGACTGGTTCAAGTAAATACAAGGTTAAGTTGCCTTTTAAATGTTTTAATTGTGGAGAGATTGGACACTTTTATAACAAGTTCCCAAATAATAATAATTCAAAAAATTATGAATATCATGATGAAGGTCATGATGATGATAAAAATTCCTATAGGTTTGATAAGATCAAGAAAAACTTTATAAGGTATGATGACAAGAAGAATTTTTTCAAGAATAAAAGAAGCTTTTAGACCAAGGAAGATTGTAGCTCTTTTGATGAGAGTGATAAAAGTGATTCTAAGAGTGAACATGAAGATTATGGTATTGATGTTAATGAATTAGTCTTCATGGTTTGGAAATCAAGTTTTTCAAATCAAGAAGAGTCCATATGGATTGGAGGTGTTATTGATAATTTAGATGAAGAAGAAGATGAGGTGGACTTTGAGGTTGAGTTAATGAATACTCTAGAAGAACTAAAGATGGTGAACAATAAGAATAAGGTGATGATATATTTTATCAAATACTATGAGGATGAAATCAAGTTGTTTGAAACTAGACTAAACAACAACTCTAAGGAGCAAGAGGAAATAGCCAAATAGATAGAGACTCAAATTGAGATTGTGACTGCAAGACTAAAGGCTAAAGAAGAAGAATGTGCAAGGTATGTAACTAAAGTGTATTTCTTGAGAGATGAGTTGGATCAAACATCAAGTAAGGTTAAGTCCTTTATGAAGTTTTAAAAGAGTACCAATAATCTAGACAACATCTTGAATAGTCAAAAGACTACTAATGACAAAACGTGTTTTGGTTTGAATAGAGACTAAAATAAAAACACTAATAAGATCAAGAAGTTCAATGGTCAATCAATAAATGATGGTTTTGGTAGAATGAAGTATAATAATATCAATCATCCTAATGGTATAAGGTATGTTAATCCTTTTAATGGCTAATGTTATTCATGTAACTAATTTGGTCATAAAGAAAGACATTATAGAAGGCCCTTTAAGAATGAATATGAATAGAACTATGAGGAGAGTCATCAGTCAATAAGTATGGGTCATGGTTTGTTACCATTAAGAAGAATAGTGTGTTTCAATTTTCAAAAGTTTGGTCATATTTAAAACTTATGTAAGCATGGATTCTCAAGTCAAAACAAGAAATTTGAGCCCCCTAGAGTATAAGAAAGAAGACAAGATAGTGAGTGGAACCCCAAGTAGCTAAGGTTGATGACCAGTCTACAAGTCTAAGTGGACTATTTATCATGATGAAGCATAGTATAGATGCAATCAAGTGCTAAGAATTATCCCTATCAGATCAAATTGTTGATGAGAGAGGTAAGACCAATAGACCAAGATAGAATGTTGTTCAAATGGATATTGAAGAGTTCAAACCAAAATGGATATTCAAGCCTAAGAAGATCATGAAAGAAGTTTAGTCTAGTAAGGACATGGAGATCTAGGAATCTCCTAAGTTTATGTGTTTTTAGTACCCTAGAGTAGAGATGAATCCATTAGGCTTCATGAAGGCACTCATCTAGTGAGTATAAGCATGAAGGATGATTTATCTTAGGGGAGTTTTGTGTTCTTTGTTGACTTTCAAATCCTAAGATCAATCAAGAGTTTGTTAATAAGTGTGATCATAAGAAATGATTCACAAAGAGGTTGTATGATGACTTGATCAAACTATGTTATATTCATGATAGTTTCTAGATATCTCATGGAGACAAGGGGAGCCAATCATGCTCAAAAAGTAGGTATGTAAACATGATCTATGTTGAGTTTTTTTCAAAAAGAGACAATGAGTTTGTTTGGAGAGAAAAATGGTTGGTTTGAGGTATTTTGCCTTGTTTGATGAAATAAATGAACATTATGATGACCTTGAGGTCATTTATATTATATGCATGTGGTTTTTTATTAGGTTATGTGGAAAAATTGAGTGTATGATTCAGATTTACAAGACAGACTTTTTGGTAGTGAGAAGGCTTAATTGTGAGTAGACCTATTTGTGTGGTTCAAGGAGTGAAATGAGATAAATGGTGTTGGGGACATAATGTGATATTATTAGAGGTATAATTAAAGTGTTTCATCCATTTTTTTAGGATAAGGTGTTCCAAATAGGTCAAAGTGAAATGTGTGCTTTGAGAAGGTCTAATTGCATTAGGTCTCCATTAGGCCTGATGGTAGTTTTGGCCCTTAAGGGTAATGACCAACCTATGTAGTGAATATTTAATTTATGAAACATGTTTTTTTATATATTCCAAGGGTTATAAAATTATTTAAAGTTTATTTTCTAACCAAGATGGGTAAGAGCAAGAGTCAAGTATAAACAGAAGGTCTAATAGGCCTAATTAACTAGTTAAAATATTGAGGATATGAGCGAATGATATAGATTTTTGGAAATAAGGTATAAGGATTGAATACCATAATAGGTTTGTTTAATATTTAATTATTATCTAACTATGTTTCTACATGTGATGATAAAGGTCATATGACTTAATTCTGCCAAGGAAAAGGTTAGTTGAGTGAGAAGGCTTAGTAGGCTGTTTGAGAGAGATAAAAGAGTGAGAAGAGAAAAATAAGGTGGTAATATTAAATTGAGTGAAAAATAGGTGTCTAATTTTGATTATATTTTCAAGGTATTTGATTGGTGCTGAGTTACCTATGGGGTTGGTGCCTCCTTGCAAGTTGGTGCTTGCTAAAGGACTAGTTGAATTGGTACTTAACTAGAGAAGGGGTTGGTTTTCCTTGTGGGGTTGGTGCCTCACTAAACTATAATTAATTAATTATAGTAATATATTTAAATCTATATATTAGTGTGTTTTATTCTCTAAGAGGGTTTTCCACATATATCCTATGTTTTTATGTTGTTTGCTTTCATAGATGCTTGTTTATGTATTAGTTAATGTATGTAAATGAATGAATGATTTATAGATGTTAAGTGAAATTAAAGGAATATTTTAAGGAAAATGATTCACCCCCCCATTATTATATGTAATTATAAAAAAATCATGAAAATATTTGGGTCCCGTGCATTTGGTATAGAGATATATGAGCAATAGATGGTAGACTTCGAGCTCTCTGCAAGGCAATTTATGTAGGTCATCTTATTAGAATGCATTCATAAAACTAGGCCCCTAAATTCAAATCCCTCTTTAATTTATATTAATTCCATATGGGTTCCTAACTTCACCACAATATAATTTTCCTTGAGTCCCTCTACCATGGAATATATGAGCATTTAAAGTGATGGCTTAAGTTAACTGCTTGGGACTGTGTAATTTGATTAAGGTCTTAAGAACAATTTGATAATTTTATGATTTCCCCTACTTGAAACCAATTTTTTAGGTCCTATAAAATCATCATATACCTTATCATATCCATAAAAAAAAATTTGTAAGGTTTAAGTATGTTTCAACATGTTAGTGGGTTTAAGGCCTAATTTTGGCTTTTAGGCCTAACATGTCTAGACTGAGTGTTAGAGGTTTGAGTGAAATGTATGTGATTTGGTGGGATAAATATATTTATAATAAATTTATTAATAGTTTCCAATATTTTGTATCTTCCCTCAAATTCCCATACTCTAACTCTGTCTCCATTTTCTCATGTGGTTGCATGTAGAGAATAATGATAGTCTGAGTGTTTGATAGTAGTGTGTTAGACCTGAGTGGTTTATTTCCTTATATAATAAAAAATTTATAGAGTTATAATTATTATAATATTACTTTATATTATAAACACTCTCTTTCTTGAGACCATATTCTAACTCTATTTCTTGTATACCTTCATTTCCTTATCTAGGGTTTCTTGGCAGTCAAGCTTGTGTAGCCCTAGTGGCTCAATTCAGTCCCATATTTACCTCAATTGGGAGCCTAAAAATCAAATAATAATTTCCATTTTTATCCTTACTACACTTTTTGTTCTTTCAACCTTCCATCATCCCTCAAATAATTATAAGTCTCTAATTCAGTCATAGGCCTAATAGACCTTAAAGCTTTTTTGTTCATCTTAAGGACTTAAGAATATCAATATGATAAATATTTCACTTTATATAATGATTGAGGGACCATTAACATTCCTATATGGTTTTTTACTTTCACTTTTCCAAGCCATTAGCTCTACCTTTAGATATTAGTCAGGCATGTTTGGGTTGTGTGAGATGGTGAACACCTTGTTAGCATCTGAGGTCTTCTCATAAATTAAAAATGGGTAAAACATTAAATATGTACCTAATGATTTAATAAAAAAAAAAAAAAATTGTATCCACCTTTATGTTTTAGTCTCCTACATAAATTTTCTTATACTCTTGCATTCACATGTGACCCTACCTGTGTGTGTTGACTGGGCTTATCTAAGCTGATGATACAAATAATCCCTTTCTCAATTCCTTAAATCAATAATCAGTGGATAGATAACTTGAGAGAGTTACCTCATTATCATATATTCCTTTTAAAACCCTTATTAGATCCCATTTCCTACTCAATCGTCTTGTTTTCTCATGACTGCCTATAGACACCTTATATCTATTGACTATGTATGATAGGTGAGTTTATTTTTGTCTAGTGTTTCTGAAATTAAATGGATTATATATAGTTATCATGTCTTGGTAAATAATTTTATCCTTCCTTATACACTCTCCAAACCCTTAACTTTCCCATTGGACTACCTTGGACCTTGTTAAGCTGCCTACACATGGTTTTGCTCAAGTTACCTTCTCAAATTTCCCTTGATGCTAAGTCTATTAAGTAACTCCATAAAAGTTTAAAATAATAATCATTTTTATGGGAAATCACTCCCCATTTATATTATTTTAAAACCATATTTTTTTTTCATCAAAAATTTCATCGATCCCCCACAAGATAATCAAGTCTCTTAGGTAAGTCTCTCTGACTGTCTTGATGCTCTTTTTGCCTTTATAACAATAACCCCTTAATGGTCTCATCCTCATCATAAGGTTTTCATATTATAATTATCCTCCCATAATATTTTTTTAATCCTAAACATCTAACCCATAGCATAACTCAATCATCTATCTATCAATAGACCTCTATCTCTTTAGTGTGCAAATATAGACCTGGAGGTGTCTAAATGAAGGGTAGTCTATGAAGGACTGAGGATGAGAAGAGGTATAAGAAAAGAGTAGTGATTAATATTAATTGAGGGACATAGGGTGGAATTATGAATAATACATAGGATTCACGTGTATTTTGAAGTAATCTAATGACTTTTTATAGTAACCTTGCCCTTCACTTACCAAGGAGGTCACACATCATTCATAATGGTCACCATGGAGTAGGACTTGAAGGGTTGTTTTAATTGATGGTGGCTTATATGAGTGTTTTTGTGGATATAGGATGCTTAAATTGGTTCAAAATGATCATGACCAAATCTAAAACACCATCAAATGCCTCCACTTTATGCACCAAGATTTTTTGACTTGAAAAACCTATTTATAGTCTGCAGATGGAGAAAACATGAAGGTTTGTCTAATTTCACACCCCCACATGTGTGAAATAGGGGTGGAAGGTGATGGATATGGGATATGAAGACCTCAATAACACATAAGTGTTGATCCTCAAAAACACTCCATATATATGCATGAAAACCGATGTCATTTCAACCCCTTGTGAAGATGAATAAGCTCATTAGAGTGCCTAGATTGTTAGCATTTGTTCATAGAGCATGAATACTTAATCTATATATAAATGACATGGATAAGAAGGTAAATGGACCCTCTTCCTTTCCCCAAAGTTTAAAATATTTTTATTCTCTCCTATCCACACTATCTATAAACCTGAAAGCTTTCTTGGGTAGCAAAAGAGCTCAGTAGAAGGGAGAGTTTGTTTTTGACCTATTTGAAATTATCTAATCATGAAACTTATACCACACATATGACATAATTTAATATAAAATATATAACTCCCTCTATATGAACATGGCTGTACATGTCCGTACATCCTACTAAAATAGTTAAAACCTCTCTTTTTCTTGCTAAGTCTGTACATCCTACTAAAATAGTTAAAAACTCTCTTTTTCTTGCTTTTTCTCCATGTTTCTGACCTTGACCCATCATTTTAGGGTATAAAGAGGGAAAATATGAGTTAAAATACAATTGAAAACTAGTGGTATGGTGTGAAGTTGGAAAGACACATTTTCCCCACGTGTGGGGTCTATTTGGCTAGTGGGAAGGTGGATTTTGACTATAAGATCGAACCTTTAAATCTATAAAATGCCTAGGTGATGTCTTAAGAACTCTTTTAAGGACTTTATTAAAAAATTAAACACTTAAAATATTACCCCTTAAAATTATTTTATAGTGAATTTGACCAATATAAGGTGTTTGAAGGGTGATTGAAGATTTTTTTTTTTTTTTTTTGGGGGGGGGGGTGGGTTATGAAGCCTTATAACTGCTTGAATGGATAAACCATCAACAATGACATTGAACACATCAATATATCTTCATATTATGACATTTAATAAGGTTTTAAACCCATTACATCCTACCAAAAAAGGTCTCTCTTCAAGCAATGGCATACAATAGGCCTAAAACTATAAGGATTAACAACCTTATTTTCTCCAAATTACCTTAATATTTGCTAAATGACCTTAATCTTGCCAAATACTATTTAGGCCATACTTATAGACCTCCAAAGCACCTTGACACTTTATTTCTCACTCAAGGGTTATCATGACCACTACCACATTACCAATTGACCTTAACATAGCTATGATATATGAGGACCTTTACATCAAAATATAACACAATGTGAGACCTTAATTAATACTAATAATGTTCAAACTGAGACCAAATAAGACATCACCTATACAAGAGATCACCATATATAGGCTTAGGTGGTTGTAGGAGTTGGTATTTGACCTAAGAGGCCAAATTTCCAATAGTATGTTTGATAAAGTTAAGGTTAAGTGTGAAGTCAATTCAATGAGTAATCATGCTCAAGGAGGCAAAGTGGTGACCTTTCCAAGAAGAACCATGATCTAAAGCTGACCAAATTAGCCAAAAAGCAAAATTAGTAAGTTGATCACATTTTTTTTCAATAAATTTGGAAAGATTAAACTAGTTTTGATAAAATATGGGTATTTCATTTACTTTAGTCTTATTGTATGCTTCAATGAACTAATTATACTTGCTAGGAAAAAGAAAATGTAAAGGCTATATCATGGAATATAGGTCTTTCTAAGTCATCTAGCATTAATTAATGGCATCATGTTTGTAATTGTCTATACACATCCTATAAATGTCTTAAATATCTAATTTTAAAAATTGGGACCTCTTGTTAACTACTCACTCATCATTTTCTAAACATTTTTACACAATCCTCCAACTTTGTATAAGTTAGGGGAAGTTGGATAGTCATTCGGTTCATAATCTCCATCACTTTCAAAGGATAGAATAGGTATATTCTTAAAGTAACCATGATTTTAGAGGTATTTTATAGTTTTTTTATATTTATGGACAATTTAAAAAATCCTCAAAGGATCCCTTTGGTCTTTTTAGACCCAAATCCATGCAAAAACTAGAGTTTTATAGTTAAACAAGGTACAAAACTACTTTTCTCCGTTGAGCTTCTTTGCAGCCTCAAAAGACCATCCAATTTATAGATGGTAGTCTAAGGAGAGAGAATAATTAATCCAAATATATTGATTAAATAAGGTTACCCTAATTCTATTCCACTTGTGGCAATAGTTTTCTAGTTAGGCTCCTTAACTTTATGAATAATTGTTAAGAAGTGAAGGTGCATAAAAGAGACTTTAAATCCCACAAGTCAGTTTTGAATATTTTAAGGGAATTTTTGAACTAATTTATGTAAATTAATGATTTAATGAGACCATTTAGGACTCTTTTAGTCCCCTCACACCATTTTTCAATAGATACTTGGCATGTTCTAGCATTGATAATAATAAAACCTCCATCTAAGTGAGTTGTAGACCTGGAAGAAAAGCTACATGAAGGGTTCTTATCAGTTTGAGTGTTTTATCACTTCAAGTGATCTAAACGAAACTTATATCAACCTCTCACTACTATTATAATCCTCATTATATAATCTTCAAGCATCAAATGACCTAAAGTGGTGAGGAAAAAGAGGATTGTGTATTTAAAAGGGTTGTTACAATTTGCAGTCCAAGGCAAACCTTCTTGAGGCCATGGAGATGTAAATTAAAGGGTTTAAATGTAATAATAAGATATAATATGGTCTTATATAAGATTCACACTTATATTTATAGCCTCCTTCAACTTTTATTCATCATCCAAGGTGATTTTATTGAGCCAATTCATTGTGGCATCCTTCTAATGAGAGGATATAGTCATGCAAGTAGACATTTCAGTCATGTAGAAGAAATTGAGAAGCCAAAAGTGGATTTGGTGTGGTTTATAAATTATAAATTAATTATCACAAAACTTGGAAACAAAATAAACCATCCATAAACTATCTGAGTTCATCAAAAGAACACCCAAGAGGCAGTTTGAAGATGTTCAAGGCCTAACATGATCATCTACAAGTTTGCTTATAGGATGAAATGAACAAGGAAAAGTTTGTAAGTTTAAATGAGCCTCAAAGACATAAAAATTTTGTGTAATATCCCATGGTAATATTTTAAAAAAATATTATATTCTATGATAAATGAGATAAATATCAAGATAGTCAAGAAGGCCAAATGAGAAGCTTACAAGCTTGTAGAATCTAAAGAGAGGTTTTTGTGCTTTTGAAGTTGTAATCCTAAGAAATAAATGGGATTTTGATTTATCCTCATGATATATAATTCATATAACTTTAATAAATACTTTTATCAAGCTTGTTCAAGGTCTTTATGAGCACTCCTAAGAGAACAAACATGCACTTAGATGTACATAGGTGGCTTAGTAGGGATCAAGACATTTCAATGGGTAATTTGGGATTGAAATGGATAGAATTAACATATGGAAATAAATACAACCTATTAAATATCTCATTCCAATCTCCCTAATAAGGATAGAGATGTCTAGGCCATAGTTCAAGTCTCCATTATCTTAAAATAGTGAATGCATGAAAGGATCAAACACTCAATGGACTGTGTGAACAAGGTGAGGACTAAGTGGGTTGATCAAGTTGGTATACATTACTAAAAGGAATTTAGGGTATAATTAATAATTAATAAACATTTTTAATAATGTTATCATTGGAAAAATGGGTTTAGACAAGGTAGAACCACAATCAGAGAGAGAGCCTAGGCCAATTGATCACCTACATGCCTGCCTATATGAATGTGTACTTTATGTGTTGGATATGATGTCTAGAGGTCATTTTGGTTATTATAATAATAAATATATATTATTAAAAAGTTTCACATGTGTGAATGAGGTGAAACCAATCAAAATAGGTCCCAAGTGTTGACAAGTTGATAGACCTAAACAATGCACCTATAGACATGTTACAGGTAAATGGAAAAAGCACATATTTGTAATTGTTGTTATAAGATTATAGAAAAATTTTAGATTTAATATTAATATTAATGTATCTATCCTTTATAGGATCATAAACATGGTCAAAACCAAGTGGATAAATTCAATCTCAGGGTCTAATACTCAAGAGACCTAAATAGTGCACCTATAGGCCTAATGGACAATTTCAAGTCTATCTCTAAACGTTTGAAGATAGTATGTGTTTATAGTTTATATAGTTAATAAATTTGTGTAGAGTCATAAAATAATATTTCATATAGGATGGATCCATTTTAAGAGGGAGATAAACTCAATAACGGATCACTAGGGCTAGAATGTCAAATTTGCTCTCAAACCCTCTTTAAGGGAAAAATTAGGATTTAAGACTTTTAAGAGGTCAAATGACTTGGAAATGTGTTTTATAACTTAATATTAGGTGTTTAATAAATATTATAACCTTTAAAAATCTTTAAAATAACATTTGAATGACCTTTTGGATCAAATCACTCCCTCAATCTATTGGAAGAAGCTGATGGGTCAACAATGGTCAATTTCTTCATGTTAGAAGTTGAATGAGTAGATGCATGGGAGATAAAGGTGTTAATATGTGTTGATGTACTACATTAACCCCAAATTTTTGGTATTGTTCAATATATTAGGGTCTTGATCTTTATGAATCAACCTTAAGAAGGTTACACACTTAAAACCCTCCTAAAACTTTCTCAGTGACCCGATGATTGTGTTTTCCTTGTAATTGACTTAAAATGAATTTTTTTGGTTATAAAATGATCATGGTGACATATATAAGTATCATGGGCATGTTAATGTGCCATTTTTTGTCATGTGTGTGATGGTATGGTATGTAAATTGGCCTAGAAATGACTGTTATAGGTCTAAAATGCAAGTTTTAATGGCTGTTCATGAAATTTGATTGAGTAAGACCTAATGAGATACCTTGAAATAACTTATGATTTGGAGAAGATAGGGTAAGATTATTATAAAGACTCATAAGGAGGTTTCAAAATATCTAATGATAAGCAAATATGCCATCAAGAGCTCCTAACATACCTAATACATTTATGCATCAATCTTGGAGATGGTTTTGAGATTGAATAGGGGTGTAATGATCCCATACATAGTTTTTAAATTTTATTAAAGCTATGGTAATAGTCCTCAAACAAAATAATATGCCTAATATAGAAAGAGAGACTTGTCATTATGGTCTCCATTTAAATCAAGCAAGCTTTTCAATGAAATGTAGGTTCTTATTAGTTTAAAGAAACTTAAGTCTTGATCCTTAACCTCACCAAGATGAGTGAGACATTGAATTATCCTATGAGGGTGTGGGAATACTCCAAGAAGCATGATCAATAGTGTCACATTAATAGGATCAAATCAAGTACACATATGTTAATAAGAGACTTCATAACTACCTACTTGCAGACTTTCTTGATTTTAATTTATTTTTTGATGAAGTGACACTTCTCATATGCTTCTCCAGTGACTCTCTTATCTCTCCTCATTCTCTTCTATATATGTATTATTTTGGCATTTTAATGCATCCTCCAATTGATTATGACAAATCCCTTCTCCTTTTGTAAGCCATTGAATTAATATAAAAGCTAATTTTACATTCTTTTATGACTATATTCTAGTGTTTGTGCATGAATGGTTGGTCATGTCTAGTGTTTATTCAATTATATTTGAAATTTATCATTCTCTCACCTATAAGAATTTTTAAATCATTATTACAAGTCATATGAAGTGTTTAAATAGTATTGTGAAGGTTGGGTGAGGAATATTCTATTAGTATCTTTAGACCTCTTGAAAATCAACCTTCCTTGGCTAACCATCATATACCACCTTCATATTTAAATATTAATGTAAGAGGATAAGATTAGGAATAGTGTATGAATAGATCAATTTTATGTTCATTATGTATTTTTAGATGTGTCATAGTGGTAAAAAAATATGTGCATCACCTCCTATTGATGATGAAAATTGTATTGTCAATGAATCAACTCTTTCATCTATCGTGAAGGTCAAATTGGAATCATACCAGTCTAAGCATGGAGGTTATAAAGGTTCATGTAAAATATTAAAGACATGAAAAAAATTTATTATAATTTTAAGAAAATAATCAATAAGTTATCAAGACAACTTATTATATTATAAAAATCAAAAATCCATTTATCAAATCATGAATTAGTTAAGATAAGAATCTGTAATCTCTTTTATCTGATAGAGAAAATCTATGAGTTAAATAGTCTCTTGAAGAATATAAATCTGATTCTATAATATATATGTATTTAATAATATCTTTGCTTCTTTTTTACAATGTTATCCAAATTAACTTCAAAGAAAACCAAAAATAGAATAGATAGATCAAAGAAAGAGAAAGAGACAAAACACATGAGCAAAAGACCAAGAAAACTAAAAACAAAGTAAGAAAAGAAATATAAACAACTAATCCTACATAAAATAGGAATGAACTAGTAAAAGATAAAAAACTAAGAAAATAATCTTGATCTAAACAAGACACAAACTACAAAGGTAGATAAATATGAAAACAAGCTAACTAAAGAAAGATAATCTATTAAGAAAACAAGTAATAAACCTATAAGAATTAACTAAGAACACACTCTAAGAATAAGATTTAAAGAACAATTAAAAGAAGTTAAACAAAAATTAATCTAAACCAAGAAACAATCACTAAATAAAATGTTAAGGTAAGCAAAGCTAGGAAATCTAATCAAGATAATTATTCTAAATAAAGCTAACTAGAGATAAACAAAGACTAAAGATCAAATTGAATTTAAATAGGAAAAAATAATTAAGGAATAACTGTAAAACTTAGGAAAACAAAGAGAATTAATCTATGAATTAAAACAGACCTAAAGCCTATTTGAATTTAAATTTAAAACAAGGTAACTAAAGGACTAAAGCTATGAAATAAATATTAAATGATTAACTTAAAAAATGTAAAGATTATTAAACCAATAATAAACTAAAATAGATGTAAATCTAGATATTTAAGGATATTAATCTATAACAATCCAAGGAATAAAATTTTAAAATATTTATAATTATTTAAATAAAGAAAAGAACAAACATAAATTAAGAGCTAATAAGAAAAGGAACAAACTAAACTAAAAAAATTAAAACAAAAAATAACTAAAGATTAAAATTATATTTAAAGGTAACCAAAATAGAAACAAAAATTAAATTTAAAAAAATTTAAAATATATATTTATATTAAAGTTAAATTCAAATAAATTATAAAAAGTGTGCGAGTCTTAAAAGGAGAGTTGTCTTGGTAGAAAAAGATAAACTTATTGAGAAAACTAACATCATTTCTCTACAAAAAATTAAATGACAACTTTAAAATAATAGATCAATGAAATGTCACGAAATAATGAAATGATCATCATTATTCACATTGAATACTTGGAATCTATGCATAAGACTGCAAATAGTAATCATCAAAAAATATTAATCTCAACAAACTTTAGATAATCAGTATTAAATGATAAATAAAATTAGATATACCTATGTTGTATAAGTATTTATTTAACCGTAAATAAAGTACTATTGGGTCTATCTACAAAAGCTATACTATCTTGGAAAAGTTGTATAGAAAAAAGAGATAAGTAATTGACTTCAAAAAATATTTAAGAGTTCAATATCTGTTGTGCTTCTATCTTCAAATGAGTCCTTGATCTCTTCTTATACTTTTAACTTGGTTATAAAATAAGTTATAACTAACTTTAGTTAGTTATTAGTTAATGTTAACTAATTGAATTTTAACAAAGTCAATTAATTATAAACTAAAATTGATTAAAGACATATTAAATTAAGACTTAAAAAGTCTTATTTGATCAAGATATTTAAAAATAATAGACCCAAAGTACTAATCTTAATGGGTGGGAATCAAAATTAATTAATAATATAATAGAATACATATTAATAATAAAATAAATAAGTCAAAAATTGATAAATCTTATTTACATTAATCCATAACATATATTAATTAATTTAAGCATATATAATTATATCAGAACTTCAAAATTATTATATCTATCAAAATTTATTAGTTTAAAAATCAAAGTGTCAAACTAAAATATCAAGTTATGCTATAAAAGATTTTATCAGTTAAATAGAATTTATCTTTTGGATGATTAATAATCATCTGAATCTAATAAAACTTTAATCACTTGTTTGTCTTGTTCATGAAAATAAATATTGTATTCTATTTTAGTAGCAAAAAATGAGACCAATCTAGCTCCTGAATCTATGGTGTTGTCATCAATTTTTAACTTAATTCTTTTTAGCAATCTAACTTTCATTGGGGTTTTTGGTTCAATTTAACTAGCAATCCTCTTTTCAATAATCTAAGATGAAATATCCATGGTTTTCTTTCTGTTAGCATAACCTTTACTCCCCAAATTCAATTTCTTAGTTCTCAAAAGAGGTTCACTATAAAAACTAGCTAAACATAGCTTCTTGCATTTCCCATTAAGCTCTTCATGAGTAGGTGCAGGTATATCTGAATGGATGGCCAAATTATTTAAACTCTTGTCATGGTCAATTTTTTCTTCAAGTTGTGTAGATTGATTAATAGATAAAATATCATCAATTAGTTCACCTCTAAAATTAGGGGGTTGAAGTGGAAAAAATCAAGGATTGTGCTCTAAATGGTGAGATAAACTACTTTGAGAAGGTGTACAAATTTTAAACCTACAACCATAAAAACCTATATAACCCTTATTTAATGGATTAACAAAAATATTAATCAAAATATCTCAACATTTAAGATCATAAGCATCAGAGTGAATAGACATTTTTGTCTCTTTATGAAATCTAGGCCCAAAATGCTTTGCAAAAAATCCACCCCCATGAAAACCTTTGCTAGAATTATACTAACACCTCTATTATAATTTTGTCACCATCCTTTATCATCATTACTTCCTTCTGACTAGTCTCATCTAGACATAATGATCAATTTGACACATAACAACAAAATCTAAGATTGAGAGACAAGTGTCTAAGAAACAAACTGTAAACTATAATAATCCAATAAATGAAAATAAAATTGAATTATGACTAAAATATATCACATTGTATCTTAATCTAAATCTGTATTGAATTTCATAAATTAAATATAAGATTCTGATATCAACTTCAAAATATCAAAGAATTTTAATCTCAATATTCATTTTCAAAGAAAATCTTAAAACCTCAATATTGAGATTAAACTTCAAATAATATCTCATGTTTTTCATATTAGCTTTGTATCACTTCAAAATTATCCACATACATTTATAAATATTCATGCCATTATCATTTTCAACATAGTCAACTGATTCAATTTAGATTTTCACATAATGATTCTAATTTTTGACACTGTCAATCACATTCTTTTATATATACTGAAACTAGATGTCTATCAATAAACTTTTTAGAAATATGTTTAAACCAAACTGAGATCTCAACATCTTTATGACTTCACTAACCCTAATATTTTTAGACCACAAACTTATGAATCATAATCTCACAATATGTCATTAACTTTCAATGCATAAAAAACTTGTAATTATTTTAATGCAAATAATTTTATATATGTATAACATATTGACCCTTTATCATATCTTTCCATAACCCTAACATATGATTTACAAAAATAAATAACCACATATGTAACCAAAACTACATGCACTGAGTTTTTCTCAATATTTTTTAGGGTCCATCAACATTTTTAGACTCACTTGCCTCTCTGTCTAGGAAGTACGTAAGTATTCATCACAGATATAAGCCATAGATTTGATATCAATTTCAACCAAAATATATTTGTATACCCATTTGTCCAATGACAATTCAAAAACTAAAACAAAAAATTTATGCATGATGACAATCGAGAAAGATTTGAAAGCTTTCCAATATTTTTACAAATCTGTGTAAGTCTGTCATCAACTTCAACTCAAATAAAAATAATAAGACATTAAAAATATCTGCATGCTAAAGAGTTACCCAAGCATATGCCATAAACAAGAACCTTTAAAATCTTAGGCTTCAACCATGATTCAAAAATCATTAAAATCTCTAACATATCACATATAACTAGGCTCAAAATTTTATTATTTTATTCTATACTTAGCTTAAAAAAAAGATTTATCTTTTCATTTAACCAAAATATGTAAGTAACCCTTCATATTGAGATTGACAAACATGCACCACCATCACAACTAAATATTATTTGAAATAATTTTTTGAAAGAATCACTCAAAAATATACAAAACCTATGCCTTGTATTTCAACATTCAATCAAAAATAGAGGTTATCATTGATTTATTGCTCAGAAGGGCTTTAAATTTTTATGCATAAAATTATGTAACTTTTTGTATTATTTCATGCATAGCAAAAATAATATCCCTAAACTTCAAATAAACCATTTTAACTTTTTAAAAAGTTTGTATATAGACAAACTTGTATATTTTTCACATTATTATCCACATTTTAAATTAAAACCATATAAAACTACTTAAAGCTTTCTTTCACATACATATAATTTCAACGTAGCTATTATTTCACTAAACTTGTAATTTTTTCATAAATACTTTCATATTTCTAAAAAAATTGATTAGAACTTGTAAAATCATACCTAGTGTCGCTTTCTAAAAAATTTCTTGACCATCAACCTCCAAAATCTCTACATGATCCCAAAGAACTAGAGTTTTGTTCCCATAGAAGATCTTGTGAGAATAAAACAAAAATCAAGAATTCTGAGATTTTATTTAGCCAACTTAGATCCATAATTAACTTATGACGTGTTACTTTTACATTGGCTTAGATTCACTATCATGTACCTTAACAATACTATCAATTCATTTATCAATCTGATCAAACTTAGCAATAACTATTCTTCATATTAATTTCTTTGCTAAGTTTTGTCATTCGAGGAGATTAGTTAATTATTAATGTTAATATACCACCAAATCCTCATCTTGATCTCAAAACATCAAAATTATACTTCTACATTTAACACCCATGCCAACTCATATTCCATAGTGGATCAAAATGCCAACTAACCTCCAACTCAACCAAATTAAAACACATTGAATATGTTTTATGATCAACCCAAAAGGGTCCTTAACACTTAGTGTTTTAAGCTAGTTCCAAGATGAATTTTAAATAATGTAACTAACTATGACCTAGCATTATTATTTTGAATTATTCCATGAATGTTAGGATATGATCCTTTAGACTTAAACAACTTGAACATGAATTAAAACTTATAAAATCTCAAATAAATATTTATAATATTTTTTTTTGCTTCATGCATAAGTCTAACGTTGATAGCCAACTTATAAGTCTATGTCCAATCAAATATGAAAAAATGATATATGCCCTCATATTATATTCATCAATTTTGAATATTTATTCAAACATTAAGATGAGTGAGACTTAGAATATACACTAGATAATCATAAAAAGGAATAAGGCTACAAGATATATGAAATAACAATGATAATATTGTCAAACCAACAATAATGAATGAAATTGAGCCATACATCAAAGTAGAATTTTTGAATAACTTTCAAATGTATCAATCTCAAATGTAATGTTTTTTAAAATATCTCATCACCATTATTTATCTTGAACCATGAATCAAATTAAATAATGAAGATCAAAACATCATAGATTCATTGAAATAACTAAAAACTAAAAGTCTATGTATCAATTGAAACTATTAAAAGTGAATTGAATTTAAATAGTAGAATGACTGATCATATTTATAACTATATATGTATATTTTATTTATTAGTCCACCATGCTTTTCGAAACTACTTTAAACATAAATAAAATTTCATTAATCAATTATTACTATTTTATTATAAAAATTCATCTAAAATACTATCAATTAATAGGGTCTATGACATAATTTTAGGTTTCATGATAGGGTCATCTCTATGGCAACAAGTATAAATTTTGAAAAATTTAGGAATGTGTAAAAAATATGTATAACACTAATGACCTTTCTAGTCAATTTTATGTAATAAATTTAATTATCAATAAATTAACTATTGTATAAAATATATTTTTGCTTAGAGAGTCTCATCTAGGAAAATCATTTCTCAAATAGTTAAACATGAACTCCTTAAATAATGAATTTAAGTAAGGGATATATTGTTTGACTAGCATGACATGAAGAAAGAGAAATGAATAACAAAAGAGTTTGGGCTAGATGCACTATCAATTACAAATACCTTAAGCATGAAATCTAAAAATAAAAAAATACTTCTACACCCAAATATAAGTTAGTCATATTACTCATTTATTACAAAAAATTTGAATTTGTAAGAGTAATTTCTAAAAATGAATGATAGTTACAACACTTTCGTAGATTCTTTATATTCTTTCTTCATAGAGTGATATTCTTCACTCCACAACCTCTCATTGATCATTTCAAAAATAAAGAACAACAGAGCAAAATACGAGACAAAAATAGAATAAACAAAATAATAAAACAAAGGAAAGGAAAAATAAAATAAAAATAAATCAAAAACAAAGCAAAAGAGCAACAAAAAGATAACTAATCATGAAATAATTTTAAGTGATAATCATTTACTGTATAATACAACCAATTTTTTTCAATATTTTTAAGATGAAATGCATTATTTCTAAGAACTATGACAATTCTGTAAGGTCCAAACCATAATGTATCAAATTTATGATATTTTTCAAGGTTTTCATCGGCTTTGTCTCAATATAAAACTAAGTCACCAACATTAAGATTTTTATTAGAAATATTTTTATAATTTTATTTTTTAAAATTTTTGCTTAACCTTCTCTAATTTTTTTTAAATTGTTGCTTTGAATTCATCAAGAGCTACTAAATCATGCAACCTTTGTTCAATTAAATTTATATTTTTAGCTACATATTGTAAAATAATTTTAGCTAAAAAAATTTAAATTTCTATTAATAAAGTAGCTTCAAACCTATATGCTAACATGAAAGGTGAATAACCAATTTCTACCTTAACAATAGTCCTATCACTCCATAAGACTTCAAAATTTTAAGATATCAATTTTTTTTGTTATCACAACTTAGTTTCTTTATAATGAAAATTTGATTTTTATTAGTAGACTTAACTTGTCTTTTTCCTTGTGGATAGTACTTAGATGAATAAATAGAAATAATAGAATATTTTTTAAGAATTTTAAGAACTTATTTAAAATGAATTGAGATCCATTATCCGAAATAATATCATATAAAATTTTGAATTTAGAGAAAAGCTAATTTTTTAGAAAAAAAATTACTTCACTTATTATCGAATTTTTAAGTGCTTTGACTTTAGGTCATTTGGTAAAATAATATATCGCTATTAAAATATATCTATGATCTATAGATAAAGGTGGATGAATATCTAAAATAAATTTAATACTGTATTTTGTAAAAAGAAAAAATTAAGAATAATAGAATTTAGAGGCATTATAGGTAGTTTATTCCTTCCAACAAATAATTGACAAGGTATACAAGGACGAACTAGTTTACAAATATTTTGAAATAAAGTAGGTCAATAATAACTATCCCTTACAATCTTATAAGCTATAGTTTTTACAACAAAATATCTATCATAGTTTCTTTTATGACAACTCCTAAGAAATTTCTAAGTTTGATTATGCATAAGACATCTTAACAATACTCCATTATGATTATGATAAAAAAAAATTAATAGACAAAAATTTAAGAATTTTAATTTTAAAAAATATTTTTTTTTTAAATTTAAATTATTAGGATAAGACTAATTTTAAAAATAATAAATTAAATCATAATACCAATCATCTTCAGCTAATAAATAATCTCATTCATTCATTTAAAGATCAAACTTACATTTTTTATAAAATTCAACAACTTTCATAGTTTTAAAGTGTGATTTTTTATTCAAATTTTCATCAACGGATAAAATTAAGACATTAATATTCTAGGTAGCATTTTTAGTTAAGTATTTTTCTAGTTCTTTACTTTTAATAATTTTAGAGGTTTTAAATTCAAGATCAAATTTCTGAATGTGTAAGATCCACTTAGTAAGATTTATCTAAATAATTGATTATTTTAAAAGATATGACAAAATATGTACATTAGATTGCATAAATTTTTTATTTCTCATTAAAAAATATCAAAATTTAATCAAATAGGAAATAAGTGAGAAAACAAATTTCTCAATAAGAGGTACCTAGTTTCTATATATTTTAAAACTTGGATCATATAATTGATTGATTTATCTTCATTATTTTCAAATTCTTAAGTTATTACAGCTCTTATAGCCTTTTCAGTAGTATTAACATAGAGATTTTTTTTTTTAAAATTAAATTTAACAAGGTTAGGAGCACTTGTAATTGTATTTTTAATAGAATTAAAAGATAATTTAATATTTTTATCCTAAATATATATATTATATTTTTTAATCAACAATTATGAAGGATTAGATTGGTCAAAAAAATTAGAAATGAATTCTCTAACAAAATTAATCTTATCGAAGAAAAATGTTAAACTTGATTGATCTATGGGAGGAGGTAGTTTATTTATAGCTTTAATACATTTTGAGTCAATAGAAATACCTTCTTTAAAGATTATGTATCCTAACAACTTACCCTTAGTCACACCAAAAATAGAGTTTTTTAGATTTAAATAAATGTCAAACTTTCTACATCTTGTGAATACTTCATAAAAATGGTCTAAATATTTCTTTTTTTAGAATAAATGGTCAGATCATCTAAATAAATTTGAATAGAAATACCTATTAAATCATCAAAAACAATATGCATAACCTTTTGAAAAGTAGCTCCTGTATTCATTAAACCAAAAGATATTCTATTGTAAGTGAAATTTCCTCTATGAGTGGTGAAATTAGTTTTATTTTTATCATCAAAATTCATAAAAATATGATTATAACTTAAAAATTCATCTAATAAATATATTATTTTAGATCTTTCAACTTGTAAAATTTGATCTATGTTAGGTAGAGAAAAATTATCTTTTATACTTACTTTATTTAAATCTCTAAAATCAACACATAGTCTAATATCATCATTTTTTTTTAACTAGAACTAGATTAGCTACCTATTTTGAATATGTTACAAGAAAAATAACACTAGCATCAATCATCTTATTCAACTCTTTGTTAATAGTGTCCTCTAACAAAAGACTGATTCTTCATATTTTATATCTAATAGATTTGATACTAGTTTTGATAAGAATGTCATGTTTAATAATATTAGTATCATAGCCTTTAAGATCCTTGTATGACCATGAAAATATATCAATAAACTCTTTAAAAAATTTAATAAACTTAACCTTCTCATTTTTAGTCACTTGAATTCTTAAATAAACATACTTAGAATCTTTTTTTGTGCCTAAATTTATAAAAATAGTTTCACATATGATTCTTTTTTATGGCTCTTCTATTTTAGAGATTTTTTATTGATAATTAAATGAAAACATAGATTCAAAACTTATCAAATTAGTAGGCAATTTGTTAGTACTTAATTATAAATAATCATCATAGTTTTAAAATATAGTCATCATGATTAAAACAATTATCTTTAAAAAATGAATCTATATGTCCTTCACAATTAAATATAAGCCAACTATCATTCAAATCAAAAATTTGTTAGAAAAATTTGATATTACATTGTTAACATTTAGTGTTTAGTTATAGCACAATCTGTTATTACATCAATTTCATGTTTAGTTGGTAGATTAGGTGGAAATGGTTACAATTTTATGGTTCTGATAACTGATTCCTCTATGTATTTATATGACTATTGTTATTCAATAAAGATATGAGAAGTATTTTGCATTATTTTACTTCATTGGTATCAGAGCAACAACTATGGAGTCCTAAAATATTGCATATGGTAAAATCATTATTGTTCATAGTTTCTCTCGCTGATGAATGATATTAATTTTGAGAAGCTATTTTTTAGGATAATTCTTAATTTGACTCACTACCTTCATGGGTTTCTTAATATATTTCCAGATATGGTTTAAATGCCTTCTATAGTATAGGTGTTTCATTAAAAATATTAATTTATGATTAGGTTGATGTATAATGGAGTTTCAGAGTCCTATGACCTATGATTAAGATTCTATGGTATGCAACAAATTAATTTTTGAGATATTAGATTTGTTTATTGATCAATTGATAAATGGTCATGAGAAATAAATCATATTATTCATTGTAAAAGGAGAATATGATAATCAATGCTATGAATAACATCGAATCTATTATAGTCAAAGTTTTTTATATCTACCAAATTTGTTTCTAGCACATATGAGGATTGTTCAGATCTGTCATACTTGATGAAGTTGTCTCTTAGCACTACAATCTTCATTATTTATATTTGAAAACAAACTATTCATATTGGATGAATTACTCAGATTTAAAATTTCATTGAAATGTTCATTATTTAAAATCATGCTCAAAAGGTGTAATCCAATTCATAAGTTTCCCAATTATATTTGTTCATCCTGTTGACATTGTCAATGTGTCCATGCATGTAGTGCATCACTATTTTTGGCAAAGTATCCATTGCACCATTAAAGTGATGAACTAATGGTCTTTCCATGCCATACATGTTCTGGGAGTTTCATCCATAATTTTTTATTCAAAAGTCTATCCATAGATCATTGAGTTTAGGTAATATAATTCAAATTTTGTTTGAATGGTTTAGTGTTTCATATTTAACGTCGAGTTCATAATTTTATAATGTCTTATTTTTAGTTATTTTTTCCTATTAAGAGTCAAATGTTATATGAGCTTATCAATATTCAAATTATTAAAGTATCTCATTTTTTAACCCTTGTAATAGTAAAAATCATTTTGATATAGGTTCAAAAGTGTCAAAATATTAAGAGTCAAGTCATCTTTTATAAGAGTCATTTTGTATTTTTTTAAAGTTAGTTTTATAAAAAAAAATTATGTGAAGTTTCAAAAATAAAAATATTGGGTCAAATGTAAACGAATGCATTTTTTAATGTACTTGACATTTGGTGAGTATGTCAGTATTATGAAGAGGATCTCATTTCAGTCAAAATGACATGTAATTGAGCTTCATCAAGATATTCATTGAGTGAGTAGCTTCATTTACTAAACGTTGGAGGATACACGAAGTTTGGAGGACATTTGACATCTTCTCATTAGTCACTTATGACGAGGTCACACCATTGCTATGGTGACAAATTTTGATGTATTCATTTTATGTTTTACAGTTTATTTTTTAATAAATTACTGAGCATTATTTTTTAGTTTGGTACCTCCTGAAAAAGAATGTTGTGAGGAGCAAAAATAATAAAGTAGTGCTTGGTTCTTGGAAAAGAGTTTGTGGTAATTCAAGAAACCACTAAAGTATATTAAAAACCTCTTATAATCTTCCAGAGTCATGGTCAACCTATAGCAAAAAACCATATAAATTTGTGATAATCTTTGTAATCTGAGAAACTATCGAAGGTGTTAGCAGAGATAAGTGTCCCTATCAATTATACCTATCTACTTCATAAGATATACCTAATTAATCTGTAATGCATTTATGTATGATATTTTTTGAAGCACATGTATCTAAAATATAATTATAAATTATTTTATTATCAATCTTGATTGTGACCTAGAAAGGGAGAATATAATTAGTAAGATGATCAAAATATTAGGCATAAATATGTTCAAATTTATTTTTCTCTTACAAATTTATATCATCTCTTGAATTTTTTACTGCTTCATTAATCTTATCTAACGATCCTAGAAGACTAGTAGCTTGCAGTAGAGAAAATATAATTTTAATTATTGACAAATCATCAATTATGTTATAAATTTTAACATAGATTTACCTAAAATTCTTTGATATATAATATTGATACTGACTGTTATTATATCCAATTGTTAAAAAAAAATTGTGCAATATTATCATTAAAATTATTAGCATTATTTTGAACTGTTTTACCTTTATCATCTGAATAAGAGTTACCATTTTCTATCTTATTATTTTATATAGAATTATAATCTTTATTTTTAGTATTTATAACATAAACATTTTCATTTTTTGTAGGATCATCAAGTATGTTTATATTATATGTTAAATCTTTAGTTATTTCATTTTTTCCTTGAAGAAAATACTTCTTGAATTTAATAATAGTTTGACATGTTTCAAGATTATGATCAAGTTTTAAAATATTATAATAGTAATATCATCGTCTTTTATGATTTTATATGAAGAAAAAAGTTTATCATTAAGTTGTCTCTTAACAACGATCAGTTCATTATGTAAATTTTGTATTGTTTTTAATATCTCTGCATTATTTAAATTTAAATTTTTAGTAGACCTATCCTTAAAACTAATACATTTTACTTTCTTTTCATATTCAATACAAAATCTTATGGTTTCATCATATTATATAATATCTTTATCTTGTAAAGTCATTTTATATTTTAAAAGTAAAGCATTGTAAAGATAAATTCTAAACAACTTTTTTGAAGGTTTAAGATCACTTAAAAAAATTTGACATAGCTTGGTGAATTTAGAAATGAAATGATACATGTTCTCGTTAAGATTTAAAAAAATATTGAAAAAATCATTAACTAAGTCAAAATCTTCTTTGACTTTGCCAAAAAACAACTCTAACCAGTCTTCTACATCTCTCTAACTATCAATAACTTTAGCATATAGATTAATAAATATTTGATAAGATTTTCCTTCTAACATTTGAGAAAAAAATCTTAAACAAATCTTTTCATTAGTTATTCTAAGAGTGGCACAAATTAATCTAAAAACTTTTAAGTGATCTTACCAAGATTCTCTAGTAACATCAAAAAAATTTGGTATATTTAATCATTTAAAAGAAGGTAACTTACCTAATTAATTTTTAACATTGATTATATTAACAAAAATCTATGGTGCTAAAGGATTTTGATGCTCTTCTTGAGCTTCTACTTTGTCTTCACCTTTATTGAGCTCATCTTGTTCTTTATTATTCTATAACCCATGAAGTAGATCCTCCAATATTTATTTTAATATTAGTGGTTCTCCCACTAGTTGATTTTTCACTGATTGATTTCTCACTAGTTGATCTTCTATTGAAATTTCTAGTAATTTTTAATTGAAAAAAATGATTATCTTATACCTGATTTTTTTATTTAAATACAAATTTGTAACAATAATTTTAGCATGCATGATAAAATCATCAAATAAAAATAAATCAAGAAGAAAATGAGTTCTAAACCTAGGATTAGTAGCTAAAACTCTATCTCTATTTTCTTGAATTCTTCTATTTGAATTCAAAATATCATGTTGATTCTTCCGTATAAGATTTGAATACCAATCAATTTTAAATTCAGTAATATTTTCTTCTTGATTTATGACTTCAATAAATTATTAATTTTTTTTAAAAATGATTATACCATACGTAACACGTTAAATTGAAAGCAACATCAAATTATTAATCTTATAAAGCTATTAAAGGTTGAATAATAGGTGATTTTTGACCTCCAAAAACTATTAACGAGTAGAAAACAAGAGTTAAAATAATTTAAATTTTTGAATGATTTTCTTAACAGAGTCACCAAATTTATTTATGATAAAAAAATTATCGTCAATGAATCAACCATTTCACCCATCATGAAAGTCAAATTAAAATCATACCAGTGTAATCATGAGGTTCCAAAGGTTCATTTAAGATCTTAAAGATGTGAGGAGGTTTTTATTATAAATTTTAGAAAATAATCAATAAGTTATCAAGACAACTTATTCTATTATACTAATAAAAAATAAATTTATCAAATCACAAATTAGTTAAAATAAGAATCTGTAATCTATTCTATCCAACAGAGAAACTTGATGAATTAGATAGTCTATTGAAGAATAAAAATCTAATTTTTTTAATATATATGTATTCAATAATATCTTTGCTTCTTGCTTACAATGTTCTCCAAATTAATTTTTTTTTAAATCAAAAATAAAAGAGATAGATCAAAAAAAGATAAAAAAGCAAAACATGTGAATAAAAGAGTAAGAAAACTAACTAAAAACAAACTTAAAAAATTAAGAAAGACAAACAACTAATTTTACAAAAAAGAGAAATGAACTAGTAAAGGATAGCAAACTAAAAATAATCTTAATCTAAACAAGACACAAACTACAAAGGCAAATAAAGATGAAAACAAACTAAATAAAGAAAGACAACCTATTAAGAAAAAAAATAATAAAGATATAAGAATTAACTAAGAATACACTCTAAGGATAAGATTTAAAGAGCAACTAAAAAAAATTAAACAAAAATTAATCTAAACTGAGAAATAATCACTAAACAAAATTTTAAGGTAAACAAAGCTAAGAAATATAATCAAGATAATTATTCTAAATAAATTCAACTAGAGATAAGCAAATACTAAAGATCAAACTGAATCTAAATAGAAAAAATTAATTAAGGAGCAACTTTAAAACTTAAGAAAGCAAAGAAAATTAATCTAAGGATTAAGATAGACCTAAAACTTATTTGAATTTAAATTTAAAATAAGATAACTAAAGGACTAAAGCTTTGAAATAAATATCAAATGATTAACTTAGAAAATGTAAAGATTATTAAACCAATAATAAACTAAAATAGATATAAATCTAAATACTTAAGGATATTAATCTATAACAATTCAAAGAATAAAATTTAAGATCTATAATTATTCAAATAAAAAAAAGAACAAACATAAACTAAGAACTAATAAGAAAAGAAATAAACTAATGAAAACTAATGAAAACAAAGAACAACTAAAGATTAAAACTATATTTAAAGATAACTAAAATAGAAACAAAAATTAGATTTATAAGAAATCTAAAAGATCTATTTATATTGAAGTTAAATTCAAATAAATTACAAAAGGTGTGTGAGTCTCAAAAAGAGAGTTGTGTTAGTAGAAAAAGATAAATTTATTGAGAAAATTAACATTCTTTCTCTATAAAAATTTGAATGACAATTTTATAATAATAAATCAATAAAATATCATGGAATAGCAAAATTATCATCATTATTCAGGTTGAATACTTATAATCTACGTCTAAGATTGTAAATAGCAATCATCAAAAGATATTAAGCTTAAATTTTTTTAGATAATCAGTACTAAATGATAAATAAAATTATATATGTCTATGTTGTATAAGTAATTACTCAATTGTCAGATAACATGTCATTGGATCTATTTATAAAAATTATACTATCTTAGAGAAATTGCATAAAAAGAAGAGATAAATGATTGATTTCAAAAAATACTTAAGTTTTCAATACTTGTTATGCTTTTATCTTCAAATGAGTCCTTGATATCTTTTCATACCTTTAACTTAGTTGTAAAATAAGTTGTAACTAACTTTAGTTAGTTATTAGTTAATGTTGATTAATTAACTTTTAACAAAGTCAATTAATTATAAATTAAAATTGCTTAAAGATAGATTTAATTAAGACTTAAAAAGTCTTATTTGATCAAGATATTTAAAAATAATAGATTTGAGATACTAATCTTAATGGGTGGGGACCCAAATTAATTAATAATAGAATATAATACATATTAATCATAAAATAAATAAGTCAAAATTTGATAAATCTTATTCAAATTAGTCTATAATGCATATTAAAAAATTTAAGCATATATAATTATGTCAAAAATCTAAAATTGTTGTATTTATCAAAATTATCAAAATTTATCAAAATTTAAAAATTAAAGTGTCAAACTAAAATATCAAGTTATGCTATGAAAGAGTTCAACACTTAAATAGAATTTATCATTTGGATGATCAATAATAATTCGAATCTGACAACACTTCAATCACTTATTTGTCTTATTCATGAATATAAACATTATAATCCTCAGTATTAGCAATTAGCATCAATCTAACCCCTAAATCTGTGGTGTGTCATCAATTTTTAACTTAAATTTTTTTAACAATCTAACTTCCCTTAGTGTATCTAGTTTAGTTTGACTAGTAATCATTTTTTAATGGTATTCTTTTTAACAGTCTAAGATAGAATATCCATGGTTTTATTTCTACTAGCACAACCCGGATTCCCTAAATTCAATCTCTCAATTCTCAAAAGAGGTTCACTATGGGAACCAACTAAACATAGCTTCTTATATTTTCCATTAAGCTCTTCATGAGTATGTGTAGGTATATCTGAATGGATGGCCAAATTTTTCAAACTCTTAATATGGTCAATTTCTACTTCAAGTTGTGTAGATTGATTGATAGGTAAAGGATCATTAATTGGTTCACCTCTAAAATTAAGGGGTTGAAGTGAAAAAAATTGAGGATCATACTCTAATTGATGAGATGAACTGCTTTGAAAAGGTGTATAGGTTCTAAACCTATGGCCATAAAAACTTATGTAATCTTTATAACCCCTATTGGTTGGATTAATAGGTATATTACTTAGAATATCTCAAAATTCAATATCATAAGCATCAAAGTAAATGGACATTCTTGTCTCTTTATGAAATATAGGGCCAAAATGCCTTCCATGAAATCTATTCATATGAAAATATCTACTAAAATTTAACTGATTAACATCTCTATTAAAATTTTGTCTCTATTTTATATAATCATTACTTCTTATTGGCTGGTCTCACCCAAGCATAATGATTAATCTGACACATAACAAAAAAAACTTAAGATTGGGAGACAAGTGTCCAAGAAACAAACTATAAATTGTAATAATCTAACAAAGGAAACTAAAGCTACATTATGACTAAAATATATCACACTATATCTGAATCTAAATCTTTATTGAACCTCATAAATTAAATATAAGATTTTAATATCAACTTCAAAATAAAAATAAAATTAATCTCAATATCTATTTTCAAAGAAAAATTTAAAACCTCAATATTAAAATTAAACTTCAAATAAAATCTCATATTTTTCAAATTAGTTTTATATCAATTTAAAAGTATCCACATACATTTATAAAAATTCATGCCATTATCATTTTCAACACAACTGATTCAATTTAGATTTTTACATAATGATTCTAATTTTCAACACTGTTAATCATATTTATATATATATATATATACTAAAACTAGACGTCTGTCAAAAAAAATCTAGAAATATGTTTAAACTAAACTGTGATCAAAACTTCTTTATGACTTTACTAACCTTGATATTTTTAGACTATAAAATTATGAATTAGAATCTCATAATATGTCATCATCTTTTAATGCACAAGAAGACTGCAATTACTTTCATACAAATCATTGTTTGTATGTATAACATACTGACCCTTTACCATATCTTTAGATAACCCTAGCATATGATTTACAAAAATAAATAACCACATATGTAACCAAAACTTCATGCACTAAATTTTTCTCAATATTTTCTAGGGTCTATCACCATTTCCAGACTCACTTGTCTCTTTATCTAGGAAGTACTTAAGTATTCATCATAGATATAAGCCTTAGATTTGATATTAGTTTTAACCAGAAGATATTTTTATAACCATTTATCCAACAATAGTTAAAAAACCAAAACAAGCAATTTGTGCATGGTGACAATCGAGAAAGACTTGAAACCTTTCCAATATTTCTATAAATCTATGTAATTTTGCCATCAAATTCAACTCAAATGAAAACAATATGATATTAAAAGCATCTGCACATTGGAGAGTTACCCAAGCATATGTCATAAATAAGAACTCTTAAAATCCTAGGTTTCAACCATGATTAAAAAATCATCAAAATCATTGACATATTACATGTAACTAGGCTAAAAAAAATTCATTTTATTCTATACTTAAATTCAAAAAAGAGATAGATTTATATTTTTATTTACCCAAAATATGTAAGTGACCCTTCATACTTAGATTGACAAATATACACCACTGTCACAACTAAATATTCTTTGAAATAATTTTTATAAAGAATTACTCAAAAATATATAAAAATTACGCCTTGTATTTCGACATTCAATCAAACCTAGATGTTATCATTCATTTATTATTCCAAAGGGCTTTAGAATTTTATGCACATAATCATGTAAATAATTGTATATTGTTTCATGCATAGTAAAAATAATATCCTGAAACTTCAAAGAAACCATTTTAACTTTCCAAAAAGTTTGCATGTAGACAAACTTGTATAATTTTTGCATTATTATCCACATTTTACATTAAAACCATATGAAAGTACTGAGAGATTTCGTTCACATACATATAATTTCAACATAACTATTATTTCACTGAACTTGTAATTTTCTCACAAATACCTCCATATTTCTTTAAAAATTTGATCAGAACTTGTAAAATCATCCCTGATGTCATTTTCTCAAAAATTTATTAATCTTCAACCTCCAAAATCTCTACATTATCCTAAAGAACCAAAGCTTCACTCCCATAGAAGAGCTTGTGAGATTGAAATAGAAATCAAGATTTCTAATATTTTATTTCACCAACTTAGATCCATAACCAACTTGTGATGTGTTACTTTTACATTGGCTTAGACTCACTATTATGTACCTTAGCAACATCGTCAAATCATTTATCAATCTGATCAAAATTAAAAATAACTATTCTTCATACTAATTTCTTCACTAAGTTCCATCACTCAAGAAGATCAGTTAGTCATTAATGTCAATATACCACCAAATCCTCATCTCAATCTCAAAGAATCAAGGTTATGCTTTCGTATTTAACACTCATGCCAACTTATATCCACAATGGATCAAAATTAAAACACATTAAAACTCGACCAAATTAAAACCTCCAACTCGACCAAATTAAAACACATTGAATATGCTTCACAATCAACCCAAAAGGGTCCTCAACACTTAGTGTTTTAAGCTAGTTCCACGGTGAACTTTACACAATACAACTATGACCTAACATTGTAATTTTGAATTATTTCATGAATGCTAGGATAGGATCCTTTAGACTTAAGAAATTTGAACATAAATTCAAACTTTTAAAATATCAAATAAATCCTTATAATATTGTTATTTTGCTTCATGCATAATTCTAAGGTCGATAGACAACTTATAAGTCTATGCCCAATGAAATATGAACAAATAGTATATATGTCTTGATATTATATTCATCAATTTTGAATACTTATTCAAACATTATGGTGACTGAGACTTAGAATATGAACTAGATAATCATAAAAATGAACAAGGCTACAAGATATATGAAATAACAATGATAATATTACCAAACCAACAATAGTGAATGAAATTAAGCTATACATCAAAGTAGACTTTCAAAATAGCTTTCAAATGTATCAATATTGAATGCAATGTTTTTCAAAATATCTCATCACCATTATTTATCTTGAACCATGAATCAAATTAACTAATAAAAATTAAAATATCATAAATTTGTTGAAATAACTAAAAATTGAAAGTCTATGTATCAACTTGAAACTGTCAAAAATGAACGATCACATATATAAATATATATGCATATTTTATTCATTAGTTCACCATGATTTTTTATACCACTTTAAACATAAATAAAATTTCATAAATCAATCATTAGTATTTCACAAAAAAAATACATCTAAAATACTATCAATCAATAGGGTCCTCGATAGAGTTTTAAGTTTTATGACAGGGTCATCTATATGACAGCAAGTATAGATTTTAAAAAATTTAGGGAGGTGTATAAAATAGGCATAACACATTCTTAGTTAGTTTGTTTTCATTTCTCTCTCTTTTTCTCACAAGTTAGTAGTTTTAATGATAGTTCTTAAGTGATGTATCAAGGGAGCTAGCCCTATCTATAGGTTCAATCTACCATTTAGGTCACCCACAACCTAAGATTTTTCTCATGCTATCACTTAAGTGAGGAGGCTCGAACAACCTCCACAAGGGTAATTTTTTTTATGATAATAATAACTACAATATTGATTCAAGGGAAAGTATTTCAATGATGACTATGCAAGAATTAATAAACTAGGCTTGAAATATGAACCTAGCACTAGGAGACTGTTGCAATTGGATGTTATAGCCACCAAGACAGTTGGTGTGATTAAAATTTTGAACCTCATTTTTAATTATTTTTTAATTATCTTAGTTTTCTAAGACATTCCAATCCTTTACTTACAACGATACTTTACTTTATGTCTATAATATGACTTCATTATTAAGTTAGGTGGCTACTTGTATTCTAATTGGTCTCGCATATTGTTCAGAACAAGGTATGTCACTAAGATCACCATCAAGTTTGAACCAATTTATAGGTATCACATAAGACCTTATATGCCACATATTTGTAATGCTAATTGCACCATTCTTAACCAATTTTTTTTTTTTTTTTAATTTTTAAATTAGGAACCAACTATCCCTATAGAAGGCATACCTTATTTTTCACTTGATGAGTGGGTAGTTGAACATCATGAGAATAACCCTGACAAGTTCATTGAATAGATTGGTTTGGTCACCTACATCTTGTATGAATAATATTACACCTATCATAGGGTTGCTACATCAATAAAAGAACCTCCTAACATTTTTTTTATAATTGATCAATATTGAACATTGTCATTGATTAAAGGAGAAATTTTTGAGCATTGTAATTGAGTGTTGAGTTCTGATATTTAATATTGTCATTGATATCAAAGGTTCTTATAAAGATACATAGTTATATCATTGATGTCAATTTAATATTATTAATTTCAAAATTTCCTTGTCAATTAAGCCTTGAGGTATGTATATGCAAGAGTTCTATTACCAACATCATGAGTGTTTTTATTGTGATGAAATAATATTATTTGAAAAATATTTTAATATCAACTTAAGTTAAATTTTTGAAAAATAACATGAGTAATTACAAGTCAGTATATAAAATATAAATCATCTTTTAATTATTTGTCTAAACCTTGTGATATGGTATTTGTAGTGAAAATATGAAATGAGTGAGATTTGAAGAAAAAGCTATGTGCTAAGCTCTGAAGAAGTCGTGTACTCTTAATATCTATATATGTAGCTTTGAATAATGTATATTGAATATCGAAAGAACAGTGAGTGTATGAGGTTAATTGAGTATACATAAGAGATATTAAAATACATGAGAGTTTCAAGGTGAAGTCTATAGAGTGGCTAGAAGGTCAGATTCAAAGCCTAATAATACTTGCAAGTCAAGTCTTAAAAATCAAGAAAAGAGATGGATACATAAAATAACAATATTAGTTCCTATGACATAAGTGAGTAGGTAAAAATTGATAGAGGTGAGTCAAGTTGTTTTAAATATGTGCATGAAGTTTCAGGTCATGGTTTGCAAAAAAAGGCTTTAAAATATTTCAAGGTTTTTTGAGTGTATAGAATGAAGAGTTATCTACCCAAAAAAGTTTTATCAGTACTCATTGACATGTGTAGCATCCATATGAGATTATTTTTTTTATGGTAGATGAGTAAGGGTTATATCTCAAAGTTTCAAGCATTGTTTTTTGGAAAGAAAATCTAAGTTTTATGATTGATTGTTAAGACTAGAAGGTGGTCTAAACTCGCATAAACCCCTAACAGTGACTTGATGTTAAATATCTTATTGTAAAAAGGTCATAATATTTTTATATGATTATAAAATTTATTAGAGATTGAATTTAACTCTCCCAAGAATCTCTAGGTGTGATTGGTTTCTCAGTTGAGTGAGAAGACCCTATATAAAAGTGATTGTTTTATAAATATTTGCAATAGTAGACAAAATTGATCGAGTTAAAGTTACCAAGTGAATGAATATCAAAGTGATTTTTTTATTTGTTCATGAATATTTATGGATAGGTTTCAAATCTTAGGTGTTCAAATTTGGTGATCCAAGTTGGTCAGTTGCTAACAGACCTAGTGGTACAGACGGTAAAGAAATCAAGTAGAAGTGAAAATATGTTTTTTAATAAGTTATCATGTAAGAGTGATGCACTAAAATGCATGATGTTTTTGTTTGGGTCTTGAATGATTTATTCATGATTTTTGAAAGCTTAAAATTCTATTAACAAGGTAAAACTTTGAATCCAAAATATTTTATCTACCTGAGTAGAGTTTGTGAGAGAGAAGGTCAAAAGAATGGTCTATAAGACCAATAGTTTTCATTAGATCTCATGATCTTATTAATTTAGGTTGCTCTAAGGATGTTATAAGATCATGTTAATGCATTAAATTCTCTTTAATATATTTAATCATATGTTAGATGTCCATGTTTCCTTAACTATGTTTTGGAGTCATTTGGTATTTCTAAGTGAACATCTTGCAAAGAAGTATTTGAGCCTATTTACCTTGAGTTGAAGCATAAAATAAAGTTTGTGATGACTCTAAGGTCATGCAATTTTTGAATATATTATTTTTTATCATATTTTTTTGTAAAAATTGAGTATATACCTCAATTTTTTAAGACAAATTTTATGTATATGCGCAGACCTTTTATGAGTAGTGATTTGAAAAAGAGTTCAAGTGGTAGTTGGACCTAAAATATATTATGGACCTAATATAAAATTGTCTAAGGGATATTGGAGTGGTGTATGACTTGTTCCTATATGAAGTGTTTGTATATGCTAAAAGAAAGATAAAAAAGTAACATATTTTTAAGAAGGCCTATTAAGTCTCCATAAACCTAAAAGAGGAGTAAGGGATAATTGATGTATGGCTGACCTATTGTATTGATTGATTCATAATTAAGGCATATTAATTTTAAAATGTAAATACCTATTCATTTTTGATATAAGTGATTTGAATATGTGGTTGACTAGTAAAGATATGATCAAGTGACTTGTATAAAAATAAAGTAATTTAGGCCTATTTGGGATGCTTAGAGGATGCTAAGTGTGGGAGACCAAAAGAGTATAAGTGAATGATATATATCATTGATTATTATAAGGAGATCATGAAAACCATCATAATGTTATGAATATCTAATAGAGGTTCTTCATATGAGGATTAAGTTTAGATGACCTAATAAATCCATGAAGAGGGTTAGTTGAGCGAAGAAGGTTGAAGGTTAGTTTGAGAGGGATTGAAGTAAGTGAAGAGCTTAAGGAGTATATCATCATCTATTATAAAAACAACAAGGTTTTATGAAAGTGATCAAATAATCAAGTGGCTAAGTTGGTGTTGAGTCATCTATGGGGTGGGTGCTTGTTAAAGTCAAGCTGAGTTGGTGTTGAACTAGTTGGGGTTAGTACTCCATACAAAGTTGGCGCTTCACTAAATATTTATGTTTGTCTTATATAACTATATTAAATTTACTTCATCAATAATTTTTCTACTCCAAGAGGGTTTTTCATACATATGATGTGTTCAGGTGTTTCGTGCTCTTATGATTTGATGTTTATGCTTGCTAAAATATACATGGTTATTAGAATAATTCATGCATGGTTAAATAAAATTGAATAAATTTTTTTGAAGACTGATTCATCCCTCTTTTTAGTAATCTTGTTTCTAACAATTAGTATGGATTAGGCTTGATAGCCTAAAAGAGATCTTAAGAAGTAATGATGACTAGTCAACAAGCTCAAGGTGGTTTCTATACCAATAAAACTCTATTGTTCAATGAATCTAACTATGCCTTTTAGAATGTTAGAATAAATATAAATATGATGTCACAAGGACATAATATTTGAAAGTCAGATATATATGTTTATATTGCACTTCCAATTCCACCAATAGATATAATAAATAAGAAGGCTAGTGAAAATAACTCTAAGATAATGAATGTCATTCTGAGTGGCCTATCAGAGGTAGAGCTTGTAAAGGTAATGCATTATGTTTTAGTCAAAGACATATGGGACAAATTGAATACCATCTATGAAGGAGACACTAAGGTGAAGATGTCCAAGGTGTAGATCCATAGAATATAGTTGTAAAGTTTGAGGATTAATGAAGATGAAACTATTACATCTTACCTATTAAAGGTTGATGAAGTTTTTAATATCATAAGAGAATTGAGAGAAAAAGTGAAAGAGTCTATTTTTGTCCAAAAGGTATTGAAATCATTCACTCCTAATTTTGATTCTAAAGTGTCTACAACATAAAAATACATGATTTGGACAAAATAGAGATGGATGTGCTTCACGACATCTTAATTACCTATGAGATGAGAACAAATTAAGGAATACCTCTCAAAAAAGAAGTAGATTTTAAAGTTAAAAATATGTCAAAGAGAAAGAAGGACAATGATGAGGTATGTTCATATTTTGATGATGATGAACTTATAGCTATGTTTTCTAAAAATTTAAGGTTTGACTCAGGTAAGTACAAGGGTAAGTTACCCATCAAATGTTTTAGTTATGGCAAGATTTATCACTTTGAAAACAAGTGTCTTAACAAGGATATATCTTATCATAATGAATAATATGATGGAGATGATAGAAAAGACTATAAGTCTAACAAGAACAAGAGAGAGTTCAAAAAGAATGAAGAAAATGATCATTCAAGAATAAGAAGAGTTTTTATACTAAAGAAGATAATTCATCTGTTATAAGTGATTCAGATATATCTGATAGTGATGATGACATGAATAAATCTTAGTATGATAATAAAAAAACTTTGTTCATAGGTATAGAATTAGACAATGAAGATTGTTCAAAATGAAAAGGTCTCATGATTGATGCAGAATCAAAAGAGAAGGTATACTATGATAGTGAAGATGGAGAAGATGAAGTGATCTTGAGGTAGAGATCATGAGTGCCCTAGAAGATTTGAATCTTGTGAATAAAAAGAATAAAAAACTAAAGTCATTAGTTTAGGACTATGTAGAGTAAATTGGATTGTTTGAAGAAAGGCTGAGCAACACTTCTAAGGAGTATGAAGAGATCATCCAATAGATTGAAATCTAGATAGAGATAGTGGAATCAAGCCTATAAGCTAAAGATAAATATTGAAGAAGGTATGAAATTTAAATTGAATTTTTGAAAGTTGATTCAGATCAAGCATTTAGAAAAGTGAAGAACTTTGTGAAATTTAAAAATAGAACTAAGGTTCTAGATGATATTTTAAGTGTTAGAAGTTTGCAAGTGATAAGATAGATCTTGGATTCGAAGGTAAAAAAAAGACACCTCAAGTCAAGAAGAAGACTATTGAAGACAAGAATGCCAACATGAAAAAACCTATCAAATAACCCAATGCTACAAGGTATGCTAGCTCTTTTAATGGTTACTATTTTTTATGTAGTTAATTTGATTATAGAGAAACAAAATGTAGAAGACCTAATAATGATTACTCATAGAACTATGGAGGAAGAAGAAATTGGTCAAAGGGAGATCATAGTAATTATTAGTCAAATGGTATGTATAAGGTGTTCTATTACAACTGTCATAATGTAGGACATATTACAAGATTTTATTCTAACAAAGCTAAAAAGTCATCCAGTTAAGATAAAAAGGTTCATAGTCATGTCACTAAGAAATGGATAAAAAATTTAGACTCTATAGATAAGGCAAAGATGGAGAAAAAGACTAAAGAAGAAGATTCTATAAAAACTCAGAGTATAGATTAGGGTTGCTCAAGTCACATGTTAGGAGACAAAAGAGTTCTTGATTCTTATATGATTGATCAAAGTAGTAAGAATGAAGAGTTGACTAAGAAGAATAAGGATGAAAAGGTGAGTCATGATCAACTCATAAATTAAGGTGGAATGTTTTCTAATATAGAGCATAAATCTAAAGTGAAGGAATATCAATAACACTTGTTATTTGTATGTGTTGGCAAGGTAGTTAAAAAAAATAAGAAGGATGATAAGGTGCATGATGAAAAGTTCAAATCAAAGGTCAAATTTAATTTTATATTCAAGTATACAAAAGGGTTGAAAAATATTCATTCTTTTAAAGATATGAATATCTAAAAATCTCCTGAGTTCATATTTTTTTAATTGCCTTATGAAAAAGGGTGGCTTCATTAAGCTTCATGGAGACATTCTTCTATCATCATAAGCATGAGGGTGTAATCAAAGAAAGTTTATTTTGAAAAGATTAAAAATTATATATGTCAAGCAAGAAGATGAAAATGGATATTATTTAATCATGTCTTGATAGCTATTTGGTTTTGAAGTAGTAACATGATGAGAGATCTAAGACTGGTATCAGGTATCTAAAGTCAAAATGTAGAAAATTGGTATATAAGAGGTAAGATTCTAAGATTTGTTTGTTATAAGTAATTGATCTAGCTATATAAAAATAAATGGGGAGTCCCTATTTCTACATTTGATATCTAGTATGGGATAGCCTTGTGTGTGGTCAAGATTTTTATCTTCTTCTGTCATGTTAATAAAGGTATGTAATCTTGAGTTACTAGTTCTTATAAAATAAGTTATGCTTGGTCTAAGGGGGGCCATGTAGTTCTATTTTCTTTGTCAAAAAAGTGATTGATTTTTGATATTTATGGAGATAAGAAGAGATTATGTCTGATATATTTTATAAACTCTATTTGTTGAGTTTTTTGATAAATCAATTAAGAGTGTGATCTGATTTAGAAGTTTCTGAGAATGGTTCTCATGAGTGGTTGCCATAGATTTTGAAGATTGTGTGTCATATAGTTTCTTTGAAATATATTATCAACTCACAAGGAGAAGAGTATAATTTTGATAGTTGTAGATGATTTTTTATGTCTATTACTAATAGAATCATGGTAGATATTTAGTTTGAGGGGGAGATATTTAGACTATTGACTAAGCTTGATATGTGTTGTAGTGATCTTGTAATCTAAAGTTCATTTTAAAAGAGATGATAATTGTGGAAGACTTTTGTCATTAATTTAAATGGGGGAGAAAGATTAGAAAAGATGAGAAAATAGGCAAGATCAAAAAGGGAAAAATAAAATTCAAGAACCATATCTAAGAGATGATTGCCATCAAGAGTGGTTGATAGAGTTTTTTGAGTATATTTGTCATCAATTACAAAGGAGAAAATTGTTGAATATTGTCATTGATTAAAGGAGAGATTGTTGAGCATTGTCATTGAATGTTGATCTTTAATATTTAATTTTATCATTGATGTCAAAGGATATTATGAAGATACATGGTTCTTTCATTGATATCAATTTAATATTATTGATGTCAAAGGTTCTTAGTCAAGTAATCCTTTAGGTATGTATATGAATAAGTTATGTTGACATTATAATGAGTGTTGTTGATGTGATGAAATAATATTGTCTGAAGAATGTTTTAATATCAGCTTGAGTAAAATCATTGAGAAACAACATAAATAATTATAGATTAGTATAGAAAATGTAAAGCATATTTTAATGATTTATCTAGACCTTATGAGATGGTATTTGTAGGTGAAAAGATGGAAATGAGTGAGATATAAAGAATAAGTTGTGTGTTGATATTTGAATAAGTTGTGTGCTCTAAAGTTCTATATATGCAACTCTAAAGATGTTGAAGTCAAGTTTTGAAGATCTATAAGTAGCTTCAATGAATTTATGTTGAATCTCCAAACAAGAGTGAATGTATGAGATTGATTGAGTGTACACAAGAGACACTGAAATATATGAAAGTTTAAAGGTGAAGTCTATAGTGTGGATAGAAGGTTAGATTCAAGGTCTAATAAGACTTGCAAGTCAAGGCTTATAAAACAAGAAGAGATATGGTAACCAAATAAGGTAATAAGATCAGTTTTCATGACATAAGTGAGTAGATAAATATTAACAGAGGTGAGTCTAGTTGTTTTAAGTATATACATTAAGTTTTAGATCATGATTTACAAGAAAAAGATTGAAAAGTATTCAAGGTTTCTCGAGTGCATAGAATAAAGAGTTGTCTACCTAAAAAAAAAAATTGGTGCTCGTTGACATGTGTATCATCTACATGAGATTTTAAGTTGTTCATGGTATATGAGGAAGGGTTCTAGATCAAAGTTCCAATCATTGGTTTCTATAAATAGGAGCTAAGTTTTATGATTGATCGTTAAGACTAGAAGGTGGTCTAGACCCACATTAAACCCTAACAATAATCCGACGTTGAAGATCTTGTTCTAAAGAGCTTAAAATGATTTGATATGATCATAAAAGTGATTGGAGGTTAAATTCAACTCTCCCAGACATCTCCAAGTGTGATTGGTTTTTTATGTGAGTGAAAAGACCCTACAAAAAATTACTTGTCTTTTAAAGATTCATAGTAACAGATAGAATTGACTGAGTCAAAGTTACCAAGTGAATGAAGATCAAAATATGAGACTTATATTTATTAATCATGAATATTTATTAATAGGTTATATATCTTAGTTGTGCAAAGTTGGTGATCCAAGTTGGCCAGTCGCTAATAGATTTAGTGGTGTAGATAGTAAGAAAATCATGTAGAAATGAATAGATATTTCCTGATGTATTTTCATGTAAGAGTGATGCACTAAAATGCATGATGATATTTTTTGGGTCCTTAATGATATATCTATTCTTTAAAAAATATTGGAAGTCTATGTAAGAGGTTGAAACTTTGAAGCCAAAATGGCTTATCTAGTGGAGTAGAGTCTATGAGAGAGAAGGTTAGAAGATTGATCTATAAGATAAAAAATATTCATTAGATCTCATGATCTGATTAATTGAAGTTAATTTGAGCATGTTATAAGATCTTATTCATGCATTTAATTATCTTGAATATATTCAATCATGTGTCAGATGTTCATGATTTTTTGACTATGTTTTGGAGTCAATTGATAGTTCTAAGTGAACATATTATAGAAAAATATTTGAGCCTATTTACCCTGAGTTGAAGCATAAAATAAAGTTTGTGATGACCTTGAGATAATGAGGTTTTTGAATATGTAATTTTTTTCTATGATTGTTTATCAAAATTTATTATATGTCTTAGTTGTTCAAGAAAAAATTTATGTATATGTGCAGGCCTTTTATGAGCAGTGATTTGAAAAGAGGTTCAAGTGGTAGTTGGACCTAAAAGGTATTGTGGACCTAATGTAAAATTAGATAAGGTATATTGGATTTGTGTATGACTTTTTTCTTTCATGTGAGGTTTTTTTTAATGCTTAGATAAATATCAAATGGTAATGTGTTGTTAATAAGGCCTATTAGGTCTCTATAAGCCTAAAAGAGGAGTAAGGGTTAATTAATGTATGGCAGACCTATTGTACTTATTGATTCATAATTAAGGCATGTTATTTTTAATATTCAAAGACCTATTCATGGATGACCTAATTGATTTGAATATGTGTCCAACTAATAAATATATGATCAAGTGACTTATATAAAAGCAAGGTAGTTTAGACCTATTTGGGATGCCAGAGGATGTTAAGTGTGGAAGAGCAGAAGAGTATAAGAGAATGATATAGATCATTGGTGAGAATAAGGAGGTCATGAAAACCATCATAATATTATGAATATATAACATAGGTTATACATATGAGGATTAAGGTCAAAAGACCTAATCAATCCATGAAGAGGGCTAGTTGAGTGAAGAAGGTTGAAGGTCAATTTGAGAGGGACTGAAGTCAATGAAGCGCTGAAAGAGTAGATTATCATTTATTATAAACTCAACAAGGGTTTTTTAAGGTGATCAAACAATAAAGTGGATAAGTAGGTGTTGAGTCATCTAAGGGATTGGTTCCTTCTTGCAAGTGGATATTTGCTAAAGCCTGGCTGAGTTGGTAATGAGCTAGTTAGAGTTGGCGTTCCATGTGAATTTAGTGTTTCACTAAAAACTGATGTTTGTCTTATAGGATTGTAGTAAATTTGATTCATTATTTGTTTTTTTATTCAAGAGGGTTTTCCACGTATATGTTGTGTTCATGTGTTTCATGCTCTTATGATTTGATGTTTATTCTTGTTAAAATATACATGGTTATTAGAATGATTCATGCATGGTTAAGTGGAATTGAATAATTTCTTTTTTGAAGATTGATTCACCCCTCCCCTTCTCAATGATTTTGTTTTTAAAAGGCAAAAGGTTGTTATGATTTTGAATCACATGATTTTGTGAAAGATTTAGGTTCGAGATCCTATTGTATACTTGAATAAGACTCTATGTTACCAAACCTTCAAGAGCTTCATGAAGACCTTAATGAAGCTTGGCACTTATACTATGATATTTTCTAAGGAGTTTGAGGCTACTACTGGCAAAATGGTTCCAAAAGGGTAGAATGAGATCATTGATGTGCTTGCAATGGTTGCATCTTCATTTGACACATTGAAAGACACCATAGGAGAATAAAAGCAATAGGTTACATTGATGGATGAAGATGATTCTTCTCCTAAGAATCAAGCATGTGTTGATAGAGATTTAGAGCCACAAGAAGATGGTGATAAGACATGGTAGTAGTACTTTGGCATCATTAAATAATTTGAGGCTATAATCAAACCAAATGCTCCTAAAGTGAAAAACAAAGACACAAAAAATATTACAATAGTTAAATATTAGCTTGATATGCCAAAGAACACTATCCTACCTACCCCCTTAGAACCAAAGGAAGACTTAGATGAGACATGGAAGCAATACCTTGATATTATTTAAAGAGTTTAAAGCATATAACATGAAAATGGTGCTTTAAGAGCATTTTGAAGATGCCCATGAGCTTAAAACTATAATATCTCACCTTGATAGGCCTAAAGACACCTTAGGGATCAACATCAACTTGCCAAGTCAAAAGTAAGGCCTAGTCATGATGAAGATTTTAGAATTGCTCATCTTTTCCTAGAGGAGGTTGGTATTTTCTTAGGAGATCAATCAAAGTGGTAAAATAGATATAATAACCAGTTTGTACAACTAAGTATTGATGGGATACTATAAGATTGTGTCAATATGGAGTGTATGTTTGATCTAGCTAACCCATCTAAAAATAAACAAAAAATATTGGTAATTTAAGAAGTAGATAATTGACTGATAGTCATGGCCAAAAAACCATTCTTGAAGGCTAACATGTTAGGTGGTTAGGCTAAAAAACTAGCTCTCAAACACCTCTTTCAACCAGATGGTGACATCCTTGTTTGGAGCAGAGAAGATTCTAGAGGATTCTACTTTGATCCAGGTTGAGTGAAGTCATGTTCAAGCCTTGTATATAGTAGGTAGATTTTTTTATCACTTCTAAGTATTAATTGCACATTATTTCAATAGTCTAATTATGTGTTCTATTTTCCTAAGTGTTATTGCACATGCTCTTGTTGTTCTTACTCCTTTGTTTTCTATTTTGAAGGTTATTTTTAGTGTTTTTGAAGTGGGTCCAATAATGTGTCTCTTTTATATTGAGTATCTCTTTGACTCCATGCCCAATGGATTCGATAAGGCAATTGGTTTGAGTGTTTAAATAAGCAAACATCCCTAAGAGGTCACCAGAATGTGGGATATTCTATACACCCTTGGTCCCTAAATCACTTGGATACTTGGAGAGTAGAATTTATTTTACAATTCAGTGTAGTGCTTCATCTTAGAAGCTCTCATGAGGATTAGATAAATTATAATCAAGTATGTACAAATATCCAAGGTCTTTTGTATTTTTATTGCCTTAAAGGAGTCACATAATCCTTGACATGAGTCATTATTTGTGTTAAATATTTTAGGGGGTTCCTCAATGCATAAAATGTGATTTGAGGTCTTGTTTAATTCTTTATTAATTATGGTTGGTCTCATTCTATGACTAGAAACATTTAAATTGAGGTCAATGCATTATTTTGGTCAAATGTCTAATTATTTCATCTCATGAAAAAGCAAAAATGTCCTAAAAGGTTAGTTTCAATGGAAAAGAGGTCAAAAAGAGTATTATGAGCCATAATAAAATTATAAACATACCAAAAGGGTCTTAAAAGTGTATTTGAGGGTGAAAAAAGGTCAAAATGTCTTATTTCAGCCCATTTAAGTTATTCTTAGAGTGTATACCCTTTCTAATGTCTCATAAAATCCATATAATGTTTAAAATACCCCTCCATCACTCCTTCCATCCATACAAAATGGTTTAAATAGATTGAATTTTGAAAAAATCTCTCTTTTCCTTGTCATTAATGGTTTTTATTTCTCCTCCAATGTGGAAAGGTACCTTGAACAACCCAATATTGTTTCATCTTAAGCACAGTCATGCAACATTATTGGTTTTAGAGGTGTTTTATAGGTTCTTTCAATGTAAAACAATCCCATTCATGGATGAAAATGATAGGTTTTAGACAAGGGTCAAATAAAAAACAAGTTTTCATGAAGTTGCAGTCTAAAACATTACATGTTTGGTCTTAAAGGTATAGATCCAAAGGTTATATAAGAGTTTTATTCATGAGATGGGATCTAATAGAATTATTCCATCACTTTTTAGGTGTATCAAACTCTTCTTGATGCATTGACATGCAAGATAGGGCATATAAACTTTCAAATCTAAAGAATTTCATGAAATTATTGGTTTTAGCAAGGTCTTCTTAGGATTGTATAACTATATGGTAGCTTTATATTCAATATTAGGGTCACATTGAGTCACTCACATCATTTTAAATCCTGCATATGCCTTAAAGGAGGAGGATTATTCTTTAAATCTCCAAAATAAACCAAAACTAACTTCCAATCCCCTTCACAAACACCTATAGGCTATTTTTTGAGACATGCTAGAAATGTTGAAGATTTACATGGGCTTGTACAGACATTGGAGAGGTAAAATGAGATGTTAAAGGATCCATTCCAAGTTTTAGGAATAAGGATTACTCAAATATAGCTATGAACCATTATTAAGGAGCTTGAACTTGCCTATAAATAGCTCAATAGAGGCACGGTCTAGGTTTTGATATCATTTCTCTTAAGCATGATATTGAATTGATTTAAGAGTTTAATGGGTCTATTGATCATCATATTTATTAATCAAACATATTTTATCATCTTTTAGGCACATAGATCCACTCAAAAAACCTTACATGCAATCTCAAAACACTCTTAAAACCCTACAAGCTCGTGGATACAATTTTGGTGTTTGAATCATGATTAAGTGGATTACATGAAGTCATGAGGGGTATTAAATCAATGTCATGATTCCTTGGGATCAACTGAAGTGTATTTTTAGGCCATGAGGATAATATCTAGGGTTTTAAGTGTGTTTCAAGCATGAGAAACCACCACATGCCTACAACTAAAAAAGTGAGGTTTTCAATATGTTATGAGATGTGTTTCATGAAGATAGGGATTCAAGTAAGCCTAAACACCTCTCTGCTTACTCTCCATACCATCTAGATGCATAATTATGCTCATGAGATCCATTCTCAAGTTTTGAGAGGGTTTTAAGCCTAAACAGAAAGCACACAAGCCTACACACTAAAAAAAGAGGTTTTGATGAATTTTTAGTTGTTCTCATTGAAGTGAGAAGTCTTCATGCATCCCAATAGACTCCCCTTTGTATTAAATACCACTCACAAAATTTAAAAGTCTTTAATAACATAAATTTCAAGGTTTGATAAGTGTTTCAAACTGGAAAGAGGACTTACAAGTCTGTAGGTCATGGCGAAAGTCAATTTTATTATTGTTTTGTGATTGATATAACCCAAATAAGGATTGGAGGAGTTATATGGGTTTGTATATGTCCTAAATAATCAATAAGTATTGAAATCCCACATAACCCAAGATATAAAAAATTTAAACTAAAGACCTAATTGATGCTAGGGAAACCCTAAGTGCACAAAAAGGGTCATATCTTGAGTTGTAAGCCTTAAAAATTCATGAAACTTGACCTAAAAGGAGGGGATAAGGTCCTTGAACATTTTCAAGTGGTTTTAGGTTTTTAATACCTAAAGAGAGATAAAATTCCAAAATATAATCTACAGGTGTGTGAGGTGGTTTTAGGTTCTTATGGTGTTTACCAAAGGAATCATGTGAGTTATAAGGTCTATCTAACCCAACACATAGTCCAAACCCTACTAAACTTGATTTTTGGCTCATAAAACATAAAGAGATGGTGTGGAGTTGAAATGCCAAGTGACCTAGCATGATGATGATATTGAGAAGACTTACAAGGCCTGTGTATTGTCATGAAGTCCAAGGATAGAAATATAATGGATTTTAAGCCTATAACATAACTTGGAAACCTCTTGATGTGTTCTCCCCTTTAATAAAGTAGTGGAGCATCAAGACAATAAATACCAAGAGGTTTTTGAATAGAGAAAATGCAGGTTTAAGATCAATATAGGCTTGGAGGTCTATGAAGAAAGGTTCCATATAGAGTTTTGATGATTATAATACTAAAAGAAAGGATTTTGAACTCTCAAAATCCAACCTATAGGTTGCAAGAAATATGAGATCATTTATAGGAAGATTTATATAAATTATAGGTCATAAGCATGATCAAGAAGCTCTTGACAAGTCTACTAGTCCAAATACACCTCTTAACACTTTTCTAAAAGCATCATAAGATCTTGGAATGCTTGTTGAAGTAGTATGAAATCTTGTTTCATGTTTGCATAGAAGACTAGAAGACAAAATAAAGTTTTCAAACATGAAAATATAGGTTTCAAGTCTCTTAAAAAGTTCTCTTGAAGAACTAGGACACTATATCAGATTTTACACCTCCCTTAAGGACCACTATGTGATTTACAAGGTGATTTTTAACCTAATTATGTTCATGGGGTTTTTTAAACATGACCATGGTTAAATTTGAGGGTCATTAATGCCATTATAAGTGGGGGGCATTGAAAACTACCTTTGAGATGTAACTACCATGAAGTGAAGTAATGGTCAGTCCAAGTCAATAATGTAGCAGACCTTGACATGCACAAGAGGTGAATATGGGGCAAGTTAGGGATGGATATAGGAGGTTTAAAGAGGATGAAGTAGCCAATTTGCCATATTCACCATGTTAAAGAACTCAAAGAGACAAAAATAGCAAGAAAGTAAGCCCTTGTCTCCACTTATATGCCCATTTCTCATTAAGGATCATCAATATGGTAGGATAAAATGTTGAAGAAGGCCTAATGGTGCTATTTTTTAGTTTTTTATTTTTTAAATGGGTTGATTCATGTTGTAACAACTATATTTATGCAACTGAGTAGTGATTTCTCTTCTTGTTTTCTTATAAATTTGGCTAGAAATATCATACTTTGTATCCCTCTTCTAGTTGTAATGAAACTCTACCTCTGTAGAGACTTGTACTATTGGATTTTAAGCCTTTATATTAATAAAATACTAATTTTATCTTCTATATACTTGTATTTATGTATGGTTTTAGTGTTTTTTAGATCTATACTTATAGAAGAAATCATTCTCTCTTATATGTGTCCATTTCCTTTCACCTTGATACAAGAAGGTTCATCTTTTTAGGTCATATTTTATGTTAAATTTGGTTATGTGAGTGATTTTTTGTGTAACTTATTTGATTGTGTCTCAAATATGACCTTTTAGCTACCCGTTTCTAGTCCCAACATAAACTAGCACCTTCATGTGAAAATTGATATATGGGAACACTAATTTGGAGTGTGTAAGACAAATTTAGTCTCTTTTTAGTCATATTATGCTATAATAAGAAAGTGGAGGAGACCACACACATTGTGCATCACCTCATGTTTCTTTCACACCTTCTCCCTTTTCCTTGTTTCAAGTATAGTATATAGGATATATTTAGAGTAGTCTTAGTATGGTTATTCACTAGGTAAACTAACCCTCTCTAAAGATTCACTCCTCACAGAAGGTTACCCATAACTTAAGGAGTGTTTTAATTATGTCAGTTGAAGGGAGAAGCCTTGAAACCACTTCTCCAAAGGGTACAACTTCAACATGACAATAGGAGTAACAAACACATAATAATAAACAAGACGTACAAGGAAGGATCAAATACTTGATTTATGCATGATTACATAAGGTAGACCATGTGTAGTTATGTAGGCTCACATGACATAGGCATAACAACACAATAACTCTTACCCCATAGAGTTTTAATGTATTATACATGCAAGTAAAAGGGATGTGTACAATAAATAAATGCATACACTAACTAGCACCATGGGATAATAGTAGAGTACATGGCTTAGAATTTAGTATAAGTCATTTATGTGAACCCATGACTAGATATCCTATACCTAAGTTATATATGTGAAGAACTAAAAGGTTCCAAGGTAAGAGTAGTGAATTTGAATTCAAATTATAACCCTATGACAAGTAGTTATAATATCTATAGAACCAAATAACCAAGACTCCAAATTTAAATTCAAATAATGGTAGGAGACATATTTTACATTAATGGAGGTAGTTGGACTAGTAAGGAGCCAAAAACATAAGCTTCTAGAATACTTTAATATTATATAAGGAGATGCAATGTCAATATCTGATCTTGAATGGGAAGGAAACTCTTCCAAATTTCCACGATAGAGTGTGATTGTGATCCAAGAGCTAGAAGACCCATATCCTTGACTGTATATAGGCATTCAAGAGAGATTTCATTGCTATATAATAAAATTTCATAATTTTTGTTTGTAATTGAGATAACCTTGTAGCTTAAGATCTAAGAGTGATTATGTATAACCCCCATTTCCTTAATAATATAATTTTAAATTTTATAAACTAAGAATTGAGTATTATGCATGTGTTACTCTGGTTGCAAAGTCAATATGCCAAATTATGTGTAATTCACACTTGAAAGACGCTATTGTAAGACATTTAATATTCAAAACACCATATAAATTATGCTATAATGGAAAATTTAATATGTGGGTGATTTATACATATTCATAGTGATGAAGTCAGTGAGTTTTTGCTCTTGAAATAGAGGGGTTTACTATAGATGATGTAACCATTAGTTTGTACATGTGATATTTTTTTAACCACATGTATACATAAGTGATGTTTTTGTGATTACCCTAGATGTTTTCACACTTTCACCTATATTTTCATAACTATCAGACTGTAAACAATAGTGGTTTCACCATGAGACAATTAAAAAAATGGAAATGGTTGAAAACATTTCCAATTCTCAACGATGGTTTGTTTGAGTTTCTTTGTAGAATCCAAAGTTGAGAGAGCATAAATACATGTCTTATTCAAGGTATAAGACATCATAAAATGTTGTGAGAAGTATTGAATTTGGATTCATATTGCACATTACAATTTTGAGTATTTGTTCTTGTTGTCTCATTGTTTCATAGGTATATATGGTTGGTTCAACTATGTTAGAACTCTGAGAAGTGTCTAATAAGTGTGGAGTATCTTACATGCATGTTTTATATAGATTAGTAAAGATAATTTTTTACATGAATCCCATGATTGGTAATACCTTTTATATTTATTGAATTACATAGTGGAATCAGAGTGTAGTTTTATCACCCACTAGATTTTTTCCCACATTGAGTTCCTCCAGGATAACTCTTGTGTTCATTTTTTGCTTTGCTTATTCTTATACTTCATGTTCATGAGAAATATGTTGTACATTAAATTTCCATCACTTTTTTATCTTTTCAAATAGCCTGAAACAATCATCTGCCAATCATTATTTGAGTAAGAAGTAATAGGATCTATATTGGTGAAGCTTAATGTGGAATATCCACATACTTTATGAATCAAATTGGTATCAGAGTTGGTTTAGTATCATTCATGTCTATTTTTATGTGTATGTAACTACATTGCAAGTTTATATACATCACTAGAGAAAGTAGTGCTCGTGGTCAAGGTATCTCAGTTCCCTTTGAAGAAGTTATTTCCATAAATAAGTGGAAATAATAGATAATAAGTATGGCCCAACTGATGAAGAATATGCCTGAATAATAAAAGATATATTTCACAAGTTTGGAGTAACTAGTGTTTCTCTTTCTATGAGAAACCTTGACCAGATAGAGTCCATCATGGAGAAGGTTGGTTTTTCTATTAAGGTGATGAAATTAAACAAATAGGACACTCTTGAGGCTCATGTGAAGAAGGAAGAGAAACTCCATGCCTACCAAAATCCACCTACATTCAAGGTTAAGGCAAAGATAAAGATTCAACTATATCCTAGGGACATGAATGAGGAGAGGTTAGAACATTGGTTAACCCAATTTTAGGTATATTTCAGTTCGTATCTTATTAATAAAATCCAATAAGTTTCTTTTGCAAGGTTAAAATTAATTAGTCATGCTTTGACTTGGTTTGAGAGCTATAATCATACTTTTGTTTTTAATAATATTTATACTATTACTAAGTGGGATGATTTTAATATGATAATAAAAAATTAATTATATCCTATTTTTTATGAAGAGAGTTCCATGTATTGGCAATATCTTATGCTAAAGTGTGTATGAGTACACAAGTGAGTTCCACAAGAAGGTTGTCCAAAAGTAAAAAAGATACAAAAGACCATGGCATATTAATGGAGTATGTGGGTGGACTCCATATCCATTTGAGGAGATATGTCCTCTTGGATAAGCCTATAGATTTAGATGAAGCTTTTTCTCAAGCTCACTACTTGGATATGGACAAGAAGGAGGATCCATCTACCTCTCAAAGCACATCAAAGAAACAAGGGAGCTCCAAGCAAAAGGATAAAGGTAAAGTTAAAAGTATATATAATGTTACTTCTATTTCTAAAAAAGATATTAAAAGACATAGTGGGAAATGTGATGTTGATATTAATTTTGATGGTCAATGTTGGAAGTTCCATTTGGGATTCTATTCAACAACAATAATAAGAAGAAGGGAAGGTTATGCCCTCCTTCCAAAGTGAGAATATTGATTGTATCTCTAATGTGTATTACAATTTGTATTGTATCACTCTCAATAGAGAGTTGTGTTTGGGTAGTAGTGGTGTTCAAAAGAGTGAACTATATAAACTTTTCCATATTAAAATTAAAATAGGAAAACAAAAGTAGATGTTATTTTTTATACTTGTTCACAAGTAAATTTTATAAGCAGCGAGTTAGTAAAAAAATTGGGGGATGAGACTTACAATCAACCAATCCCATATTCTTTGGGTTGGATGAAAAAGATGTAGACATCAAGGTGACCAAGTAGTGCAAAGTTAAGTTTGGTATTAATATGCATTTCATTAATGATGTTATAGTGGATGTTTTTTTTCTTGATGTGTGTAGTGTAGTGTTGGACAGCCCTTAAGTGTATATCTTTTTCAAGATGTATGATAATAAGCACAAATTTTAAAAAGAAGGCACATAAGCAAGCATGGAATTGGAAAACATAATAAAGTTTGGAAACAAAATAAAAATAATGGTAAATATAAAAATAAAAATAAAATATGGAAACGAATGAATAAATGAAAGTAATATGAAATATAATAATGTATATATTATAAATCTAAGATGTAATAAATTAATAAATAAAGATAAATATAATGATATTAATGTCTACAAAAGTCCAAAATTTACCCATGTGATTAGAAAAGTATAATGTAAAATAAGGGTAAGGAGTGAAAGTGCAAATCCAACAACCTCAAAACTAAAATAAGCATATAACCAAGAAAATATGGGAAAACAAATCATGTCCTCAAATGCCTCAAAAATCTCTCCATATCTATAAAATTATCATGAGGTCACTCATTAATTGATCTTGAAGAAGAAATAAGTTGAATAAAATAATAAATCCTCCATATGTAGAGCACTTTAGAAGAAAATTCTTTGGTAAAATGTTGGCAAAGATCAATCATATGACAAAATAAGAGGGAAAAACATCTCTAATCCTTGTAAGACATGAAAGTCTAGAGATAATTATATGAGTCTCTATAGAGGCAAAAAATACCTTCATGATATCACAGTAAGGAGAAAATATAGATACAAATTGATCCCCATTTTAAAGTTTCAAAGAAAAAAAAACTAACAAATATGATGCACTTAAGGAATATGGTGATTTTATCTATATGGAGGTGGTGTGAAAAAACTTTAAATCATGCTAAATGAACCCTCAAATTGTAAAATAATTAGAGTCTAGTGTAACCTATAGATTGGATGAGTCCATCCTAAAAGTGATATACATATATATATATATATATATATATATATATATATATATATATATATATATATATATATATATATATATATATATATATATATATATATATATATATATATATATATATATATATATACATATATATATATATATACATATATATATATATATACATATATATATATATATACATATATATATATATATGAACCCTAAAATTGTAAAATAATTAGAGTCTAGTGTAACCTATAGATTGGATGAGTCCATCCTAAAAGTGACATATATATATATATATATATATATATATATATATATATTGAAGCTTTGAAGAAAGAGGTTACTAAGGCTCTAACCATTTGGATCAAATGTAGGCTCTACATTTATCATCTTTGATACCCCTATTTATCTTTTTTTTTGGATACATTTATGTTGATGTGGGTTATATGCACACCACAACTAATGGGTTTTCACCCTCTCATTTTAGGATTGGTGATTAATCACTCCAAGGCACAAATTGTGGTTATGCAGTTTTAAGATAACCAAGTAGTGGAATAGTGATATGTGACATACATCCCATCAAGATAAATTTAATCAAGTGATCAATAACATTCAAGAACATATATTTATAATAATAATATATTAAAATAATAAGACCTCATAAAAATAAATGCAAAAAAAAAATTGAAGAGTAAGGTAGAAAATAAGGCCTATAGGTCAAGAAAAATGAAACAAGATAGCACTTGAACTATAGGTCGAATAAGAAATCATAAATCAATGTCTACTAAAAACTATTATAATCACACCAAAAATAAAGAATAGTTAGGATTCCAAGGGAACAAGAAATATTAAAAAATTAAGCACACAAAATCAAAAGTTATGTTTTTTAATTTGTATTAGCACATCTAAAAGGGGGGATTATAATTAATATGTGAACAAAAATTTAAATATTCAATAACACAATAAGAATAAATGTATTGAAATACAACTTATACACAATCAGAAAACTAAGATACCAGATTGACAATACTTCTTACACAATCCACAGGTTTAGAGAAGAATTAAGATTTGTACATTGAGATCAATTAAAGAACTTTCCTCAGAATTTATTATTAATTTCAATACCCATAATTATCCTCCCTTTAGAATAGCGAAGATAAAAATATATATAATTTTGTGATAGGGACATCTCATCCTCCAAGTGAAGTCTAGATTTACATCTCTATAAATAGAAATGTATGTCGATCATCATGAAAAGATACATGTTCAAAAATAGAATTGTGTGTCAAATCTCATGTGAACCATGCATGTACAATAAAATTTCATAAAATAGAATTTTGTGATTAAAATAAATGTATATGAAAAATAAATTATGAACTAACATTCCTTCTTAGATAAGTATGTAAATACATATATAATTTTAGCGGGGCACTAATGTGGTACATTTGGAAAATGATGTGATAATAGTTGTGTAAATTGCTATTGTAACTTTAAGTTGTGGTTAGAATAGGCATTATCACTATGGATATGCCAGAAGTTGTCATCAATGTAGTTGTAGTCATGAAAATTGAAAGTATTAATCTTCTAATTCATGTGAATAATTAATGGCTTTCATTTCCTTATATTTTTTGTCTATTATTTTAAATTCCATTGCACATATTCCATGAATTCTATTATCATATGGATTATTCTATATGTTCTTAGGTTCTTAGTCATCATAACATGATAAATATCTCCTTTTTGCTTTTTCAGGCTTAGTATTTGTATTGTTGTTATCTATTTATGTGGATGTGAAGGACACATGTTTATGTTATACTATTTCACTTGTAATAGTGTTATGATTTGTTGTAATTCATTATTTTGGTAGTGGTTTACTAGGGTAATGACACTTGGCAAGATCTCAATGATCCACTTGTCTAAGATTATTTATATAATGAACTCTATTAATGTCTGCTTTGGGTTAGGGGGATGATGACATGTAGATAGCTTTCACTACTCTGTTTGGTTAGGTCTACCCATATAATTTATTATTTTGATGTTACCTCTAGTCTAGAGATATGGTAATACTTGGACAAGTCTTGATGATCCACTTTCCTTAGATTATCCATATAATTTATTATGTTGATGTCACCTCTAAGCTAGTGGGATGATGACATGTGGATGAATCTCATTTTTTTGCTTGCCTAAAACTTTTCATATAATTTATTGTGTTGATATCATCTCTATACTAGTGTTATGATGACACATGGATGGATCTTAGTGATCTACTTGCTCATAACTTTCCTTATAATTTAATGTGTTGACATCACCTCTAAGTGACTTATATTCTTCACTTGGGCTTCAAATGAATGGGATGATGTCACGTAGAAAAATAAAATGAGCTCTAAAATTTCTTGGGAGATGTTTAAGCATGGAATGACATGTTTAAGTCAAATCCAAGGTAAAGAATGTACTAAAAGGAAAACATGTCAGTTTGGTTAACCATTGAAATTGTAAATCAAATACATTCATAGAATCCTCTTTAAATTGAAATAAAATCAAAGGAAAAATATAAATCATGCATATGGATTATGCATAGATTTGATTCTTATTGGGCCCCTAATTCATTAAGTATGGGATCCATGCCAACATGGTAGACATCTTAGTGTGAGGTAATAACTTAGCATGATTGCTATTTTGGTATCTTGGCACCAACTAGAGTAATCAATTCACATCTTGTGCTAGTTGGCAGGCAGTTATCTGGTGCCTAGATATTCAGGGCATACTTTATGGGTGAAAAAATGTGGTGATTTTAGTGAGAAGGGCACATGGTGATGGAGCTAGTGGAATGGTCAATAAAGTCTCAAACTCAACACCTGGCATGCACTCTCCACCTTGGCAAAGAGATGTTCTTAGGTTATATAAAATAAATATTGAACCAGTGAAGTGATGATGCTATTCGAATGTAGCAAAGCTTTACTAAATTGGCTTTAGATATAATGTTATGGAGGCCATTAACATGAGAAGTAGTATGGATGTCAGTAAGGCTCTAATTATATATGCCCAAGATCACCTATGAGTCTCTAGGTAGTTAAGTAGCAGAAGATAGGTTTTACTCTATTCTTGTTATAATAAACATATACTCTATTTTCTATGATCTTTGATTAATGAATAATAATGGTTGTAGTAAACATGGAGCTTCTAATTTGAATGCCTTTCTCTTTGATATTGAAATGTACAATAAATGTACTAGTTATAATGTGGTAATATCAATATAGTAATATTAAGAATGTTATTTGTAAGCTTCTGGTTTATGTCATTAATGGTATCTTTGTGCTAAGTGATGATGTTATCTTTTGTGCTAAGTGATGATGTCAGAATACTCTATGAAATAGCCTAAGTGTAAGGAGAGTCATGTGCCCAAACTTTGATACACTTGCTGAGAAGTGCTAGCCAAAATATGAACACTTGATATAAAGCATTCCCTTAACCCCTTTAAGTGTCTGAATGATGCTAAAACTAGTGAAACAAAGACTTATGCCCTTGAGACTATAAAACTGACCTAGTATAGGATTTCACCCCTATGACTAGAACTAGTCACCCAAAATAGGCTTGTGCCTATAAACCATCAGGCTTAGCCTAGACAAGGCTTGCACCAATGAATCTACCAAAATCCTATGTTGAAATGACCAAGTCCTATAAGTGAAATCTTACACCATGGCACAATTAGGCCAATGCAGGCCCTAGTTTTTTATCTACTACACTTTGAGTGAGTGCATAAGACTTGTGCCTTATGTGAATTGATGTTAACACAGTTGAGTGATAAATGTTGAGTATTATGAGAATATACTATGTTTGAGCCTAGTTGTAATGAGTCCAGAACTAACTTGGACAATCGAATGAGCACTTGACTTGATGAATTGGCCCCCTTTTCTACAACATTTTGGTTTTGTTTTTAAGACACGAGTTGAATTTTAGTTCTATAATGGTGTAAAAAAAAAATCCTCTGACTCTCCCTAAATAATATCAAGTGCTAGTTATAACAGTTAGAAGACATATTTTTGATGAAGCATCATACCTATAGAGGACACAAGACAAGAAAGTGGGTTCAAAACAACCTATATGATGTTCTATATGAGGTCTTTTTATGCAAATTTCCTGAGCATGTGTATTAATGTTTGGCCACCTATGTGACCCATAGAAGATGAAGCTATAGATAATGCCTTGAGTGGATAAAAGAGTGCTTATAAATACTTGAGACTCTAAATGACACTTGGATGAGAGCAGTAGACAAATGGTGTCAAGGAACATTGAACATTTACATGCTTGAGTTCATTGCTTCCACGTACTCCTTCCTTGAAGAAGCAAAGTATCAATTTTTGCATGAACCCAAAGGCATGTTTATGAAATAGTTTGACATAGAAATTAAGAAACTAATGGTGGATTATGGATTTGAAACTTCGATAATGGAAGGCTAAAGTATTTTTGTATATGAGCAACATAAAGGGGGAGAAGGGTATGTGTAGTTGAATCACAATAAAAGGGGATGAGAATATTAACACTCGAGAGCTCATAAGATAGAATTATAGCAAGAGAAGGTGTAGGTTGATGGAATATCTAAAACCTAGAAGTGTTGAGATAACCCATAATGAGAAGGAAGGGCATGTAGAAGCATCTCTTAAAATACATCAATGAGAGGATAGAAGAAATAAATCAATTTATCAAGATCAGTAGTTGACAGGTGTAGAATGCATTGGATCCCTACAGAATTTGGTAACTAAAGATGAACTGGATGCACCTACCCATTTTGAACCTATAATGTAAGCTCATGTACTGGATCCCCCATGAGAATAAAGAAGAGTGATAACTGACCATGTTATCAACATAGACTTTGACCATTTTGCAGACTTGGAGTATAATTTTGTGATTGAACTAGTTATTCCCTATGAGGAATTGAGTAAGGATACCTCTAGACCATTAGACATTAGCTCACCATAATAGAACATGATTGCAAACATTCTAGCTCATCCAATGTTAGCTTTACAGACTAGGCAATAGCTTGTAGGAAGTGTTTCAGTGCCATAAGTTAGTAGTATAGTGTCATCATCATATTTAGTTCTAGCATTAATAATGGGGCCAACACCTAACCTAGTGGTTGGAGGCATTAGAGGACCACCACCTAGATAGATGCTAGGGGGATAAGCACCATAGATGTTAGTTACACCCCATAGTAAATTTATTATGAAATGGCCATGCACTTGCTAGAATATTATGGCATAGATAATGTTGTAGAGCATGTGTTAAAATGTTGATTATAATGGTGCACTCAAGGTATAACTCAATTAGAGCATAATGCAACCTAGTTCAAGACCACTATACTAGATCACACCCATATGTGGTATAGGAAGTTTGACCCTAACTAGGCTATGATAGGTTATGATGTCTTGAAGGAGGCATTCCTTAAGGAATTTGACATCCTATAATTCAAATAGAAAATCATCATCATGTTAAAAGAGATAAAATAGGGACTCTTAGAAGGTGTATACTTATATGATGTAAGATTCAAAACCCTCCTTTCAAAACTTCTTGAGGACATTCATCCCTCCTATCATGTGATGTGGTTCATTGGAGGATTTCTAGTACCATTTTGAATAACACTTTCCGTGAAGACTTTTATAGACCCTCATGAAGTGCTTGAAGCTACACTCAAAATGAAGGCAATCAGAAGAACCAATACTAGGATCGGCCCATTCATGGAGGCACAAATTACATCCATGGCCTCCTAACTCTACAATTTTATTGTTATCTCATCACATGATGCTCAAAGCATATTATGGTACATTGACTATGAAGTGGAAGGCCATAATAGGAATAACTACCATCAAAAAAATGTGTGCATGTTACTTTTAAGCTATGAAGTCTACAAAGAGGCACATAAAGTTCACAACTATACACTATTATAACACTCTAGCTAGGTTAACATAACCATTTATTGTTAGTTGTGTGACACCTACACCCATACAATAGTTGATCACCAAATAATTGATGAAATGCATGAAAACATGGAAAGAAACATAAGGCAAGCCACTATAGTAGTCGTAAGGAAAGCTAACCAAGGAAATAAAGGTTATGTCTAATAGAATATAGGTTTTAGGATGAAATAAGGTACTAGAGGGCAAGGTGGAGGATGTAGCGCTGGGAGGTTCTCATCCCACTCATATTACAAGTGTGGCATGATATAGCACTATCAACATGACTACCCTACACATCCAATGTGTGGGTATTGTCAATGATCTCATAAGGTCAAAGAATGCCTTGACTTATATAAGAAGTTTACCCAAGGTAGGCCTAGTGTAAATAAGGGCACTAGAATGATCATGCATGAGAGGAAAGCAGATAAGTGGACTCTAAAGGTATAATCAACCCATGTAGAGATGGTGAAGGTGCAAATGACTACTTGTAGTGGATTCACCATTCAATTGCCAGTTTCACCCATACTAGACTTATGCTTTTAATATGGGGAAAAGAGTCTCACTAAGTGCATAACATGGCCTAAACCTAAATTTTTGCCTTACCTATACCCTATGAACTATAAATATGTTTTATAGTAGACCATGATCATCATTAAAAACCTCTAAGGGGAGCTCCAACTAGCATGAGACCTAGATGTGCAGTATGTTACCTCCTACAAGAAGCAAGATAGCTAGGAGGTTGAGATACAAGAGCTAACAGAGATCTTATGCCTCCTACAAATGAAAGGGATGCTACCGCTATTGAATAACTTGGTTTTAGAGCATGTGGGGTAGAATCTAGTTGAATTTATTGTGTTATTCATGGAAAAGGCATGAGAAGTTAGACATATACAAAATGAAAAGTAAAAGCAAGCACTCCTTATGAATGTCACTATTTATGGATGGTTTGTATGTGAGGTCCTCATAGACATAGGCATCAAGGTCAATCTCTTGACCAAGAATGCATGAGAGAAGATGGGTAGGCTAGCCTTGAGACCTTCCTCTCATGTACTTTTCATGGCCAACAAGACCAAGATGCATCCCTTTAAAATTATGAAGAGCAAAGTTGTAGACATCATGGGCATTGAATTTCATGCTTACTTTGAAGTAATCAAGTTGGAAAATAAAGATAACTACCTGATGTTTCTCATAAGGCCTTGGTGGTATGAAAACAACATAAACATGTACTTCAAGAAGCATTACATCACTTTTAAAAGTAGCAAGGAGAGGGTAGTTATCCCCCTCTCAAGTGACCAAGGACCCCTTATGTTGATAGTGTGGACCTCAGGGATGAAATCAACCACATATAAATCATTATAGCACAAGGCATCGAAACTCTCCACCCTAATGACCAAGGAGTGGTCTCTTGCGAAGATGGAAAATCAACCTTAGACACCACTGATATTTCTTAAAACTAATGGGTTGAAGAAGCTTATGAAACCACTATTCTAAGGTGTCATTTGGTGCATGTAAAGGCACCAAAACCAATAAAGATAGGCTAGGTCTATATTGATCACACTTCTAAGAGGTGGGTCTCATGAGCTAAGAATAAGGGAAAGAGAGTATTTCTCCTAAGTAAAGATAAACTAATGATGCTCCCAAGATATGAAGGGAACAATCTAGTGGAAGATTATGTCTATAACCTCAAATCATACATCCCCAAATAAGTAGATATAATGGGCACACTAGTGTCTACATTACAAAGCATTATCACTCATTGGTGGGTAGTGGAAAGGCCTAGCTTGCCAACTTGGCAAGATGTGAAAGCAACCATCTGCACTAAATTTGGGAAGAGTAATAAGGACCTAGAAATCTCATCATACTTTGGAGACTTAGACACTATAGTTATAGTGCACTTGTGCGAAGAAACATGGACTGACTACAGTGCAAATGTCTCAAAGAACTTATGGGTGCATGCCTTATATATAAACTTGAAGATATGGGTACAATAATGGTATGTCATCAACAAGACATACTGCAAGACATCCAATTAGGATGTCCTTAAGGATAGTTTCATACACACATTTTTATTTTCCTTACAAAACCTAGAATTGATCAACCCATTGTAAATAATTTGATGGGTAGTATTTTAGGACATTACAATCCTAGAGGAGCACCTAAAGAACATGTTTGGGGAAAAGGGTTTGGTGATCTTGACTTTATTTGAGGAAAAAACACTCATAGTGACTTGAGTGACAAAGATGATGATACCTAAAAGGGATAAAACTTGACAAACTTGATATGCAAAAAGATGACAGTGTGTCAAATGGAGGATAACACCCCCAATGAAGAAGACCCTACTCATTTTTGCATAGAAACAACTGAGGGCAGTAGGCAAGTTGAGGACTTGCATCAAAAAAGGAATGAACCCTACTATTCACTAATCAAAACTACCAAGGTATACATCATCTCTAAATGGAAACCAAAGATGGATACTTTGGGTGCATATTGGTATGACATAGAGCTGGTGCACATTGTGGATCTCCTGAAGGAGTTCAAGACTTATTACCTCAAAATTACCAAGATATGAAGGGCACCCACCCATCCCTTGTAAATATTAGCATCAAGATTTTTGATGGTGTAAGACCTATTAATAAGTACCCTTATAAAATGAACCCCAATCTTTGTGCCAAGGTTAAAATGGAGATTGATGGTATGCTAGCCACAAGCATCATCTATCATATGCAAAAATCTGAATGGGTGAGCTCCATGGTTATAATCATCAAGAAGGATGGGTGTATCTATATTTTCATCAATTATTTATTATTGAATATTTCCTAAATCTCTAACCCCAACTCAACTCCATTCACTAATGAAGTCTTGGATAGTATCACAAACTATGAGATATATACTTTCACTGATGGTTTCTCAGGATACCATCAAGTCCAGATTGAAGAGGAAGACAAGCCTAAAATGACCTTTACGATAGAATTGGGTTGTTTTGCATACAACATGATGCCCTTTAGACTCAAGAATGCATCATCCATTTTATTTAGAGTGGTAATCACTGTATTTAAGGACTTCATTCACAAGTTCTTCCAAGTGTATTTAGATGATTGGACTGTGTATGGGCTAGTGAAGGACCATTATGACAACTTATGCCTCGTGTTCGAATGGTGCAGTATTTATATATATCCTTGAACCTTAAGAAGTGTATCTTTATAAAACCATTTAAAATTTTGATTAGGCACATCATTTGTAAAGATGGTCTATTCATCTATCTCGTGAAGATTAGAATTATCCTACAGCTCTAGACCCCTTCAATGTAAAAAGGCATGCATGCCTTTCTTGGAAATTATGGCTAATATAGAAAATTCATAAGTAACTATGCAAATATTATAGCATCAATAGAGGATCTCTTGCTCAAGGATGGCCCATTCTATTAGGGTGCAATGCAAGAAGATACCTTTGAAACTCTAAAGCTCAAATTAGTTAGTACACAAATACTATAATTTTATGAGTAGATGACTCCATTCCACATCCATATTGATGCATCTAGATCTGCACTTGGCATTATTCTGGCACAACCTGGTGAAGGTAAGATGGATCATCCCATCTCTTTCACAAGTCTAAAACTAACATAAGTAGAGTAAGACTATATGACAACTAAACACAAGGTGCTTGCCATGGTCTATGCCTTTCAAAAATTTAGGTAATACTTATTGGTAACCCCATTCATCTTCTTCACTGATCTCAAGGCACTTAAGTACCTTATGAACAAGCCCATTTTCCATGGGTGAATTTTTAGATGGATAGTTTTGTTTTAAGAATTTTAGTTTTCAGTTATAGTGAAGCTTGGAAAATAAAACTTGGGCCTAAACCATTTACCCCACATTGACTATAGTGATGTGACAATGCCTATTGAGGATGATATGCTAGATGCACAACTATACAAGGTCTAACATGTCCCCAAGGATTTGGTAGAGATCACCTCTTTTCTAATAATTGGGTTTGTGCCCTAAACTATGACAACTAGAAAAAAGAAGCAACTCATAATTCACATCACCCCATTTCAGATCATTAGTGGTGAAATGTATAAATTGAGCCACAATGAAGTTCTACACTGATGTGTCTTATAACACGAAAGGGACTCCATTTTACAAGAGGTGCACAAGGGGATAATAAGAGGCCATTACATTAGAGATTCAATGGCACACAAGGTGTTATAATTAGGCTTGTGGTGGCTAAGTCTATTCTAAGATGCAAAAGATTATGGTCAAGCATGTGATATCTACCAGTGCATAGGAAAACCTAACCATTAATATGAGAGGTTTCTCATTCCTATTCTTGCCTACGCATCTTTGAAAAATGGGCCATTGATTTTTTTAAGCCAATCACTCTCACTATGAGGCACATAAGTGTGCACTACATTCTATCAACCATAGACTATTTCACCAAGTGGGTTAAGGTAGTTCCAACCAAAGACTACACATTCACTATAGCCATATTGTTTATATGGGAAAACATTATTAGTCATTATGGGTGAGCACTTAGTTTGACTAGCGACAAAGACATGAACTTCATAAATAAAACTATACAAATCCTAATGATTGAATACATGGTGGCACACCATAAGAAAGCCCCTTATCATCCCCAAGCAAATGGCACAATGAGGCATTCAATAAGGCATTAGGAATGTGCTTCACAAAGATATGTGATGTTGTTTGTAAAGATTGGGATGATCAGGTATCAGCAGTATTATAGGATTATCACACTACCTACAAGTGCCTAAACAAGGATATACCATTCCAATTGGTGCTTGGTGTAGAGGCCATTTTACCAATGGATTTCATAGTGCCCTCATTATACATTACACATATTGGTCATTTGGATGAACAAGAATATTTAAGCACATGGCTAGAGGACTTGGAGTGCTTGGATGAGATGCGTGCCCAAACAAGATGGATCTAGTAAGTAGAGAAGGTGCACCAGAAGATGTGGCATGATAAACATATCAATCAAAAGGTACTAATAAAAGTATTATTAGTCTTTTTATATGACTCCAAGTACCTCAAGCATTCAGGCAAGCTAAAAATTTGGTAGATGGGCCCTTATGTCATCTACAACATATTAGATATTAGTGCATGCAAGCTACATATGTTGATGGGTGAAATGCTCCTTGGGAATTTAAATGGAAATTGATTGAAGCCTTATAAACAATATAATGGTGCTTACACCATCAGGGATCGACTTCTTGATCATAATTCAATTGTGTTGCATTGACCAAAATAAAATTTGGTGCAAGCCAAATGTTTCTTTATATTTTATGTTATTTATATTAGGGGTGAATAAGTGAGGCACTTTAGGCCCATAGGAGATTTATTTTAGAACTTACACACATAAATCCAACTAGGTGAGTCAAACATAATTTATTTCTAAGTACTTGAGGCTAGACACCTATGTTTATGGGTATATGAAGTTGTCAAATTTAGAAAATTGGGAGTACCAAGTGATAAAAGGAGATGCACAAGATGCTAGTGTGTAAGAGATAAAAGGGAGGTGCAAAATATTCTCATGTGCAAGAGAATAAGAGAAGGTAAAGATGTGTTGGAGGACCAACACAAGAATTTGTATGGGGTGGGTAGGCCAAAATAAGAGATGAAAGTGCCAGAAATTGACCAAGGAATATAAGTGTAATTGAGAGGAAGTGCATCTGGAAGAAGAGATGGAATCGAGGAGGCTAAATTACACCTATATTTACATAATAAGGGTGAAGTTCATGCCAAGGTGAACAAAACATAGGGGTAATATCATCAAGACAAGCTAACATCCACCTAATGGGAGGCAGAAAGTGACCGTTTGAATCATCGATCACTTCACCAAAAATGTCATTAAGAGAAATTAATGCAGTGATGATAAAGGCATAAAGATCCATAATAAATGTGAATGTGGCAATGAATTTTTGTGGATTTTATGGGTTTAAATGGATTCGAAGAAATTCATGCATTGCCATGCCATTACTCACATGTAATAAAGAGGGTATCTAAAGTTAAGGTATGAAGAGGCTGGCAGTGCACTGGTTTAGGTTACAAACCTTAAGAGAATTTAAACCAAACGTAGAGTAAAACCAGAGCCAAAATAGAAACAAAGTGATAAAATGCTACCATATAGAAACTTGAGCACCCATGATTGCCAAATGAGAATGACTAAATAAGGAAAGAGATTGTGTTCTTGTTGAGATTGGAATAGAGGCGTATGGGGAAATAATTGGAAAAGAATAGGACATAAGAGATTTAAAGTGATGTCAAGGCTGTCATTAATGGTGAACAAAGCTTGAGAGACAAATTTACATTCACAGACCCCATGATTTTGAAAATTTTCTAATAAACATTTCAAGATTTGGGAAGATAAATAGACCACACTTCAACACTAGTCGATTCAGAATGGGAAAGAAATGAATGAGTTCTAGTCCATTATAGGCATAGAAAGATGCCAAAAGGGTACAAAAAATAGAAGAGACAATTAATTTGAAGAAGATGGTGTAGCCAGTTGAAGGAATTAACATTGATTAGGTTAACATTGAGGCACTCACCAAGATGTCATATAGAGAAATGCAATTTTTCCTTGAAGTCTTAGTGGGGGAAACTTGGGTATTTTTTGTGCACACATATAGGTTGAAATAATATGACCATCACATACTGAGAAATGTGTAAGAGCTCAACCAAGACTGGGTGGTTGACATGGGAGCAAAGACAAAGGTGGGCATGATGTTTTTTGATGTCTTTATCTGAGATAGGCTTACAACCACTGACACAACCCAGTTGTATGAGTTTCCATATTTTGGCAAGATGGAGGAACTCATGCAATTCCTCCTCTTACACACCCATGGAGATCGATTCTACTTCATAGAGAAGTGCATGTGGATATCAAATTTCCTCATAAGTAGAGTCACTAGGTTCTCAGGTTTAGGTGCAGACATCTACCTAATGATGGAGAATGGTGCAGAAGTAGAGAGGGTTGTGAAACTCTGTGGTTATTACAAGGCAAGTTTCACATTTTTTATCAAGGACATAAATGACCTTGGCATGATGGCCATGGCATGCCTCATGAACTCCAAGTTATGCCCAAGTTGATGGTGGATGGACATTAATAAGGCCTACTTATGCATCACCCACCACATGGTGCAAGGGGTCAAGTTCAACATTACAAAATTCATTATTGAAGAGATGGTGAAGTGTGCACTGGAGTGCCATAAGGTACGAGAGACCTTTAGGTAGGGGTCTATGTTAATATTAATAGTGATGGAGGAGATCAACATGTTTGATGGAAATGAAGATAAGCTTTGAGTCTTCTTGTCACAGAAGGAATCCCTAGTGTTTAAATACCAAGAATTCACCTGCCCACCCTCCTTATCCTAAAAATACAAGACATGGTATTAGGGTGGTGTTCTCAATACATATAGGCATTCGAGTTTGAATGGCACCCCATAAGATCTCCCCGTCACAAGTTTATAATGATAACCTTTTCCATCATGAAACATTTTTATGTAGTGTGTATGGTACTCACAAATAGAAACCTATCCAATTAGATTAAACTCCCTTCTCTTTTCTAAAACATATTTTAGGGAGGTGCTGAGGAGGATTCCCAATGCACAATAGCTAGACATTAGAGTGAAGTCTATGAATCTATAAAGGAGTAGATTGAGATGCCAATATGTGTGCCCAGGAGAGAAATCCATGAAGGATGAGGAGGATGACTCCAATTGCACAGACCTCCACCCCCCTCTATAGGGAAGTTACAAACAAGTGCATCTTCATGTTGTACTATGAGATGAAGCCACAAAATAATGGAATAGACCCTAGAAAATATGATGATCGACCCCTCCATATTGGCAATGAAAGCAATCTCGTGTTAACAACGTAGCAGAAGTCTCCCTAAAAAAAGAATGGGGAGACACTTGAATAAATTCAAGAGTGCATCAGGTTGATGGTCACCTTTGACAAAAAATCAACTCCTTTAGCTCCAAAGAAGAAGCACGTGACCTTTGCACTAGAGACTACTTCTTCCAATAAGAATAAAAAAAGAAGTTTAAGGGACCTGTTACGCTCCCTATGATAACCCTAGAAAAAATGGGAGAGGAAGAGGCCCGTATGAGAGGAAGGGAGGAAGAGATGGAGGAAGAAGGCACAAAAACTTACTTTATGTAAGAAGTGGGAAAGGAGCCCAGTACTGAAGATGTTCAAAAGGCCCTCCAAGGTAACACTGCTATCTTACTTGAAGAGATAAAAAAGATGCCCAACACCTCAACCAAAGATCCCTCCACATAGGCTTTATAAATTGAGGAGGAAAAGAGAAGGTTATGGAATACAATGGGCCACAATGAAGAAGAAATTGAGATGGTTTTAGTGCTAGAGAAGAGAAGGAAGGCCTGGAATGAAGTTGGTGTGACTTAAGAAGATATTGAAAAGGATAAGGATGAAGAGGAAAAGGATAAGGAAGAGAAGACCAAGAGAAGGAAGAAGATGAAAAAGGTTCCTAAAAATGCATAACCAACCCTTGAGAAAGTAAAGAAGGTACCTAACACCCCCACCAGGATAGAAAACAAAGCTACACAACAAGCATGCCCAAGTAGTGAAGGTACACCTAAATAAAAGGGAGGTGATGTTGGATCCTTAAAAAAAAATGGAGAGTGTTCAGGAACCCTAACAAAAACAAAAAAAAGGTGATTTTGGTGCTAAGGGAACACACTTGAATGTGAACCTAACAAACCCTAGGAAGAAGAAGTGGAAAAAGGGTAAAAGTCCAAAGAAAAAACCCTTATAGAATAAGAAGATGAGTCCTCAAAAGAAATCACCGAAGAAAGGGGTGGCACCATTGAGGAGGAATAAGAGTAAATGGAGTTGGCCATCATCAAGGAATAAGGAACGAAGTTGAGCATCAGAGAAAAAGTATAGAAGGGTTGGATGAATGAATTTTTCTATATGTTTTACTTCATACCCCACGAAGATGCCACAACTAGGATACACAAACAATTTATGTTTGTGTTTGATAGCTACATGTACAAGCCTCACTTTGATTTACCTTAGAAGGCCATATTAGGCATGGATGAACCTGAGGAGGGGCATGACACCCTCATCATTAACCCCCATGCCATGAACCTAGTTCAATTGGGGAATTTGATTATCCGAATGACCATATAAGTCATGAAAAAGAATATCATCAATGATGGAAAAGAAAATAAATGGAAAAAACTTTGTAAAGATGTTGAAGATGAAGCATAGACCATGAATTTGAAACTGTAGAATATAAGAGAGTGCATAGAGATAGTTGAGCCATCCCTTTTGGTTAGAATTGATACATAAAACCTCTCAAAGGTTGATAAAGTATGTGTACTAGTGGAGCAAATGCTCCCAAGGATGAAATTGGAGTCGACACCAAAATAATAAGAAGAAGACCCATGTATCATGCTACAAAGGGAGATAACTACCAAGATCAAAGACATAAAGGACCTCTTCTCAAACATTTAAGAAGGTGAAGATGCAACTGATGCCATTTTCATAAACTTTTTTAACCAAGCATCAGTCATAAAGGTGAACTTCAAGTAGGCAAAGGGGGAGAAAGAGGAGTTGATGATGCAAGTGTACTCTATGAGTAGGGTAGAGCTCACACAGATAATGGGTAGAGTCAATGTGTTGAGTATAGAAATAAAGGGCCAATAATATAGCCTATAATCACTCTTTTACACCTTGAAAACTAAGGCCTATGAATAGGGAGTAATACTGGATAAAGGAGTGATAAAATCTAAGGCAAATCATGAGGCCTTTAGAAAAGAGCTAGAGAATATAGATGCACTCGTGATTACTACCAACTTTATAAAAATAGACATCAGAATTGAGGAAATCAAGATATATATCAAGGGATTTAAGGACTTTAGTGCCAAACTTAAGGAGAGCATGCCCAAGTTCTACATGATGAAAGCTTTGGCAACCTAATCTGAGGATAGACTAGCAATTTTGTATGGGGTAATATTGGGATCTTAATTCATTAAGTACGAGATCCATGTTAGTATGATATACATATTGGTACAAAGCAATCACTTGGCATGATTTCTATTTTGGTATCTTGGCACCAACTAGATTAATCAATGCACATCTTGCACTAACTGACAGGTGGTTATCTAGCACCTAGATCTTTAGGGAATCCTTTATGGGTAGAAACACATGGAGACCATAGTGCAAAGGTAACAAGGTGATGGAGATAGTAGAATGATCAACAAAGAATCTAGCTCAGCACCCAACATGCACTCTCTATCCTGACAAAGAGATGTTTATGTGCTTTAAAAGCAAGCTCAAACTAGTGAAGTGACAATGTAAATTAGATGTAGTGAAGCTTTTCAAAATTAGTTTTGGATATAATGTTATGGATGCCATTAACATGAGAAGTAGTATGGAAACCAGTAAGTCTCCAATTATATATACCCAAGCTCACTTATGATCCTCTTGGTAGTTAAGTAGCAGAAGATAGGTTTTACTCTATTCTTGTCACAATAAACAATATACTTTATTTTATATAAGCTTTGATTAATAAAGAAGAATGGTTATAGTAAACACAATGCTTCTAATTTAAATGCCTTTCTCTCAATAGCAATGAATGTACTAGTTATAATGTGGTAATCTCAATATAGTAATGTTAAGAATGTTGTTTACAATATTCTAGTTTATGTCATTGATGGTGTCTCTATGCTAAGTGGTGACGTCAACATACTTTATAAAGTAGCCTAAGTATAAGGAGAGTCATGCACCCAAGCTTTGAAACCCTTGCTAAAAAGTGCTAGCCAAAATATGAACACTTGATATAAAGCATTCCCTTGACCCCTCAAATCGCCTAAATGATGGTAAGCCTAGTGAAACAAAGGCTTGTACCCTTGATCCTATAAAACCAACCTAGTATAGGCTTGCACCCCTATGACCAAAAATAATCACCAAAAATAGGCTTGTACCTATAGACCATCAGGTTTTCACTAATAAAACTACCAAAAGCCTATATTGAAATGACAAAACCCTTTAAGTTAAATTTTATGCCATGACACAACTAGTCTAATGCAGGGCCTAGTTATTTCTATGCTATACTTCGGGTGAGTGCATAAGGCTTGCACCTTATGTGAATTGATGCCAACACAATTGAGTGATAAATGTTAAGTGCTATAGGAATATACTATTTTTTGCATATATGTAATGAGTCCAAAACTGACTTGGATAATCGAATGAGCATTTAACTTGATGAATTGACCCCCTTTTCTACAATAATTCTCTTTTTTAGATCTCGGGGACTTTATAGACTTATAAACTTTTGCAAAGGATAAAATCTCTATGTAACATAATAATGTCTCTTGTCTCAATCTCAATTAAAAATAAAGTAGAGCCCAACCCACAAATATTTGGTAAATCTCTATAAATAGTCCTTTAGATATGTGAAAACATAAGAAACACTAAGATGAAAGATATTAGTTATATTAGTCTAAATAAACCAAAAAAAAATGAAAACTCAAGGTTTTAAGATTAAAAAAATAAATCTTCAAGCTTTGATTTTTATAATTCAAGTTTCTGTAAAGTTTAGACTTCAAATATAACCTTAGACTTATGTAAATTAAGATCAATGTCATGAATATCTAAGGATATGAGGACCATGAATAAATATATTCAATAAATAGTGGGTCCACATTTGAATTTAAAAAAATATAGTGTGTTTTAGGGCACAATAAATTATGACTTAGTGAGGAAAATATTTCTGAGTATTTAAAAATTGAAAAAATATCAAAAAGGCACCATAATAAAAATTCAGTCCTAAAAAGAAAAGAATAACAACCCAGACCCTAAAAAAACTCCTACTTCCTCATGTAAAATACTAAACCTTTCCATTAATTGGATTGGAGTGTGTGATTTCTTGTAAAATTAATTTCCCTTATTTTTTTAAAGTTTTGACAAAGTCCTGGATAAATAATGTAGGTTTTGTTTTGATATCAGTTTTTTTAATCAAATAGTAAGGAAAGCTTAGACATTACTCTACTGTTAGTCAGATATCTAGATCCATGACAGAGATACCTATGATTCCACTCAAATAATTTATCTACTACTAGCCAAGTATCCATAGCCTCAATAGAGATTTTTTGAATTGCCCATCTTCTACCAGTTTCTATGATTCTTTTTCAAAACATAGATAGAAAAAAGGTTGGGAATCATCATTGGTTGGATGTATCTATAAGAAAAAAAAATTGTCAATAAATCCATGTTAGTGTCTCCATTTATATATTTATTATCTTCCATCCAAGTTTTATCATGTAATAGTACAGTTAATCCTTGAAAATAGAAAGTCTTTTTAAAATCACCATGACTATATCAAAGTAAATCTCTGAAGTCTAGTAAACTCATTCAACCTAAGAAAAACATAATTCAGTCATAACACATGTCTCAATCCTAAAATATATAATATTATCAGAATAAATCCTTTTGGAAACCCATTGTGCATCCTTACAAATCAACCCCTTGTTTTAGCAAGTCTTTGTAACTTCAACATAGAAAATTAGTTGGTCCATTTTATAATTTTAGGAAACTAATGTAAGAAGCATAATAACTAATCTAATGAATGTAAATGTAGAAAATAATAAATCTAATCTAAGAAAACATGAAAGACTAATCTAAAGATCAGGAAATCTACTCTAGAATGTAATAAATCTACCTAGACTCTAGAAAAAATTTATAAACAGAGTTATGATGGTGGATTTACAAACTTTGTGTAAAATGTCTCCCACTCTTGCATAGAACAAAGCTGATTCCAATTAAATTTCTCAAATGTATCATAAAATATTTGTATTCCTTAAATAATTCTTTTAGTTTCTTCATCTGATGCCCAAAACAATTTGCATGCTTGTGTCATCATAATCATCTCTATTAATTCCAAAATCAAAATGAACATTGGTATATGAAAGTGTTACCTCAAAGTCTCATCAAACATAAAAAAGAGATTTATTTATCTAAAGTGTGGTGAATATGATGTTTGGAGTAAGAGGTTTAATAAATACCAAATCTTTGAAATTTAAGTCATCTAATAAATAAATATCCTCTTTAACTTCTTGCATGTGTTGGTATGCTCTCTTGGATTTGAAATCTCTTTGTATTCATCATCATTTAAAATATCTTATTCAATTGTATCTTGATTTATAAAAGTGGAAGCTTCATGATTAATTGGCTCATATTGAAAGGATTATCTTGAAAAAATGATAGTATTTTGTACTTTTTGATTATTTGGCATAGTACTTTGAAAAGAGAATAGATCCTACACTTGACCTCTATTTTTGTATGATGATTAATTATCCACCTAAATAGCTTTTGCACAAGCTAACACTAGAGTATTTTTTTCAGACATTCTCATAAAAGTGGAGGTTAATGATATAAAGCATGCAAATACATATCTAAAAACATTGCTTTAAAAGGTTTATGATTGATTGGTATTTTGTTATAATTATTTTGAAATATGAACTTAAAATCCTTAATTATATTATGAAGTTCTTTTTTTATCTAAATAATTTTTTTTAATAAAAACATGAATCAATCATTTGACTAAATTGAAACAAAAATTGATCTAAAAAACTCTTCCAACTAGTAATAGAATTATATTCGAAGCCTAAAAACTAATCATAAGCTTTTTCCTCTAAGTAAAAGGAAATACTCTGCAAGCTACATCCTTAAATTTTACATTCAAAATAGATTTGTAAGCAACAAGATGTCTTCAATAGTTATTTTTTTATTGTTTTGAAAACTAAGAAGAAAAATAAATGGATCATCTAATAAATCATGTTGAATATATTGAAGAGTTGTCAATTATGTCTCCAAGGTGACCAAGGATGTTTATGAGGTGTCATGTGTGCTAGAATGACAATGACAAAGTGTGTTTCAGTGTTTTTGCATGGTTCTTCAGTGGTTGACTTAGTAAGATAATTGATAGATGATATTCATGGTATGAACATGTTCCAGATACCCTATGGGGTGTTATGAGTGCTTATGAAAGTGAAAAGAATTCATCAAAGCACTTATATGAGTGTCTGGGTTCAAGTAGTCATCTTGGCTAACAATGTTGAGTAAGAAATTTGATTACATAATATTTCACACATGTGAAGGTTTCATGAATATTTTTATACATGGATGGATTCCCCTATGAGAGGTGATTATGTGGTTCAAATTTTAGGTCTAGCTATTAAGCGTAAAAAAAGTTATAATAGTACAAAGTTGGCCTCTCAGAAAAAGTTCACTAAGTTTCTATACTTAGCCAAATTTTCAAGATGAGATCTAATGGTGACTGTTCAGAAAATTCAATGGCAAGTGTCCAATCTTCCAAATGGAGATCTAACAGTGAGTGAGTGATTGTGCAGATAGATATTAATAATGTGCATTAAGTTATTATGTCAAATTTTTTAAAGATTGTATGCACTAGTAATTCAAATAGTCAATGCTGATAAGGCACATGAGGGTACCAAGTATCTTAATTGCAAAAGCATAGATCAATGATAAATTGTGAGAATTAAAGAGTTAAAGTCAGGAGGCTCATAAGGAGATCAATGGATCACATTTAATAAAGTTACCAAAGTACATGAGATGAAGACACGTGGATGTAATGTTTACATTACATAGTGACTATTGGCATTTGAATTAGCAAAGGAAAAACTAGTTTGTAGTATTTTGTTAATATCTTTTGATCTAAGATGAATTTATTGATAGTGTAAAAATCAAATTTAATGAGGACTTCAAGGAGCATCCAAAAAAGTTTATAATAAGGTTTGAATGTTTGTAAATTTTTAGAAATTGATCTTAAAAGTTTACCATTTGTTCATTCATGGTGTTATTATGTATAATACTATTATTTAAGTAAATTGTGCTTTATCAAAAGAGTGTTTTGGTAGATATATTCATTTAAATATGTCATAGAGATCATATGGAGTGAAATCATATATTATAAAATTATTTTGTGCTCTTATTTTTCTCAATAAAGTGCTAAAGGGGTAATAGGTCTCTATTAGACCTATAAGGGCTACTAAGGCCTAATAAGGCCTAATTGAAAAGTGTAGCTACTTAAGTATGACCCATGGATGTTATAACTAACATGTGAGGATGGTATTGAGCTATGTGTTAGCATGATAAAAATTTCAAGTGTTAATCCAAGTATTATGGCCAACCTAAAAGTTGATATTCATGAAGACTCTATAAAGAGTGAAATCTAAGGTAATGGTTTATAGAAATGATGAGGAAGTGTTAAGAGAGTAGTAGATAGAGGTAAAAAAAATATATCAAAGGGAGTGTTCCCATTGGATGGATTGAAGAAAAGATTTGGTTGAGGATATTTTTCTGATGTCATAACAGTGATCATGTAGATTGGTAGATTGAGGATGAGTAAAGAAGTTTAAGGTAATCCAAAAGGGTGTTTGGATGCAATTATTAAATGAGAAATTTTGAGTGTGTATGAAAAGTTTAAAGAGATGTGTTATACACTATTTCTCCATCAGATTAAAAATAAATCAATGTTCTAGAGCTATTGATTTCAGAGGTGTTGTGTGGGTGCTCAACATCTAGAACAAGTTGGTGATTATTCATACTTAGGGGTGGGTGCTCCTTGTGAAGTGGGTGCTTCACTAAAAGGTCTCATGTTTATGATCATATTATAGGACAAGTATTCCATGTGTTTACATGCTTAAAAGTAAGTTTTATTCTCCATGAAGATTTCCTATAGAATTCATGTGTTATGTATTTGATCTTGGATCATATTTCTTATTCATTATTATGAATATCTTGTATGTTTTATGAATGTTTGTGGTCATCGATTAAGAGTTTGAAAGGATTATAATTGAAGTTTAAAATATCATTCATCACTAATTCACCTCCCTCAGTGATTGTACCTTTAACAATTGGTATTAGAGCAGAACCTTCATCAAAAGTTTAACCACTTGAAGGTGATATAAAGTACAATATGAAAAGTCAACAGAAGTAGGGTTTCTCTAAAAATAAAGAACCATTGCTTAATGGGTAAAATTATGATTTTTGGAGTGCAAAGATAAGGATATGCATCATGTCTCTAGGGTTTGATATTTGATAATCTATCATAGATGGTTATACTACACCAACTACTCTAACTAGTGTTGTTGACAAAAAGTTGAGTGAGAATAATTCTAAATATATGAATGTTATCATTTGTGATCTATCTGAGTCCAAGTTTATCAAAGTTATCGATTGCAAGTATACCAAATAAATTTGAGACAAATTATAGATATGTATGAAGGAGACTCAAAGGTAAAATTGGCTAAATTACAGACCTACTGAAGGCAATTTGAAGGTTTCAAAATGAAGGAAGAAGATATTGTGGCATCTTGTCTTCTAAAGGTTGATGAGGTAGTAAACATGATCAAAGGTCTTGGAGAGGTGATTGATGAAGCTAATATAGTATAGAAGGTATTGAGAACTCTTACATTCAAATTTGATTCAAAAGTTTTTATTGTAGAAGAAAATCATGATCTCACTTAATTGAAGATGGATGAACTGCATGGCATCCTTACTACCTGTGAGATGAGAGTTAATGAGGATAGACCTCTTAAGAAGGAAAAAAACTTCAAAATGATTAAGGAGACGAAAGCTAATAAGAATAAGTTAAGTCTTAAAGATTTTGATCTTAATGAAGATCAACTTGAAGTCATGATTACAAGAAGATTGAATGTAGGATCAGGTAAGTATGAAGGAAAACTTCTTTTTTAAATGTTTTTTCATGTGGTAAAGTTAGTAATTTTATAGATAAATGTTCAAACAAGTTTTAACTCAAAGAAGCTTATAAAGAATCTCATGAGGATGAACACAAGAAATCTGAGGATCTTAGCAAGTACAAAAAAAAATTTAGTAAAAAAAATGGAAAGAAGGAATCATACAAAGACAGTAAGAGCCTTTACCATAAACAATATAGTAACTCATCTATAAAATAAGAAGTAAACACATATGATAGTGATGATTCTTTTCATAATGAGGCAAAGAGACATTGTTCATGGCTTTTAGTGATGATAAAGGTAAATGTTCTTTAAGTAGAAATTTCTTTGGTGGAGATAGCTCAGAGGAAGAAAATGAGAAATTCACTCTTGAAGATATATATCTAGATATTGTGTAAGAAATGAAGATACTACAAAGAAAGAATAGAAAACAAGATTTCTAGATCAAATCTTATGAGAAGCAAATTGGACTTTTTAAAGGAAGGCTGAGTAATAAAGTCAAGGATCATGATGAGATCACACATCTTAAAACTCAAATTTGTACTCTTAATGAATAAATAAAGAGTAAGTATGAAGAGTGTATCATGTATCAATCAGAGATAAAGTATTTGAAAATGAAATTAAATCAAGCTATGAACAAAGATACAACTAATGATTTAGATAATAAAGTTGAATTGATGAACTCTCTTGAAGATCTAAAGATTGAGAAGAAGAAAAATATGAAGATGATGTCATAAATCAAATACTATGAAGATTAATCCAACATGTTTGAATTAATAATGAATGATGACACTAGGGAACATGAAAATATTGTTAAGCATCTCAATAGTCAATTAAAAACTATGTCTACAAGTCTAAAATCCAAATAAGATTAGTGCTTAAGGTATGTGATTGAAATTGAGTCATTAAAAGCTGAGTTAGACAAGACATCTTGTAAGGTGAATTCATTTGTGAAGTATAAAAATAACACAAATAATCTTGACAATATTTTGAGTAGTCAAAAATATGATAGTGATAGCCCTGGTCTTGGATACAAATAAAAATAAAAGAATGTAACTCAAGATAAGATAAAGCTTTTGAAGATCAATCCTCAATTAAGGAATGAAGGTATTGAAATAATGAATACAAATTAGATAAAACAATCAAATGCTATGAGGTATATAAATTTCAATGGTAATTATTACTCTTGCAATCAGTTTGGTCATATTGCAAAGTTTTATAATATTTTCATCAGGAGACCAAATGATCAGGTATATGAACTAATTCATGAAACTTCAAGGAATCATCTTATATCTCAATAACAAGGTATGTACAATTTGAGAAACCTCCATTATTTTAAATGTCATTAGAGAGATCACATAGTAGGTTTTACAAGAATAATCAGTATTTTACTTCAAAAATTGTCAATCCTATCATGAAGATAAGGATCCATAGTGAATGGAAGCCTATGCAGGTAAATTAAAAATAGGTTCAAAGTGCATTATTTTCCATAGTATAACAAAGAACAAGTTAAAGCATCAAGAAACAAGCCTTATATGCCCAAATGGATAAGGAAATCAAGCAGGATCCTGAGATAAAAAAAAGAATAAAGTTGAGAACTCATTCAAAGTCAATCTAAAGATGAGGAAGAACTACAGGTCAAGCAAGAGCATGGAAATATGGGAGTCTCTTAAGTTTTAGGATCTTTAGTCCCTCTATGACAAATGGGTGTCTCTACCTATGCTTATTAAGAGACATCTTTCATCTATGGAAACAAGTGCGTGTGTCTTAGGTAATGATCAAAATATCAAATCAGTATAAAGGTATGTTTTCTTCAGTTTGATAATATGCAAGGTGTGTTAAGCATGGGATATACTAAGAGGGGGGTAAATTAGTATATCATAAATCTTATAAACTTTCACTTATTCAAATTCTACTTAACCATACATTCGAGATATGCAATAAAATTGAAATAATAAACACCACACAAGATAGAGAGAGACACTAGATTTAACATGGAAACCCAATATGATAAAAACACAAAAAACAATCTTAAGTATATGAATGAACACCAACTCAAACTACAATATTCACAAGCACCAACTTTCAGGAGCACCAACCCCTTTGCTAAGAACCAACACAATAACTATTCATGAGCATCAATCCACAGGATCACCAACCCCTTTGTTGAGCACCAACACAACTATTTGTGAGCACCAATCCATAGGAGCACCAACCCCTTTTGTGTGTACCACACAACTATCTCTCAATGTTATTTTCTCAACAAATGATAGCACACTACAATATCTCTTTCTTTTCTCTCCTTTGCTACTTTATGCTAGATATAATAATTATAAATCATGCTCTTTCTTGCATATTATGAATGGCTTCTCAATCCTTTATTTATATCTTTTCAAATGACCTTTGGCATTCACCCTTTGTGACCCTTCAATCCTCATGGAAAATAGTGCCAAACTTGCATGACCCTTTATATCCTTGCATTTGAAAAGTCATATGGTGACCCTTCATAAGTAAAAGCCTCATTTCCTCTTTTGTCTTTATCTTGGTGACTTTTCATATTCCTCAAAGTGTCCCTTTATGAAAAATTGTGTCTTTCCTATTTTTCTTCACTTGGTGACTCTTGAAATTCTTCAAGATGACTCTTCATGGAAAAATGTGTCCCATTCTTATTTTGTATTTACCCCATGACTCTTTGACTTTTCTATGGGCCCTTCTTTTGATTTTATTCAACCAAAAATATATTTTTTAATATTAAATAAATATTAACACACATTAGCCAAGATATGACTATTAAAAACATCATTAAATGCAATGGGACCTTTATCACCAATAATACTAGAATTTTGACATCAATGAAAATATTTCCAATAATATCCCCCTTTTTCATTGATGGAAACCTCAAATTGAAACTACCATATCTTGAAACCTACACATACTATCATCTAAAAAATATACAACTTTTTTAATTGTAACTTGTACATGTTCTTTATACCTATTTCTACACCTGTACCTATCTCTATTATTCTCCCCTTTGATATCAATGGTAAAGAGTCTACCTAGAGCTAACACTTAGTTCCCCCTCAATTGATGTTGAACCTCAATGGTAGGAACTAAAATAAATTACTCTCAACTCCTCTTGCAGATCCTTGAATGAGTCCTTTGATCATGTCTTTGAGAAGATATCTGATAATACATATAAATTATTGCCTGTCCTTTGAGCATGTACAATCAACTTATTTGAATCGTTTCTTCTAATCTCACATCTTTCTACATAAAATTTTAATGTGTATCCCTAATCACATATTTGACTTACACTCAATAGATTATGCTTAAGACCTTTTACATACAATACATTCTTAGTCTTGGTTCTACCATTATCCAAACTCAAAGTACCTTTTTTGACTACTTGATAGTAGTTTTATCTCTAAATTTCACTGTGTCATCATTTATCTTTTTTAGAGTTATGAACTTACTCTTATCTCCTGTCATGTGCCTTGAACATCCGCTATCGATGAACCATGGTTGTTCTTTATTTCTTGCATGCAAAGCTGTATGAACCAACATAGAATTTTTAGGTTGTTTATTCTACCATGAACATGTCTAAACCTTCTTCTTGATGAATAGAACCTTAAAACTTTAGTCTGTGATTGACTTGAACATACTTCTACAATACTAGACTATGTATCCAAAATTATTGCACTTGTAACATATTATGACATCTTCATCAAAGCTTGATATAAGAGAAAAAGAGGTGTAGTTTTTGCTTGAATTTGCATGAGTTTCCTTCTCCTTACTTTTGAAACTATTAGCTCTTTTCTAACATTCTAATTTCTTATGACCATATCCATTATAATAAAAATAATAACCATAAAAATAAGACCTATTTGTGTATCTCTAACCTGATTGCCTTTTATAGTTTTGTTCCCTTCAACCTTCTTTGTTAGAGATATCCTCTGTATTCTTCATTTCTTCCCTTTTTGTTTTCTCTTTTGTAAGAGCTTCAACATAGATCTTTTTCTTTTTAAATCTAATACCTGTCTTATCTGATATTACTTTTTAAAATTTTAATATCTTATTCAACATGTTAGTGTTATCCTTAAATTTTCAATCATTAACTACTTTATCATTGACTTCTTTCTCAATATCTTCTTTTAAAGAGGCAATTTCAATAACATACCTTTCACATTCTTTTCTTACTTTTTTTAATTGTGTTGTTAGATTTTTTTATTCTTTTTAACTTCTTCAAAGTGTGATGTTAGATCATAAATTATTTTCTTTGACTCTTTTTTATTTTTCTCAATCTAGTGCTTCAATCTTTGATTCTTCTTCTCAACAACTTCTAACTCTTCTAAAGCACAAATGAGTTCTCCTTCCACATTTACTTCGACTTCATCTTATTCTTTTTCTTGATTATCTATGCTTTTACTTGTAGAGACATCTTCATGTATGGCCATGAATAAAATCTCTTCTTCTTTTGAATCACTAACTCCATTATCTTTGACTAAGCTAGGATCTTTAGAATACAAGCTCTTCTTCTCAAATCCTTTCTTGAATTTACTTTTGAAATTATTTTTGTATATATGCTTTCCTTCTTCATTATCATCATTACCTTATTTGAGAATTTAGCTAAAAAATGTCTAATATTTCTATAATTAAAACATTTAAAAGGTAATTTTCCTTGATATTTACCCATGCCCTTTTTTGGCTTTCAAATGAAAAGAGATTCATTGTCATCTTCATCATCGCTATAACTATCACTTGATTCTTGAATCTTAGCTTTCTCTTTTTTTGATGTCTTGAAATCCACTTCTCTCTTTGAGGGTTTATCTTGTTCAATTTGCATCTTATATGCTATGAAAATACCATGAAGCTCATCCATCTTTAGTTTGGCTAAATTCTTCATCTCCTCGATTGCAAAAACCTTTGCATCATATCTCATTGGTAGAGATCTCAAAACTTTTTGTACCACTGTTGACTCTTCTAACTTTTCTCTAAAACTTTGAATCTAATTTACTATTTGATCAACTCGTAAAAGACAACTTGTTATATCTTCTTCTTCCATATTCAAACTCTCAAACTATCTTCTAAAAGTTTGAAGCTTAGCTTGTTGAATATTTTCATTACCTTTGTAAATATTCTCAAGTTTTACCCAATTTTCATGAGCAGATTTAAATTACATAACTTTGACAAATTCATATTCATATAGACTACATAAAATAGAATTTAAAGCTTTAGCATTATTTTTACTTGCCTTCTTTTTTGCTGGAGTAATTACAAGTGTCTATGGCTCTTCATATTCCTCCACCACTGCATGCCATATGTAGAATCCAAGGCCCATCAAACAAGTCTTCATTCTTATGCTTCAAAAAACATAATTCATCCCATCAAACAAAAGTGTCTTAGTTGTATGAAATCTTTCATGTGATCCAGCCATCATGCTTTCTTGATCTTCCTTCAAGCTATAAAACTTTTTCAAAAAGAACCTACTCTGATACCAATTATTAAGCATGGGATATACTAAGAGGGGGGGTGAATCAGTATATCATAAATCTTATAAACTTTCACTTAATAAAATTATACTTAACCATAAATTTAAGATATGCAATAAAATTGAAATAATAAATACCACACAAGATAAAGACAGACATCAGATTTAATGTAAAAATCTAATGTGAGAAAAACCACAGAGAACAATCTCAAGTATATGAATGAGCACCAACTCAAACTAAAATATTTTTAAGCACCAACTTGAAGGATAACCAACCCCTTTTTTGAGCACCAACATAGTAACTATTCATCAGCATCAACCCATAGGAGCACCAACCCCTTTGTTGAGCACAAATACAATAACTATTCATGAGCACTAACACATAGGAGCACCAACCCATTCTATGTGTACCACACAACTATCTCTCAATGTTACTTTCTCAATAAATAATATCACATTATAATATCTCTTTATTTTCTCTCCTTTGCTCTTCTAAGCTAGATATAAAAATTACAAATCATACTCTTTGTTGCATATTATAAATGGTTTTTCAAGCTTTTATTTATAGCTTTCTAAATGACCTTTGGCATTCACCTTTTGTGATCTTCAATCCTCATAGAAAATAGTGCCAAATTTGCATGACCCTTCGTATCCTTGCATTTAAAAAGTCATATGGTGACCTTGCATAAGCAAAAGCATCCTTTCCTCTTTTGTCTTTATCTTGGTGACTTTTTGTATTTCTTAAAGTGTCACTTTATGAGAAATTATGTCTTTCCTCTTTTGTCTTCACTTGGTGACTCTTTAAATTCTTCAAGATGACTCTTCACAGTAAAATGCATCCCATTCTTCTTTTGTCTTTACCCCATGACTCTTTGACTTCTCCATGGGCCCTTCTTTTGACTTTATGCAATCAAAAATATATTTGTTAATATTAAATAAATATTAACACACATTAGCCAAGATATGACTATTAAAAACATCATTAAATGCAATGGATACTTTATCACCAACAATGCTAGACTTTTGACATCAATGACAATATTTTCAACAAGGTGTGCATGATGTGAGGGGAGCATATGTAAGATGTTCCAATCATGGTAGAGATATGAAGAAGTTTACTATAGATATGAACTCAATCATATTGATATGATGACTTAATCAAACCAAGACAAGCATTTTGACAATGTATTGAATCTTCATGCATAAACAAAAGGGGAACTTTTTAAATGGTCAGGTCCTAAAATCAGAGGACTATTAGTTGAATCTGAGAGAGAAGGTATGGAGGTAATTGTGTTGTTTTTTCATGGTTGGAGATGGTCTAGAGGTGCTTAAAGTATACCTAAGCTCAGGTGACTTGGGAGGAGTCTCTCTTAATATTTTCAAGCCATTTTTGGGTCCTCAAAATCAAAAGATGAGCCCACTTTGTTATTGTGTCAAAGGAAAAAAAAGTACTTGAAAAAAGAGATAGATTTTAAGCATAAGTTTTGTATTGGTGTTAACATCAGTAATAAAAGGGGATATTGTTGGAGAGTTGCTAATGATGTCACCAAGGTGACCAAGGATGTTGATGAGGTGTCATATGTGCTAGAATAACAAAGACAAAGTGTGTTTCAATGTGCTTCAGTGTTATTTCATGGTTCTTTAGTGGTTGAATTTGTAAGGTAATTGATGGATGATATTGATGGTATGAACATATTCCATAGACCCTATGAGGTGTTATGAGTGCTTGTAAAAGTGAAAGAAATTTATTAGAGCAGTCATATGAGTGTCTAGGTTCAAGTAGTCATTTTGGAAGACAAAGGTGAGTAAATATTTTGATGTCATATTTTTTCACATGTGAAAGTTTCAAGATTAGTTTGATACGTAGATGGATTCCCCTATGAGAGGTGATCATGTGATTCAAATTTCAATTCTAGATATTGATCGTAGCAAAAATTATAACAACGCAAAGTAGGCTTCTCCAATAGAGTTCACTAAGTTTCTATACTTAACCAAATTTTTAAGATGAGATCTAATGGTGAGTTTTTAAAAGATATAACAATGAGCATCTAATCTACCAGATGGAAATCTAACAGTGAGTGAGTGACTGTGCAAATAGAGATCAATGATGTGCATAAATTCATTATGTCAAAAGTTCCTGAGATTGCATATGATAGTGACATGTGTCTCAATCATATTGATTTTACAAAAGATTAATGACATGTGGGTGTTCATGCAGATGGAGATCGATGGTGTGGTTTGAGTCAAATAGTCAATGCTCAAAAGGCACATGAGGGTGCCAAGTGTCTTAATTACAAAAGTGTAGATCAATGATCAATGGTGAACATTAAAGAGTTAAAGTTAGGAGGATCATAAAGAGATCAATGGAGTGTATTTGAGAAAGTTTCCAGAGGACACAAGATGAAGACACATGTCTGTAATTTTTACCTTACACAGTGACCATTAGCATTTGAATTAGTAAAGGGAAAAACTAGTCTATAGTATTTTGCTAATATATTTTGATCTACAATGAATTTATTAATGGTGTAAAAATAAAATTTAAAAAGGACTTCAAAGAATAACCAAAAAAGTTTATTAGAAGGTATAAATGTTTGTAAAGTTGTATATATTGAGCTTCAAAGTTGATTTTTTATTCATTTATGGTGTTATTATGTACAAAACTATTGTTTAAGTAAATTATACTTTAGCAAAAGAGTGTTTTGGTAGATGTATTAGATTGAAGATGTCTTAGAAGTCATATGGAATGGACCCATGTATTTTAAAGTTATATTATGTTCTTTTTTTTCTTGATGAAGTGTTAAAGGGGTAATAGGTCTCCATAAACCTATAAAGGCTACTAAAGCCTAATTGAAAGGTGTAACTACTTAAGTATGACCCATGGATGTTATGGCCAACCTATGAAGATGGTATTGAGCTATGTGTTATAATGATAGAAGTCTTAAGGGTTAAGGCACATATTATGGTTGACCTAGAAGTTGATATTCATGAAGATTCTATAAAAAGTGAAAGCTAAGGTAGTGGTTTCTAAACTTGATGAGGAAGTGTTGAGGGAGTAGAAGATAGAGTTAAAAAAAAGAGATCAAAGGGAGTGTTTCCAGTGGATGGAGTGAAGAACATAGTAGGTTGAGGATATTTTCGATATCATAAAATTGATCATGCAGATTGGTAGATTGATGATGAGCAAAGACATTTTGGGTGATCCAAAAGGGTGTTTGGATGTATTGCTTATATGAGCAAGTTTGAGTGTGTATGAAGAGTTGAAAGATATTTATTATACACTATTTCTCTATCGAATTAAAAGGTAATCAGTGCTGTAAAACTATTGATTTCATAGGTGTTGTATGAGTGCTCAACATCTAGAATAAGTTGGTGCTTGTTCATACTAAGGGGTGGGTACTCTTTGTGAAGTGGATGTTTCACTAAAAGGTCCCATGTTTGTTATCATCTTCTAGAATAATTAGTCCATGTATTTTTAGAATTGAGAGTGGGTTTTATTCCCCATGAGGGTTTTCCATAAAATTCATGTGTTGTGTGTTTGATCTTACACCATTTTTCTTATTCATTATTATGAATATTTTATATGCTTTGTGAATGTTTGTGGTCAATGATTAAGAGTTTGAAAGGATTAAAATTGAAGTTTAATTTTTTTTGCATCACTGATTCAACCCCCGCTCTTAGTGATTGTACCTCCAATATAATTCTTGGGATATTTATGGGTGTTTCAACAAGTCAAGACATATTTTTTGAATTTTCTAAATTTTATAATTTTTTTTGGATTTTTAGATTTTAACAAGTAACTAAAATAAAATGATTTATTGAATTAAAATTAATCATAAGAGGCCTTCCTTATATCACAAAATTTCTATTGATACAAGTTTTATACACACCATAAATGATGGGGTTTCACCCTCTTGTCTTAGGATCGGTGACTAATATCTCCAAAACATGAGTTGAAGGTATATAATTTTAGATTAACTAAGTGGTGGAATAGTAACATGTGACCTACATAACATCAAGATAAATTTACTCAAGTGATCAAATTAATATGCAAAAACATATAATTATAGTAATACTATATTAAAATAATAAGACCTCATGAAAAAAAAACTCATAAAAAAGAGAAGAGTAGGGAAGAAACTAAGGCCTATGGGTTAATCAAAATGAAATATTTATAAGACATCACTTAAACTAAAGGTTAGAAAAATAATCATAAACCAATGTATGTTACAAGATACTATAAGCACACTAAAAATCAAACATGGTTAGGAGTCCAAGGGAACAAAAAATAAATCAAACTTAAGCACATAAAATCAAATATTACTGCATTTATTAGATTATGTTAGCACATCTACAAGGAGGGATTATAATTAATATGAAAAAGGTAATTTAAATCTATAATAGCATAATAAGAATAACCATATTGAAAGATGGTTTATGCACAACCATAAAACTAAGATACCATAATGATAACATTTCTTACACAATCCATAGGTTTGGAGAAGAATCAATTTTTTCACATCAAAATCAATTGTAAAACTTTTCTCATAATTTATTATTAATTTTAATATCCAAAATTATCATCTTTTTAGAATTTTAAGGATACAAATATATATAATCTTGGGATGGGAACACCTCATCCTCTAAGAAAAGTCTAAATTTACGTATCCTAGTAATGTATGTTAATCATCATGCAAAGATACATGTTTAAAAATAGAATTGTGAGTCAACTCTCATGAAAATCATGCATGTGTAATACAATTTTTTGGAATAAAATTATGTGACTAAAATAAAATATGTATATTCAAAATAAATTAGGAACTAATGTTCCTTTTTATCCAAATATGCAAATACATATGTAATTATAGAGAAGCGTTGATGTGGTACTACTAGAAATTGATGTGATAACAATTGTAAAAATTGTTGTTTTAATTTTAAGTTGTATCTGGAATAGGAATTATCACTATATACATATCATAATTTGTCAACAATGTAGTCATATCTATGAAAATCTAAATTATTAATCTTGTAAGTCAGGCAAATAATCAATGGCGTTTGCTACTTTCTATTTGTTGTCTATTTCATAACACATATTCCATGAATTCTATTTCCACATGGCTTCTTCTATATGTTCTTGGGTGTTTAGTCATCATAACATGACATGTCTCATTTCTATTATTTCAAGCTTAGTATTTGCATCACTATGATCTACTTATGTGGATGTGAAGGAAATGCCTACATTTTTCTATTTCTCTTACAATTATGTTATGGATTACTTTACTTCATTATTTTGGCCATGTATTGTGGGATAATGACAATTGGGAGGATCTTGATAATTTTCTTGCCCAAGATTATCTATATGATGAACTATGTTGATATCACCTTTAGGTTAGCAGGATTATGACATGTGGATGACCTTTAATGCTTTGCTTGCCTTGGTTATCTATATAATTTACTATGATAACATCACCTCTGGGATAATAGGATAGTGAAATTTGGATGGTTCTCAGTGATCCATTTGTTTGAGATTGTTCATATAATTTATTATGCTGACATCACCTCTAGACTATCAAGATGATGACATTGGATGACTCTCACTGATCCACTTGCCCAAAACTTTATGTATAATTTATTGTGTTAACATCACCTTTAGGTTATCAATATGATGACATGTGGATGGCTATTAGTGATTCAATTACCTATGAATTTCCATATAATTTATTATGTTGACATCACCTTCAGGCAACTTATGTTCTTCACTTTGGCTTTGAGTAAGTGGATGATGTTGAGTGGAAAAAGGAAATGAGATTTGGGATGTCCCAAGGGACATTTAAGCACAAAATGACCTAGTTAAGATAGAACAAAGGTAAATAATTTACTAAAATAAAAACACATTAACCTAGTTAGATATTGAATTCATAAATCAAATATATTCATAAAAGCCTCTTCAAATTGAAATAAAATCAAAGGAAAAAGATAAATCATGCATATGGTTTATGCATAACATCAATTCTCCTTGTCAGAGTTTAGGTAATTTAGAGACTTATAAACCTTTACAAAGGCTAAAAGCTTTGGGTAATTTAAGAATTCCTCTTATCTCAATCTCAGATAAAATAAAGTAGGGCCCAGCGTATGAATATTTGGTAAATATCTATAGATAATCATGCGAATGTATGAAAACATAAAAAACACTAGGACAAAATATATTAGTTATGTTATTCTAAATAAATCACAAAAATTATGAAAACCCAAGGTTTAAGATAAACCAAAATGATCGTTCAATTTTTAATTTTCATAATTGAAGATTTTGTAAATTTTAGACTTCAAATATAACCTTAGACTTATGCAAATTAAGACCAATGTCATAAATTTATAAGGCTATGAGGACCTTGAATAAAAATATTCAAGCAATGGTGGGTCTCCATTTGAATTCACAAAAAATAGGGTGTGTGTGTTAGGGAACAACAATTTGGTCCATCAATTAAAAAATTATGTGGAGGGAGTCCATCAATGTCAATATATATAAGGCCTAGCAGAGTGGAAGCCTTGGCATACCACTTAAAATTAATCCCACATTGTGCCAATTACATAGATGATTTTAATGCTTGAGATGGGTATTTGAGGAATCAACCAAAGATTTGGTCATCGGTCTAAGCCTTGTATCAAAGTCACCACTTAAAAGATCACAATAGTAATGAGTGAGGTTTTACTAAATTCAACTAGATTGAGATGAGTGAGGTTGTATTGAATTTAGTGAGAATTATGTCTTGAGGGACTGATGTTTTATCATGGAGATAATTAAATAACATGAACGTAAGAACTATATAATTTATCTTTGATCACGTTTCCTAAGGTAATCCCCATATTTTATCCACATAAAAAATAATAAATGTAACAAATGAGTGAAAGAGGTGAATATTTGTTTGGATATCCTAAAATTAATTCTAGAAGCATTTTTCCTCAAGAGTGTCGAGGGAAACATGCCATTGTATTAGTATATACTCAATATCTTGTGATAAATTGAAATGTGGCCCAAAAAAAAGACCCCTCGATAAACATATGAAGAGACTAGCTTAACCCTCTAACCTTTGTATGTAAGGAAAACTTGCTTGTCATTATGCTTTGAAGTGTTAAAAACCATACCCTTTATTTTCTCAATATTTCCTTAAAGATCATGTGTATCACAAAGGGATGCTAAGATATGTAGTTGTCTCCATATACCTTCCTCTGAGTGGGACACCAAAATGATGCCATCTGCAAATAAAAGAATAACATTAATTTTTTTGTAAACAAGCAACCATATGTGCCTAGACAACTTCATGTAATGCAAAAATAAATCTAATTTAAATTTAAAATGTAAGAAATGAAAAAATAAAATACAAAATTAATATATAACTAAAGAGCTAAGAAAATTAATAAATAAAACACACAAAAAAATCAATAAAATGAAATCCAATAAATAAGTAAAATAAAATACTTAATTAAAATAACAAAGACAACTAAAATAGGCCCATCATTAGGTGATAATGATAGAGTGATAATTTATCTAATTATAACACACCCTAAGGTCAATGGAGTAGGATCAGGATTAGGATCGAGAGCAGAAGAATGTGCATAAGTGAGGATGTGGGGAAGAGGATTTGGTTCCCAAAGGTCAAATAGGATATTTAGAAAGGGTGGGTTTTTTAAAGTCTAATAGGGTTACAATTAGGGCTCTCAAGGGTTTGGACCCAAACAAACAAGAGTGTATCATCAAGTATGAAATTCAATATTGAATAAGATCATTGATGAATAATTTGAGAAGTTGGTGGATAAATAACTTGGGGAAAAATATAAAAAAGTGCTAATTGATATCATGCTAGACTATTATATATTCTCCCAAGTAAAACTTTTTTTTTATGTCTTTGGTTTTCCTAGAAATTTTAGGGGTGCAAATTATTAGCCGAGGGGAGTTTTTTATAGAATCATTATGGGAGATTATGGATAAACTGGGCATCAAGATCGATGAAATTTTTTATCTTTGATTTATTTCATCAATTTAGAAACCTATGAACTCAGTAATGATGAGAAAGGTTGAAATTTTAATTCAGTGGTGGAAGAATGTTTGAGTGTTCATGAGATAAGGCACGAGTGAGATGATAGTGCCACCTAAAAAGTTTCAGTGTGTGAGGACCTTAGGGTTGAGTAGTCTAGGTTGTTGGGATGTAAGTAGAGCTCTATAGGATTAAGTTTATTTCCAAGATCAAGTCATAGTAGGGATGTAATATGTAGGAGGTGTTACTAGTGGTTAATCATAAAAGTCACCAAGGGATGTTGGGTGTAGAGGCAAAAATGGAGAAGAACAGGAAAGGTAAAGATCATGAGTATTTATTTTGGTTGTCAATAGGGTAAATAAATTGTAATTAGGTAATACAAAGGGATTAAGAAATTATTCATGTTCTTCCTTTAAGATCCCTTCTTCAACTACTATTGAAGAGGATTTGTCTAGGTTGATTTTAGGGAAGGAAGTTGGCTCCCTAAAATCTATGGCGATAATCTATTATCATAGAAAAGTTGGTAGATTAAAATTGGTGTCTAAATATTGGGATAATATTTATCCCTAAAGGTTATTTGTTGTAAATTTTCCCCTTGGCAAAAAGGAAAGTGAAAATTGTAAAGTATGATGTTTGGTTGATTAAATGTGTGGGTCTATTCTTAAAATATTGGGAGCCAAATTTTAATCCATTCCAGGTAGAGTTGGGTTGCAATCCCATGTGGATCAAACTATACACCTTTTCATTATAAGTTTGGAAGGAATGTCTACTAAATGAAATTATTGGCAGTTTAGGGTAGGTTTTGTTAATTTATCAAATAAATGTATAAGTTTCTTTAGCTTCTTATGTTAGGAATTGTGTCTTGATTGATTTATCAAAGCCTATAAATCTTGAGTTACTTATTAATACCCCAAAAGGTTCATGGATGTATTCAATAGATGATAAAAAACTACCCTTTAGATGCTTCAAATACCATCTATAGGGGCATAACAGATTACATTTTCTAACCTAGGTTAGGGTCAATCATTGTTTATTAAATTGGAGGATCAAGTAAGGTGGTTCATCACCCAAATTTCACACAAGGAATAGGGGTCAATTTACCCATACTTGGGGGAGTCCTCTTATATCACCTATTGTTTAAGGCCAAGACTTTGAAGATCCTAAAAATTCTTTTGAAATTCTCATGCCTAGATCTATGTCAATGTCCTTAGAGCATATCACAAAGGAGTCCAATGAAATTTATTTTATGCTTAGATTCATGACTGAAGGCTCTTTGAAGGTTTTTCCCCTTACTTATTTTTCAAATAATGATCATCACGATATATCTATTTTAAGGGAGGATGAGGATTTTTATTAAGTCATAATTCTAACTATTTATTAAACCAACAATCTGCTAAAAACTATAAAACATAGATCCAAAGAAAAAAGATGGAAGAAATCAAGAAATGATAAAGTTTGGGAAGATGTTGCTGATGGTAGAAAAAATATGGTAGACACCTAATTTTGGCCACCTCTATGCCTAAATCAGAATTCAGTTCAATTTCTAGCAAACGACATATTTTAAGTCTAAAAATCACTTTGAATTGCCCAAATTCTTCTATGTAAAGGATTTAATTGCCTAGAAATGTGATGAGGCTAGCTTAAATGGTGTATTACCCCATATACATCACTAACCTAGTTCAGTTCTAACCCTATTCAAATTATGTCCTATTAATTTGGCACTTTTAACATGTTAATATATTAATTCATGACATTTAAATAAATTTCCAAAAGCTAATAAGCACTAAACAAGATTAATTATATTACAAATCCTAATTAACTTCCCTAAACAAAAATTATAAATCAAATTAGTGAATTTCATTTACTAAAAAAGAATTTTTGTCAAAAATGAAGTTAAAGAGTCAAGTGGGCTAATAAAATTATCTCATAAATATTCAAAATATGACTCACATCTCATAAATATCTAAAGTGAGTGTCATGCCTTCCAAATATCAAAAATTGAGGTGTCAATATTTCATGAGTGCCTTTAACCCTCTTAGAGTTAGACTGACCTAACCAAGGTTAATTTTGACTCAACCTAAGGTAGAATTTAACCTAACCTACCCACAGTTAGAGTTAGTTCTCTAAACTATAAATACAAGTACCCACACCATTAATCCATAAGCTTTCATGTGTAAGGTTATTTTATAGGAATACCTTATTAAAGTCTTTTAAAATAAATTTATTATGTCAAAATTGTGCCAAACTTTAACACCAAGCCACAAGTGACATTGAAAAGATGCTACCTCCATGGATGAGCATTGCTAAGAGACTACAATCATCATAATCTCAACATGAACATTCTTATTCCAACAAGTAAGCACCATGTGTGACAAAGGAGCTAAGAATTTGTATTGTCTTCATCTCTTTTTTGTACTTTTACTTATTATGTTATGTTCCCCTTTAGTGTTTAGTCAAGAGGGTTTAGTCTTAGCACATTGTTGTTCTTATGTTTTATTTTTTTGAACTAACAAAATACTAATCTACATGTTTATTTCCTCATCGAACTCCTAAGCTACATAAATGGCATGCCTGGTGGGACCCGTACCCCACAAAATTCTTTTCATGGCATTTTAGGACCTCTTTCTAACATTTTTCATGTCAAAATGTTAACTTTTTGACTAAAAGGTGAAAAATTGAAGCTCATAGATGTTACATAATAAATTATGTTTTTTCTCTATGTATTTTCATTATTACAACACCTAGTTGAGTTATTGCAATTCTCAATTGTGTTATTGCAACTCCTAGTTGCATTATTGCAAAGTCAATTGCATTATTTCAACTCCTTAGTTGCATTATTATAAATTCAATTTCATTATTTTAAAGTTAGTTGTGTTATTTCAACTTCCTAGTTGTATTATTGTAAATTCTGTTACAATTTTACATTTCCAGTTGTAATTTTGTATTTTTAATTGTGGTTTTGCATTTCGAGTTATGATTTTACATTTCTAGTTAAGGTTTTGCATTTTTAGTTATAGTTTTGTGTTTCCATTTATGTTATTACACTATATAGTTGTGATTTTATACTAACAATTTAATTTGTAGGTGGTTGTGATTTTGCCCTAACCAATTGCAGTTTTGTAGTAAAGTCATAGTTTTGCTTTATATATTTGTAGTATTGCATTGTGTGAAAAACATAAGAAACATGAGAGCTAAATTTTAAAAGTCATTTGCTCATTTGTTTTTATCTTCTAAGAATAATGACCCTCTAACACTTTTTACAAGATCCAAAGACCAAGAAAAGACATTTTTAACACTTAAAATTTTAAATCAAATTTACATTTGGTATTTAAAAATTATTTACTTGATTTATTTTCATTTTTCAAAGTTCAAAACTCAAACAATGCCTAGGGTCTAAACTTCATATCATATTTATTTTGGTGCTCTAAAAATGAACTCACACTCTAGTTAAGTGCCCATAAGAGCTTTTGTTTTATTTATTATTGTTGTGCATTTGTTTCATACACCAAGTGTAGCATGTATGCTCTCCTTCATTCCCTTTAGGGAACTTGGGTGATAAAAAATTCTTCACTTATTTATTTATTTATTTTATTTGTCCAACGCATGGAAGGAAAACAGATAAGGCACTTACCAAAATCTGAGTGATTTGGGTGATCCTCAAAATGACCCTAAAGTCTTTACATAATTTTTATTTCTTGCATCTTGGCTTGTGGGTGGGAGTTCATAGCTTCCATGTGCATTCTCTAAAGAAGTGTTGAATCAATAATTTATCTCCTAGTATCACTTCAACCCCGCTCCATGGTAGGGGTATATAAATTGAGGTTGACTTACTGAAACACTTTTTTGAGTGGTTAAACTTATTAGTAAGAGACTGCCTCAAAATATAAATTTAACTCAGACATCATATTACACTGAGCAATTGATGGATGTAGTAGTTATGAAAATTATAAAACCTTTTCAAAAGAAGTTGGTTAACATATATCCAAATGATATGTTGTGTCCTAGTGTCAACCACACATATGGGATCATTTAGAATGTACAAAACTTGATAGTTTCTTTAAATGGCCTCACTTATCACAGATATATTGTCAATGTAGGTCGAGTATCTTGAAGTTCCATGTCATCATATGAACTCTTGAGAAAAGAGGGGGATTAAAACCCCTACTTTTCATGCTCATTTAAATTTTTGGATTAACAATAATATTTATTCTCAAGATCAAGTATATAGATAGAATTTGATAGTACAAATCCACCTTGTCAATTTTTAGGATTAAGACGATACACTTAGGTATTTTTGAGTCTTTTCATTTTTACTTGCATTATTTTGAGTCAAAAAAAAAAATTGTCAATAAAATGTCAAAACAAATCCAAAAATATTTGTGTTATATTATACACCCCTTTATCTTAAGAGATGTTACTCTATCCATTTGTGTCACACTTTATGCCTTAGAAGTTTGTTCAAAAACCATGTGTGTGTCTCTTGTTTACACAAGGCATCATTAGGTTGGCCATTTCATTTTAAACTTTTACCTTGGATATTCTAATCCAAAATATTTTGATATGCCATTTGTTTGAAAGCACATCATTATATTGCTAGATTTGTTTGCATCTTTTGTCACTTTTAAAATCAATTTTTGAATCTTTGTTATACATCTCTTATTTCAAATGCACAATTATACTACCCATTTTGGTCTAACCTTTTGCCTTAGAACATTCAAGTCTTTTTTACATTAAATTTTAATCTCAATCTTTCAAAGTACAAATCCTAAACTAATAAGTTTCACACCAAAGTCTTGTCTAATTTGGGTTTAGGTTGTCTATCTTTTGTGTTTGGATTGTCTTACTTGGGTTAGTTTCATATTTGATCTAAAGACCACTTGCCTAGACATAGAACTTGTTATTTGCTTTGTGCCTTGTTTAGAGTGTGCTTTTGAGCCATGTGTTTTATTTGAAGTTGTTGTGCTAATATTTTGAGTGTCCTAGTCCCTTTGTTTCAATAGTTTTCAAGAGTCAAATTTTAAGTCTTAAAGAGAACCAATTATCGAGGGTCATCTAAGCCAATTACCTTAATTTAGTTTAAATTTTAGGTCTCGTTTGAGTTTTGGGTTTTCAAGTCTAGCCTTATTTTACTATGATTATAATTGCCTTTGGTAAAATTGTTGTTATCTCTTGACCCTAGTTCGTAATTGTTCTACTTTGTTTAGGCACTTTTGTGATTGATTATAATTGTATGTGGGTAATTTAGTACTCTAGCCATAAGTAAGTTTAAACTTTTGTGTTACTTTTGGTGTTAATTATAACTGCCTTTGGTAAAATTAGTATCATTTTGTTAGACTATTTTTGCTTTATGTTTGTCCTACCCTTGCCTAGTTTAGTTTTTTTCCCTTTGTGTCTCTTTTACATAGCCAAAGGCCCTTTTTTATATCTCAATGGTTCGTTACCTTTAAACCCTTATTTGTCATGTGACCTATCCATGGATCTAAACTTGCCTCGCTACACATGTAATGGGACCATGTATAATCCTAGCTATGAGAACTTTGTAACTAGTGACCCTTTTTTTCAAGAGTTATATGATGATGTCACTTATGAAATGGATCCTCGTCCACCTTATAATATTTCATACATTGAACAAAGGCATGACCCTTTAATGTAGTATTTGGTAGTTGTGCCTCCTTATTCAGGCCAATAAAAATAACAAATGTAGTAATACCTTACTCAAACGATGCCTAACCTTGAATAAAACCAACAACAAGAGCCCTATTATGTTATGACACCCACACAAACTATGATTTGTACATGTTTAAATGACATTTTTTGGAACATAAAGATGAATTATTGGTTAGAGCTACTGAAGTAGGTGTCAAATTTTTATTAGACTTCCCATAATAAAGTCTGAGAAGTTTGATTAGGAATCCTAGTAGTGCATTTCAAATTCAACCATTTGAACATGTATTTACTAGTTATAACCAAGATTTAGTCCAAATGACACAACAAGACCAAAATGCACTTGAAAAAAGAAAAGGTATTATGGATGAACAAATGGAATAGGTAAAGTAAGCATACCAAAAATATCTCAACCTAGCTTGTAACCTCAACATAATTGTTATTTTTAACACGTCACTCATTGAGATAGCTCCATCAGTAGGGAAATAAATAGAAACCTTGGGCTATGCAAGTCAAAATGTATACCCCTTTAGCCAAAGCATGTTGGTTGGTAATATGTATAATGTTCACAATTTGATGAAAGATAATATTTATCAAACAAAATATACCACCCAAAATGTTATGGATAAAATGCAAGTACAATCCAATATAAGCCAAAGTGGGTTTAATTTACCACCAGACTATACCCAACAAGTTCTTCCAAATAACATCACAAGTGGATTGTAACAATATGGAATAAGTACACCTATTTCCCAAAATAAACAAGAAACTTCCAATCCTTAGCCAGTTACTTCTTTGAATATGAAATAGGGAGAAATAAACTAACCATAGACCAAATTACCACCACAAGTGCTATGCCACCTCCACAAGTGATAATGAATGTTCCACCACAACAAGCATAAACCAATATACCTTCTTAATCACAAACATTGCCTCACCAACAATGTATTCATATTATTTATAATGTGTTAATTGGTCAATAATAATTATTTTCAAATCAGTAGATACCAAACCCCTAGTAGTTTCCAAAAAAATAAGGGTCTTTTCAAAATTTGTCAAAATAATAAGTTTCATCCCAACAACAAATGCCAAATCAACAACAAGTATCATTTCAAAAAGTATCGATCCAACAATAGGTGTTTAGCCAACAACAAAGTTATTCCACACAATAGGGACTAGGTCCTTAACAACAATTGGCTTTCACCCAATGGGTATCGCACATGCAACAAAGATCCAATTACCAACACCTTCAACAATAGGGATATAGTCATTGGCATGTTCCCTATATTCAATAGGGTTCAAAAAGTAGAGAGAAAGTTCCCTCCCAAACCCAACAATACCCATACATTGTATAGATCCAAATACCATTATCGTAGCCATAATTCACTAGTTAGGTTTATGTAGCCAATCTGAACCAAAATGTGCTTCAACAATAGTGTATTCCATACTCATAGTATAACCTTAATGCATGAATACTTATACTTGGTCATCAAGCCAATTCAACTATCATCCCATAGTATACCTACCCTGGTCAAAGTAATCCTTGTTTAACCATGCAAACTCAACAATAGGCCACTCTTACTAATTTCCTATCCTAAGAGTTTTAATAGATGAAGGATGCAATTCAAGAGATACATGTTGGAAAATAAAGGAAAAAAATTAAACTAGAGGAGATATGCTCTTATCCATTTAACATGGAATATTTACAAATACCATTTTCATTAGGCTATGAGCCACCTAAATTTTATAAATACAAAGGCAAAGGTGACCCTAAGGCATATCTAACTTATTTATTTATCATTTATCAGCCAGTGGCTTATAGTGATATTTATTCACTTCTACTCTTTCCAATGAATCTAGCTGGAAAAGAATAGTTGTTAAAATTATCAAAGAACTATGTGTTGGATAATTGTCAATGTTGTCATGGTGATGTCATCAAGGTGTCCTAGTGAGTGGATAAAGTGATTTGATAGCCTAAGTAATAATGATAAAGTGTGTAATGTGCTTGTTTTAATGTGCTTTATGTTGGCTTGGTTGATTTTTAGTTTTGGCATATTTAGAGATGTTTAGGGTTGGGTATGGTGATTGGATCATGTGCAAGAGGTCCCTAAAATATTATCTATAATTTAAGAGCTTGTGTGCACAAATACAATTCATCTGGCAATCCATAGTTTTCATCTAGATAGTTTGGGTCTAGTAGTAGAAAATCTAAGTAGATAGTTTGATGACATCACCATAGCCATGTAGGAATGAGTCAAGGGGAGTTGGTCATATAGTTGAGATCACATTAGTCCCTAGTTGTTATACACCAAATCTCAAGTCATACATAAAATAACAATCAAAGATATGATGTGCAAAGTTAGATTTTCAGTTATAATTCATTATTTTTCCATACTTAGCCAAATTTGTATATAGTCAAAAAGAGCTGAGTAAGCATATTGATGAAGTTATATCTCACACATGTGAACATTTAAAGATAAGGTGATCATATATATTTATTTAGTTTTATACCTATTTTATTTATGCTAACTTTCAAGTCAAACACTAAAACACAACAAAAGATATGTATATGCAAAGTTGGGCTCCCATGCAGTTTGACTATGTTTTTCCATAGCCAAATTTGCATGTAACAAAATAAGCTAAATATGAATTTTGATAATGTTGTATCTTTCATATATGAAGGTGTCAAAATAAGCTAATCATATGGATTTGTTTAGTTTTGAGCATAGTATACTAAATTATATATCATGCAGTGAAGTGCGGTAAAAGTTATGGAGCAAAGTTGCTCTTTCAGACAAAATCTAGACATAGTTGGCTCTATGATAGAAGACTTTGAGAAGGCATATTAATGGCATTATATCTCTCATTTGCAAAGGTTTCAAGATCATTTTGGCACATGGCTAGATTCTCCTATGTGAGGAGATCATCTGGTCCAAATTTGAGATCATGCATCAAAGCACATAATAAGTTATTAAGGTTCAAAAATGGTTATTCAAGCATATTTAAAGGGTCCCCATACTCAATCATTTTTGCACATATTAAAGTTTGAGCAAGATCGATGGTACATGTTATTCCAAGAAGTTAGGAAGTAGTGAGATGAGGATAGATGCATGATGTTTAATGACTAAGAAAAGGTATAGGATAAGGATCTAACGATGAGTGGGTGTTCATATAGATTGATCAAATGATGAGTGTTGATAATTAAAGACCTGACTGATCCATAGATATTGATGGAGCACATTGAGTCAAAGTTTCTAGATTACACGAGATGAGGTCAAAGTGATATATATTTAAGGTTGAGCATTAGTGCCTATGTATTAAAAATTAGAAGGGATCAATGATGCATATTTGGTCTGAGCTAAGAGGACATGAGATGCAAGTATTATGTTCAAAAGCTAACTATGACCATTGCTATTCAAATATTTGAATTTAACAAAAGAAATAATTAGTGTCTAGTCTTTAGGCCATATCTTTCGATAGAAGATGAATTTGTTCATGAAGTAAATATCAAAGTGGTAGAGGACTCCAAGGTGCATATAGCTATGTAGACTTAAAGATCTAAAAGTGAGTATAGTCAGAGATATTCAACCTAAAATTTGACTCTATGTTTGTGTTTATTTTTTAAGTGATCTGAGAAGAGTATTTGAGATTATATAGATGTTGTTTTGATGTTTCATGGTGAATTGGATATTGAGGAGTGTTGTAGACTCCATGAGGATGCTCTATGAGTATTTTATAAATGTGATCAATCTATTTTGAGTTTGAAAAATGATTAAAATTTTGATTGCATGTTTGTTAATGGTGTTCCTATGTATAAGGTCTCAATTTGAGTTAATTGAGCATATGAAAAGGTGAGCAAAGGTGACTATGATCATTTGAGGATGTCCTAGGTGACATAAAGAGTGGACCTATGTATTTTTAAGTGTTTTTATGTTCTTATTATGCTCGAAGAAGTGTCAAAGAGTTGATTGGGTTTATATATGACCTAAAAGTGACTTAGACCTATTTGAAAGTGTGTTGTTCTTAAGTGTGACCCATGTGAGATGTCTTAAGGGTGAAATCATGTATTATGGCTGACAAAGATTAATGTGGACTTGATAATTCATGATAGCTCTATATATAGTGAAATCAAATATGGTGATTTTTTGATGTCTAAGGGAGAGACTTTAGTGGAAGACTTGAGAGAGTTAAAGAGCAAAAGAAAGCAAAGGAGAGAGAGAGAGAGATTTCCTAGTTGTTGGGTTGATGAGCAAAGGAGATTAAGGACTGTGTGTATGATCTATAGATCATGTTTCTAATGATAGTATAGTATTCTTGAAATTTAAAGTTATGAGAAGAGGATTAAGTGTGCATATGAGGACTGTTTGAGTGAAGAAGGAGAGAAATTATGGCATGCCTATGTGAAAGACTTATTTGAGAAAGAGAGAGAGTTTGTGTAGGGGTCAGATAATCAGAGGTGTCCATCATCACATATTGAAGACATCAGTTCTAAGGTGGAAATTTTCTTCTCAAAGAGGCTATAAATGACTTGATGTTCTTTAGGGGTAGTTACTCCTTGTGAAATAGGGTTTCACTAAATACCTTTGGTCAGAATGACTTGATCAAGGTTGAGGGTTTGAAGGACTTGATCGAAGGTTCCTGATCAGAAGGAATTGATTAGTCTCTTATTTTTGATCATATTATAAGACATTAGTCTATGTATTTATAGGTTTGAGAGTGGGTTTTATTCTATAAAAAGGTTTCCCATGTAGATCTTATGTTATGTATGTGATCTTGCATTATGTTCATTGTTTATTGCTATGAATGATTTATATGCTTTTTGAATGATTGTATTGAATGCTTAAGTATTTTCAAGGGTTTAGAAATTAAATTAGATTATTTATCACCACTAATTCACACCTCTCAATGTATTTTACCTCTAATAATTGGTATCAGAGTGAGGTCTTTTGGTAAAAGCTTGATAGCTTGAAGGTGATTCAATGTATAATGACTAGTTAGAAAGTGTAAGGTGGTTTCTCTACTAAGCAAGCACCAATGTTCAACGGATCCAATTATGAATTTTAGAGTGTTACGATGAGACATACATAATGTCCCTAGGGTTGGATGTATGATAATCTATTTTGGATGGTTATGTTGCTCCTGTTATTCCTCTATCTAGTGTTGTAGACAAGAAGCTATTTGAGAACAACTCTAAGGCAATGAATGCCATCACTTGTGGTCTTAAAAAAACTAAGTTCACCAAAGTAATTTATTAAATATATACCAAGAAAATATGGGATAAATCAAATACTATTTTTGAAAGAGATTCAAAGGTTAAGCTTGTTAAGTTGAAAACTCATAGAAGGCAATTTGAAAGTCTTAAGATGAACGAATAAGATACTATGGCATCCTTTCTGCAGAGAGTTGATGAGATTATGAATATCATTATAGGTCTTAGAGAGAATATTGAAGAGACTATTATTGTTCAAAAGGGATTAAGGTATCTATCCTCTAAGTTTGATCCAAAAATATCTGTTATAGAAGAGAGTCATGACCTTACTCAGTTGAAGATGGATCAATTGCATGACACCCTTACTACTTATGAGATGAGGAAGAATTATGATATACCACCAAATAAGGAAGTAGCCTTCAAGACTAAAATGAATACAAATAAGAAGTTCCAAGGTAAGAATTTCAAGGAGAATGACATTCTTGATATATATAAGGATGAACTAATTGTTTTGATTTCAAGAAAATTAAGAATAGATTCAAGCAAGTATAAAGGTAAGCTACACTTCAAATACTTTAATTGTGGTGAGATATGAAATTTTGCTAATAAGTTACCTTATAAATATAAGAAAGATGATGATGAAGAGAATGATTAAGGTCATGATGATGGAAAGAGATCTTTCAGGTTTGATGAAGAAGGTTTCATAACAAAAAAAATACTTCAAGGACAAAAAGAGTCTCTATACAAAATAAGAGTGTAACTCATCAAATGAGAGTGAAGACAGTGAATTAGAATATAATCATGAAAATGATGGACTTGCTAAAGATGAATCTCTATTCATGGCTTAAGAAGGAAGTTTATCACAGTAAAAGGAGTCTACTTAAAGTGATTTAGATGATGATGAAGATGAGGTGGACTATGAGATTGCATTGACTAATGCTCATGAAGAAATAAAGATTGAGAAGAAGATCAATAAGAAGATGAAATATAAACTCAAGGAATTTGAGAAGAAATTTAGTGTGTTTTAAGTAAGAATGGATGAATATGTCAAAGAGAATGAAGATATGGTCAAACATCTTAGTTGTCAATTGATAATCTTGTCTACAAGATTAAAAGCTAAAGAATATGAATGTGCAAGGTGTGTAATTGAAAATGAGTCATTGAAATTTAAGTTAGAGAAGGTATTTAGTAAATTTATATTATTTGTGAGGTTTGAAAAGAGCTCAAGTGATCTAGACAACATTTTAAATGATAAAAAACATGCAAGTGATAAGACTGGTCTTGGATACAAAGAAGAACCAGAGACTGCAACTCAAGACCAGATGAAGACTAATATGAACAAGTACAATCAACCTTTGAAGATAAATCATCATATAAATAATGAAGGTGTTGGAAGAGTGAATATAAAATAGAATAGACAACCAAATTCTATGAGGTATGTAAATTTAAATGGTTACTGCTATACATGTAATAAGTTTGGGCATAGAGCTAGAGAATGTAGAAGACCTATTAAGAATGATTTTTTTTGGAACTATGATGGGAGTCATCATTAAAAAAGTGTAATCAAGGTTAAGTATATCAACTATCATGATATGGGACACTTTTCAAAATGTTGTCCATTTAAGACAAGCTAAGTTTTCTTCAAGAGATATTGAATGCTACATTTGTTATGAACTAGGACACATTGTAAGATTTTATCTAAATATGGAAAGGCAGAAAGAGTTTTTTGCAAAAAATATGGTGTGATTAAATTGTGAATAGAAAGGTCACATTGCTAACTTTTGCAGGCAAATTCCTACAAGTCAAAATAGTTTCAATCAGGTTCCCAGAGTACATGGAAGAAGACAAGTTAATTCATGGAGACCAAAGGTGATAAGTATGAGTCATGATGAGTCTATAGGTCCAAGTAATCCATTTGATATGAAGGAGAATGATTTAAAATTTGAAGAGTTCTAAGAGGTCTCATTGTCTGCTCATGTTGAGAATGAAGAGACTAAGCTCAAGGAGAATACTAAGCTACTTGTTGAAGCTAGTTTTAAGGTATGTATGGATCCAAGTGAACATCTTTTTATTGTTGAACAAGTGTCTAGTGATGAGGATTCAAGTTATAAGGAAGATTATTCAAATGAAAAGGTATGCTATGAATCTTTGTTGTCTCCATGTATTGATAATCCAATCATAGAATAAAATAAAAATGTTTTAGTGGTTGAGGAAGTTGTTTCTCTAAAGCCAAAGAAGAAGAAGAAGAAGAACTATAAGTATCAACTAAGCAAGGAGGAGGAAGAATATTAGGAGTTGTCTTTGTTTTATATCATTTAAGTATAGAGGGTATATCTATATACTCTTCTTAAGAGACTCCTTTCAAGTGGAAAAGCAATTGTTGTTGTGATGTTTCTCAGTTGAAAAAGTTTATAGGGTTAGATTGAAGGTTCCCAAATGGTAAAGGAGGATTTGTGATTTGTTAAAAAAATACTATTGTATAGAAAGTTTTGTTGACCTTATTCTAGCATGATATAGGTGGTTTTGTGATCTGAAGGTATGTTGAAGTCAAATTGAATTTTTTTATTTACTTTTGGGATTCTTAGTTTGTCTTTATAAGTATGTAGGTCCTAAAATGGGTTATAGGAATTCAAGGTTCCCAATTGTGTGAAATATTAAATCTTGGTCTAGAAGTGTGTAATGGTTATCTTCAGGTATACAAGAAGTTTCAGCGGTGGACGTTGATTAGAAGGTGTTATGTTGACTTTGTTTTAAGATTCTAAGGTTTTGGGCTTTGATATAAAAATGGTATGCCTTGTGAGTAGAGGTCTGAGACTTCTTAATATGTTGAATATGCCAAATGGGTTGTCAAATCAAGGTTCACAGAGATTTTTAGGTTTGTGGTTCTTAAATTATTTAATTTTTTGTCAAATTGAAGGTATATTTAGGTAGTTGGTTTGTGAAAGAAGTATACTGCAAAAGATGAGCTAGTTATTATAGATTGGTGTATTTGAGGGGGCATATGAGAGTGTTCTAGATATAAAGTTTCAAGTCTTGAAGATGTGTCTACTGAAAATTATGAGATCTGCAAGTTCCAAGTAGAGCTACAAGAAGGCTACATATGCCTAGTTTGAAGAAGGGTGCATTTTGCTCAATTTTTCCAAAAAATTAAGATATGTGTGTTTTAAGGAGAGTTCTCAAGCTAGTTTAGAACATTATTCTTGATTAATGAGGGATATGATGCTCTATTGGTGGTCATGGAAGTGTCTTGAGAGAGAAGGCTAGTAAGCCTATGTGGTGGTTCTTCATGATGTGTGAAGATCTGAAGATGCTCAAATAGTGTAATGGCTCAAAAATATTAGGGGGAGTCCATCTAATATGTTTTTTGGTAAGTTACATTAATTTTCAATGTTTTTTATGTTCTTTCTTCATTGGTTGCAGTGCTTGACTGAAGAGAGTGTTGGTATGGCATGGAGCAAGAGGATGTTGTCAAGACAAGCTGAAGTAAGCTCAAGGTAAGGGGGAGTTTATATCATCTTTATAAGATGGTACTTTCCTATTTTTAATGGTATTTTTAGGTCATCATGATCAGTTGGTACCCACTTTGTCATTATGTCAAAGGGGTAAAAAGTTCCTGTTGTGGGAGTGTTTGAAGAGAGAGAAAGTAAGCTATATATTATTATATATGTTATTTGTTGACATAAATGATAAAGGGGTATATTATTGGATAATTTTTATTGATTTCATGGAGGTTTCATAGTGAGTGGATGAAGTTCTTTGATATCCTAAGTAACAATGATAAAGTATACAATGTACCTGTTCTAGTGTGCTTTATGTTGGCTTGGTTGATCTTCAGTTTTGGCATGTTTAGAGATGTTCAAGGTTGAGTATGGTGATTGGATAATGTGTAATATGTCCTTAAGATGTTATCTACTTTTTGAGAGCTTATGTGCATAAGTGGAATTCATCTGGTAGTCCATAGTTTTCATCTAGATAGTTTGGGTCTAGTAGTAAAAAATTTGAGTAGGCAGTTTGATGATGTCACCATAACCACGTAGGAATGAGTCAAGGGAAGTTATTAATATAGTTGAGATCAAATTAATCCTTATTTATTATGCATCAAATATTAAGTCATGCATTGAATCACAATCGAAGATATGAGGGTGCAAAGTTGGCTTCTCAATCATAATTCATTATTTTCCTATACTTAGTCAAATTTGCATATGGTCAGAAAGAATCGAGTAAGCATATTGATGAAGTTATTTCTAACACATGTAGATGTTTCAATATAAGGTGATCATATGGGTTTGTTTAGTTTTATACCTAGTTTATTTTCACTAACTTTTAGGTTAAGCACCTAAGTACAGGAAAGATATGTATATGCAAAGTTGGGCTCCCAGGGAGTTTGACTATATTTTTCCATAGCCAAATTTACATGTGATAAGAAAAGTTGAATAGGCATTTTTATGATGTTGTATCTTACATGTATGAAGATGTTAATATAAACTAATCATATGGGTTTATTCATTTTTTAGCATAATTAATTTATGCTAAATTTTAGATCATGAACTGAAATGCGACAAAAGTTATGAAGGAGAAAAGTGGGTCTCCCAAATAAAATCTAGTCATAGTTGGCCCTGTGACAGAAGAATTTGAGAAGTCATATTACTAGAATTATATCTCACACACATGAAGGTTTAAAGAACATTTTAACACATGGATGGATTCTCTTATGTGAGGAGATCATCTGGTCCAAATTTTAGATCATGTATCAATGTGTAGAAGTTATTATGGTTGAAAAATGGCTATTCAACCATATTGAAAGGGTCCCCATAGTCATTTATGCACATATTAAATTTTGCGCAAGATCAATGGTCCATGTTTCTCTAAGAAGTTAGGAATCATCAAGATGAGTATAGATTTACAATGTTTAACAACTGAGCAAAGATACAAGATAAGGATCCAATGGTGGGCAGGTGTTCATACAGATTGATTAAACAACGAGCATTGATAGTTAAAGACCTAACTAATCCATAGAGATCGATGGAACACATTGAGTCAAAAAATTTAGATTATATGAGATGAGGTCAAAGTGGCAGATGTTTAATGCTGAGCATTAGCACCTATCTGTTAAATATCAAAAAAGATCGATGGTGTGTATTCGATCTAAGCTAAGAGGACATGAGATAAGAGCATTGTGTTGGAAGGTTAACTATGACCGTTGATATTCAAATATTTGAATTTAACATAGGGAAAAACTAGTGTCTGGTCTTTATGCCATATCATTCAATAGAAGACAAATTTTCTCATGCAATAAAAATAAAAGTGGTAGAGGACTCCAAGGCACATCTAGATATGTAGACTTGAAGATCTAAAAATGAGTACAATCAAAGATATTCATCTTAGAAGTTGATTGTGTGTTCATTATTGATCTACAAGTGATCTGAGAAGAGTATTTAAGCTTATGTAGATGTTTCATGGTGAATTGGCTATTGGGAATTATTGTAGACTCCATGAGGATGCTTTATGAGTAATTTGGAGGTGTGATCAATTCATATTGATTATGAACAATGCTTACAAAGTTTACTGTATGTTCAGTAATAGTGTTCCTGTGTATAAGGTCTCTATTTGAGTTAATTGAGGATATGTAGAGGTGAGAAAAAGTGACTATTATGATTTTAAGATGTCCTAGGGGACATAAGGAGTGAACCTATGTATTTTTAAGTGGTCTTGTGTTCTTATTATGCTCAGAGAAGTGTCAAAGAGCTGAATGGGCCTCCATAGGACCTAAAAGTGATTTAGGCCTATTTAAAAGTGTGTTGTACTTAAGTGTGACCCATGTGAGATGCCTTAAGGGTGAATGCATGTATTATGGCTGACAAGGATTAATGTGAACTTGATAATTCATGATATCTGTATATATAGTGAAATCAACTATGGTGATTTTTTGATGTCTAAGGGAGAAACTTTAGTGGAAGATTTGAGAGAGTTGGAGAGTGAAGGAAAGCAGAGAGAGAGTGCCCAACTATTGGGTTGATGATCAAAAGAGATTAAGGACTATGTGTATGATCTATAGATCATGTTTCTAATGATAATATAGTGTTCTTGTAGTTTGAAGTTGTGCAAAGAGATATGAGTCTGAATATGATAATGTTTTGAGTGAAGGAGAGAGATTGTGGCATGCCTATGTGAGAGGCGTGTTTGAGAAAGAGAGAGAGTTTGTGCAGGGGTCAAATAATCAGAGGTCTATCATCAGGTGTTGAAAACATAAGTTCTAAGGTGGAAGTGTTCTTCTCAAGTAGGATCTAAAGGACTAGATATTCCTTAGGGGCGATTGTTCATTGTGAAACTATTGGTAAATTTGAGTATCATTAATAGATGTGGTCTAAAAGGAGATTGATGTCTGAAATATTATCACTGATATCAAATGAAGAATGTAATATCAAACATTAATGAAAAAGGTGTTGAGCTACATAGACTAATTGTATATTTCTCATGGAGTTAAATGTGCACCTTGAATTTTAAGAACAGTCACATGAATGCCTTTGCTAGTTTGTTGAATATGACTGAGTACACAGGTGGATGTTAACAACATTTACATATATCTCTTTGTGGTCTAAGTTATAAGTTATAAGGATGAGTAAAGCAAATGTTACAAATGCATAAGGTTGTTCCTCAGCTAAAAGCCTACTAAGTTTCCATAGTCATTTTTGCGCCTTTGCATTTGTCTAGGGAATTCTTTTAGAGAATTCAATGAATTCTTTTAGGAAAATGGTTTAGACTTTGTCAGACAAAATGTCTACAACAAAATTTCTGAAGGAAATGAGTGAAATTTGGAATTCTTTCAAAGAAAGTGGTTCAGCAAAGTCTTTCAAAAAAATGGATGTCTTTATCATAAAAACTATCCCAAACAAAAGTTCTGAAGGGATCTTTGCAAAAATCTTGAAGGGTAAGTGAACCGTTCAAAGTTTTTGAAGAGTAATTTACATACTTTTTGAAGGGATATTTTCAAAATGCTGAAGGGTAAGTGAACCATTCAAATTTTTTGAAGGGTACTTTACAAAAATTTTGAAGGGCATGTGACCCAAACAAAAATTCTGAAGGGTACTTTGCCAAAGTCCCGAAGGACACTTTTAGAAGAAGGGAATTGATGAATTCTTTCAGAGAATTTGTCTAAGGTAGGTGGACACTTACAAAGTTCCCAAAGGATACTTTCAAATGGAGAGGACACTTATAAAATTCTTGAGGGATACTTTCAAATGGAGAGGATGCTTACAAAGTTCCTAAAGGATACTTTCAGATGGAATGGACTCTTACAAAGTTTATGAAGGATGTTTCAAAAGAAATATAGGTCACTTGAAACATTGTTGATGGATAGGTGTGGAGTCTCATAGGGCATTTTCAAAAGTGTTGAAGGATCAAGGCAAATTAAAGGTTGAGCAAGTTTGAAGAGATCAAAGGAGCAAAAACAATACATGAATGCTGAAGAAAATGAGATAAGGTCAACATGCATAAGTTTAATGACCAAGACAATATAAAGATCATGCATCTTTAGAGATCGAACAACATGCAAAAAGCTTGATAAGGAAGATCCAACATAACAAAGTGGAGTTAGTGATGTAATGTGACATATAGTTAACGACATAATAAAAAGCTAAAGATTGACCATATTGAGGATAATCAAAAGGAGTGAAAGTGATCTAATTATATAGGAGATAGCAAGATGAAGAAAAGAGCTCCACGGTTAATGAAAAGAGCATAAAAATGTCACGAAAAAAAATCAAAAGCCCACATTTAATATGCTCTAATGATCAAGTGGAGGAACAAACAGAACTTGTGATGAACTCAACATATCTGCACAGATCTTGAGATTGAATTGATCCAATTGATCAATATATAATTAAGAAGGTTGCACATTTATGACTTGAATCCAACAGTTGCTAAATATAGTAAAGAGATTAGAACATTATGGTGTGAAGCATGAATCGAGACATGAGAGGTGTAAATGCCAAGGCACATTAGATGAGATATATAATTGGAACCAGTAAGGTGTATTTAGAGTGTAAATGCATTTTGAATACATGAAACCCTAGAATAATTGTCTATTTATATCCAACATTTAGAACATTATCAAGTGTATGTCATTACAATTGTAAAAGGAACTACTAGAGTGACTCAAAGTGTGTCGATTGGAGATGCATGCAGACATAGAGAAAAGTTAGAGGGACATAGATATATATCTAGACACAAAGAGAGTGAGGCAGAAAGGAAGAAAGAGCACATAGAGACTGTGTAAAGATTGAGTAGTTACAGATAAGACTTGTAACAAAGAAATAGAGTTTGATTTACTTTGTATTCTAAAGTTGTAGCTTCATAGTTCTGATCGGTGGGTGCCATTCGACAGATTGAGTTGGTGCTCATTTAGAGATTGGGTACTTCTTTATAATGGGTTCTCTTGAATGTAATCAATGAGTTTTACCAGTGAGGTATTTAATTGTGAGGCTAGATTTGAACAGTAGATTATAGCAGCCATTCTCACCATGGTTTTTTCCTTTAAATTTTTCATGTATAAATCTGGTGTAATGTGTTTTTATATGAGTTTGTAATCTCTAAATCTATTCTTTAATATGCCTATGAGATGAGAATGGGAGAGATTGACACTTTTAAAAGAGAATTTGCATTCAAAGTAACAAAGTAGATAAAAGAAGAAACATCTATGTCTAAATTTGAGGAGACTGATGGAGAAGAAGCTAACTTTGTCAGAAAGCTAAAGAGAGGATCAAAAAAAACAAAGGCAAGCTACTATTCAAATGCTTTAACTATGGTAAGGTAGGACACTTTGCTGCCAAATGTCCTTATAATAAAAAATAAAATTTTGAGTAAGTAGATAGCAGCAAAAAGGTGAAACCTCACTATGCAAAGAGGAAGAACTTATTCAAGAGTAGTAAAGGATTGTGCACAAAAGAATATAGTGACTTAGTAAAATATAGTGATAGTGATAGCTTAGATGATGATCATGGCTTTGATTTTGTAGCTAAGGGAAGTGAATTCTTGTTCATGACAGAAGAATCCACTTCCACAACTCAAGAACAAGATGAAGATGAAGATTGGGATGAAGAAGAGGAAGGTGAAATTGATTTAGAAGGTGAACTTGTTTGTGCTCTAGAAGAGTTTGATAAACTAATAAAAGAGAACTAAAAATAGAAGAAGCTTGGGAAAAAAGAAATTGGAAAATCTGAACAAATGATAGTGGTTCTAAAAACTCAATGCGAGGAGGCTAAAAGAATAGGAGAAGTAGTCAAGATGGATCTCCAGTCCAAATCTGAAGAATGCATGAAGCTTGAGGTAAAAATAATAGCCTTGAGGAAATAACTTGAGAAGGCAAAAGGCCAATTAGATAAAAGTTTAAAGTTGAAAAAAGGATCAAACATTCTTAATAAACTAATCAGTGCTCAAAATCCCTCAAATGAAAAATCAGGGCTTGGATATGAGAAAGGAAAAGGTTCCTCAACTAGAACGTCAACAAATTTATATGATAATTTCAAGATAGAGGAAAAGTAGAAGCAAGGAAAGAGGAATTTAGTAAAGACATTGAGAATGATCCAAACAAAGATAAGGTGAAGAGAATAAATTCTGAAAAGAAGCCTGAAATCAAAGATGCAAAAGAATATACTGAAGTGGTAGACTTGAAGAAATAAAATCGTATGAAATTTCAATATACTACACCAAAAAGTGTTATGACCAGGTATTATTCATCTTTTTATGGTTATTATTATAGTTTTAATCAGTTTGATCATAGGTATATTGAATGTAGAGTTGTACCTATGAGGAGAACTAATTTTTTAAATAAAAATTCATTTGCTCCTCTGTTAGATTCAAGTATAATATGTTACAATTGCAATTATTTCGGTCATATAGTCAAGCATTGTAGGACTAACTTTACGATGTCAAAAATAAAAAATATAAAGAAAGTTAAGTCTCCTAATAAGAACAAAGGTCCATGAGTCATTAATAAAGAAAAAAAATGACATATGAGAGACCTAAGAAAATGTGCAAAGTGAAAAATTACTCTTTAATTGCTCAAACAACACTCTAGGTCAAAAAGCAGAATTTATGGGTGATAGATAGTGGATGATCAAAGCATATGACTTGTGACAAGAGAAAATTTATCAAGTTGAGCAAGTGAAAGGAAGGAACTGTTAGTTTGTGGGACAACACAGTAGTTAAAATCAAAGGCAAAAGAACCTTACACATAGATGGTAAATTTCTTACACATGATGTCATTTATGTTAAAGGACTAAAGCATAATCTACTAAGTGTCAGCAAAATGTGTGACAATGGATATAAGGTCATATTTTATGTTGAAGGCTGCAAGTTAAAGAGATATAGAAAAATAGGCATAAAAGGGAGAAGGATCGAGAATAATATCTACAATCTTGTTGAAGTAAATAGTAATAGTTGCCTCATAAGAAAGATTGATGAAAGCTAGTTGTGGCATAGGAGAATAGGTCATGTTAATTTTGATCATTTAGTCAAAGTGAGTAAGAATAAGTGTGTAAGACATATACTCAATATAACCAAACCCGTAGATACTACATGTAGAGAATGCCAATTAGGCAAGCAAACAAGGGTCAAGTTTCAAACAAAAGAGTATGCAACTACAAAGCCTTTACATTTAGTTCATATTGATTTTTGTGGTTCTATCCAGACAAGAGAATCTAAAGGAGTTCATTACTTTATTTTGTTTGTAGATGATTACTCAATAATGAAATGGGTAACCTTTTTTAAGGACAAATCTCAAGCATTAAAAAGATTTAAGATCTTTAGGGCCATGGTTGAAAATGAAATGGGAAGAAAGATCAAATGTTTGAGATTGGATAAATGTGGATAATTCACCTTCAATGAGCTCATATAATATTGTGAGAAGCATGGGATTAAAAGGCACTACTCTACTGCAAGAACTCCACAGCAAAATGTAGTTGTTGAGAGAAAGAATAGGACTGTTAAGGGGATGGCTAGAACAATATTGAAAGAGGCCAAACTATTTGATGGATATTGGAAAGAAGCAATCCAAAAAATAGTATACATCTTGAACAGAGTTCAACTAAGGATAAAGGGTGATAAAACCCCATATCAACTATGGTATGAAAAAATTGCATCATCTAAATACTTCAAAGTGTTTGGAAGCAAATGCTACATCAGAAGAAAGAAGAAAAAACTAGGAAGTTTTGAGTCAAGATGTGATCAAAAAAAAATTCTTGGGTACTCCACTCATAACAAAGCCTATGTATGTTAAAATAAGAGGCTACATAAAATAGTTGAGAGCATCAATGCCAAGGTCGAAGAAGGATTTAAACATGTTGAACCTGATGAGGAGATTATAATTGAAGAATTAGAAGGAGCAAAAAAATGAAAAAGAAGATAGTGAAGAGGAGGAAGAAAAGAATGAAAAGGCACCTACAAGGTTTGTTCAAAAGGAACATCCCAATGAACAGATAATTAGAAACAAAAATGAGGAAGTTAAAACTAAGAGAAGAGTTGTAATGAACAAGAAGAAAGTAAGTTTTGTGCTATTTTTAGAAATTAAGCCTAAAATCTTTAGTGAAGCCAGCAAGAATGAAAACTGGTTAAAAGTCATAAAAGAGGAACTAAGCCAAATAAAAAGGAACAAAACTTGGGAATTAGGTCCAAGACCTATAGACAAGAATATCATAAGCATAAAATGGGTATTTAAAAATAAGTTGAATGAAGATGGAGTTGTGAGAAACAAAGCTAAACTTGTTTGCAAAGGATATGCTCAAGTAGAAGGAAGAGACTTTGAGGAGACATTTGCCCCAGTGGCAAGATTGGAAGCCATTAGAATATTTTTAGCATTATTAGTCTTTAAGAAGTTCAAATTCTATCAGATGGATGTTAAATCAATTTTTTTGAATGGAATCTTAGAAGAAGAAATATATATTGAATAACCTGAAGGTTTTCAGCTGACAGATGAGGAAGACTATGTGTAAAAACTAAAGAAAGCACTATATAGTCTAAAACAGGCACCTAGAGCATGGTATTTAAGGTTGGATAAATATTTTCAATAATAAAGATTTATCAAAAGATGTGCAGACAATAACTTGTATGTTAAGTCTGACAATGGACATGTGTTGATCATAATTGTCTATGTTGATGACATCAGTTTTTGTGGTAGTAGCAACTATATGTGAAAGGAGTTTACAAATCAAATGCAAAAGGAGTTTGAAATGTCTATGCTGGGAGAAATTTCATTTTTTTAGTCTACAAGTTTCACAATCCAAAGAAGGGATATTCATATCCCAGACCAAGTATGCGAAGGAGATGCTCAAGAAATTTGGTATGGAAGATAGCAGACCAATTAGCACTCCTATGATAACTAGATGTAAATTGAACAAAGGTGATGAATCTCCTGAAGTGAATCATACAATGTATAGGTCTATGATTGGTAGTTTTTTATATCTCACTACATCAAAACCAAACATCATGCAGGTTGTATGCATGGTTTCTACATTCTAGGCTACTCCAAAATAAACACATGTAAGTGTGGTAAAGAAAATCTTCAGATATATCAAAATCACAATAGACTATGGCTTATGGTATCCTTTAAGTGATGATTTCAATTTGATAGCATACATAAACACTGATTGGGTAGGAAGCATAGATGATAGAAGTACTAGTGGTGGTGCATTCTTCCTTGGTAATAGACCTTTTTTATGGTTGAGTAAAAACCAAGAGTTAGTTATACTATCTACAATAGAAGTGGAATATGTTGCAACAGTGGCATGTTGCACTCAAGTGTTGTGGATGAAATATTCACTAAAATACATTGAAGTGGAGTTCAAAGAACCAATTCACATTCTGTGTGACATTTCAAGTAACATAAATATATCCAAGAATCTGGTGATGCACTCCAAAATAAAGCACATATCAATCAAGTATCACTTTCTGAGAGAGAAGGTTGGTGATCAAGATGTCACAATGGAATATGTTCCAACAAAAGAGCAAATTGTAGACATATTCACTAAACCTTTGCCTAAGGACCAATTTGAGTATCTAAGAGAAAAGTTGGGAGTGGTAGCTCCCACACCACATCACTAGATTTTAGTGATAGGGCATGAGTCCAGGGGGAGCATTACAGGAACATTATTAACTCCTGGATTAAGAGTAAAGGAAATCTAATGAGAAAGTTTCTAGTTCTTTGCCATTTGATGTCAAAGGAAGAAAAAAAGTGTGTTGGCTCTAGATCATTATGCCTATCTATATAGAGATATGTAGATTATTGATTGGTCTTCCATACTAATGCTATATAAATGAGTATTTGATGAATAATGGAGCCAATAAAGCAAGAGATCAAATGCTCTCTACAAGATCTTGAGAGAGCAGAGCATGTGTCTGAGTAAGACTTCAGGTAAATGTGCCATTGCCTAAGGGGGAGTTTCTCTCAAAATGTTCTAACCTGCTAGGTCTAAGGATCAAAATAACCAAGATGCTAGACTTGGAGCAACCCATTTTCATATTATGGCCAAGAATCTTTGTCATTAATGTCAAAGGGGGAGAAAGCAGAATGAAGATGAGAAGTCATTTTGAAGATGTTTTTCCATCAATGACAAAGGGAGAGATTATTGAAAATTTTGAGTATCATTAATAGATGTGGTTTAAAAGGAGATTGATGTTTTAAATATTGTCATTGATGTCAAATGAAGAATGTACTATCAAGCATTAATGATAAAGATGTTGAACTACACAGACCAATTGTAGAGTTCTCATGGAGTTGAATGTGCACCTTGAATTCCAAAAATAGTCACATGAATGTCTTTCTTAGTTTTTTGAATATGGCTGAGTACATAGGTGGATGTTAACAACATTTGCATATATCTCTTTGGGGTCTTAGTTATAAGTCATAAGGATGAGTAGAGCAAATGTTACAAATTCATAAGTTTATTCCTTAGATAAAAGGCTATTAAGTTTCCATACTCATTTTTTCACCTTTGCATTTATTTGAGGAATTATTTTGGAGAAAGTGGTTCAATGAATTCTTTCAGGAAATTGGTTTAGACTTTGTTAGACAAAATGTCTACAACAAAGTTTTCAAAGGAAATGACTGCAATTTGGAATTATTTCAGAGAAAGTGGTTTGGTGAATTATTTCAACAAAATGGCTAAGTCTTTGTCAAAAAAATTATACAGAACAAAAGTTATGAAGGGATCTTTGCAAAAATATCGAAGGGTAAGTGAACTGTTCAAAGTTTTTAAAGGGTACTTTACATGAGTTCTGAAGGGATCTTTTCAAAATTTTGAAGGGTAAGTGAACCATTCAAAGTTTTTGAATGGTACTTTACAAAAAGTTCTAAAGGGCATGTGACCCAAACAAAAATCCTGAAGGGTACTTTGCCAAAGTCCCAAAGGACACTTTCAGAACAAGGGCATTGATTAATTCTTTTGAAGAAGTTGTCTAAGGTAGGTGGACACTTACAAAGTCCCTGAAGGATACTTTTGGATGGAGAGGACACTTACAAAATTCCCAAAGGATACTTTCAGATGGAGAGGACACTTACAAAGTTATCAAAGGATACTTTTGGATGGAATGGACTCTTAAAATTTTTTTGAAGGATATTTTGAAAGAAATATAGGTCACTTGCAACATTGTCGAAGAATAAGTATGGATTCTCGTAGGGCATTTTCAAAAGTGTTGAAGGATCAAGGTGAGTTAAAGGTTGAGAAAGTCTGAAGAGATCAAATGAGCAAAAACAATACATGAATGCTGAAGAAAATGAGATGAGGTCAACATGTCAAAGTTTAATGACCAAGCCAGTATAAAGATCATGCATCTTTAGAGATTAAATGGCACACAAAAAGCTCGATGAGGAAGATCCAATGAAACAAAGTGGAGTCAGTAATGCAATGTGACATATAGTTAATGACACAATAGAAAGCTAAATATTGAACATATCGAGGATAAAATAAAGGAGTGAAAGTGATCCAATTATATAGGAGATAATGAGATGTAGAAAGGAGCTCGACGGTTAATAAAAAGATCATAAAAATGGCACGAAGAAAAAAATAAAAATTCCACATTTAATATGCTCTAATGGTCAAGTGGAGGAACAATAGAACTTGTGATGAACTCGACATATCTACACAGATCTCGAGATTGAATTGATCCAACTGATCAATCTATAATTAAGAAGGTTATGTATTTATGACTTGAATCTAGCAGTTGCCAAATATAATAAGGAGACTAGAACATTACGATGTGAAGCATGAATCAAGATGCAAGAGGTGTAAATTCTAAGCCATATTAAATGAGATCTAGAACTAGAACCAGTAAGGTGTAGTCAGAGTGTAAATGCATTTTGAAGACATGAAACCCTAGACTCATTATCTATATATATGACATCTAAAACATTGTCAAGTGTCTGTCATTGTAATTACAAAAGGAGCTACTATAGTGAATTAAAGTGTGTCGATCAAAGATGCATGTAGACACAGAGAAAAAATTAGAGGGACCGAGAGATATATCCAGACACAGAGAGTGAGGCAGAAAGGAAGAAAGAGCACACAGAGAATGTGTAAAGATCGAGAAGTTATAGATAAGACTTGTAAAAAATAAATAGAGTTTAATTTTTTTTTTGTATTATGAAGTTGTAGCTTCATAATTTTGATTAGTGGGTACCATCAGATAGACTAAGTTGGTGCTCAATTAGGGAGTGGGTGCTTCCCTAGAGTGGGTGCTCTTGAATTTAACTAGTGAGGTTTTTCAGTGAGGAATTTAATTCTGAAGCTAGATTAGAATAGTAGATTCTAACATTCATTCTCACCATGGTTTTTTCCTTTGGGTTTTCCACATAAATCTGGTGTAATATTTTTTTATGTGAGTATGTAATCTCTACATCTGTTATTTAATATGCATATGTATCTTCTCTATAAGGTTTAAAGAACTAGTTTTAGTTGATCTATTGATTCAACCCCCCTCTCAATAGATAGTTGTGTTCAACAAAAATAGGGTTTCACTAAAGACCTTTGGTCAAAAGGACTTGATCAAGATTGTAGGTCAGAAAGACTTGACCGAAAGTTCCTGATTAGAAGGACTTGATCAGTCTCTTGTTTGTGATCACCTTATAGGATAGTAGTCCATGTGTTTTTAGGATTGAGAGTGGGTTTTATTCCTCAAGAGGGTTTCCCATGTAGATCTTGTGTTGTGTATGTGATCTTGCATTATATTCATTATTTATTGCTATGAATGATTTGTATGCTTTGTGAATGATTGTATTGAATGCTTAAGTATTTGCAAGGGTTTGAAAATTGAATTAGATTATTTTACACCACTGATTCACCCCCCCAGTGGATTCTACCTCTAACACTATGTACATGACTTTGATGATATCTTAGAGACATTTGTGTAGCACTTTTCATACAATCTCAAGCATGAGATTATTGTTGTGGATCTAGGCCAAGCTAAAAAAATACTAGTCAGAGATTTGTTACATACTTAAAACATTGAAGATCCTTATCAAGTCAATTTACTCATAATATATTGGAAAAATAGTTAGCTATAATATTTACAAGGAGCTTACATAGTGAGATATTTTACCATCTCAAGTTGTAGTGTGTTCACACATTCGAAGAGGTTATAGTAAAAGGAATCTAAATTGAGAAAACCCATGTCAACAAAGGTATAATCAAGTTATTCTCTTCCAATTAGAGCTAAAACCAAAATTAAGGATAGAACCATAATTAGAACCAAACTCAAATACCAGCTTTAATGCCACCTCAAGCCAACAATAATGAAATACCTAAACCCTACAACTGAAATAAGAATGTTTTCAAAAATGAAGTTATTGAGTCATGACATGTTTAGATGGTGTAAACAACAACTTTTTGTATACCTCCACCCACTCAACAACCACTTCATCCATACATTCCATTAGGACTCTACCTAACCAACCACTAAAAAATAAAAATAAATTATAAACCCCTCCTCAGAGGAGAAGACCACCCATTTCCCATCAATTTAGTGACCTTAGTGAGCCCATTGAGTTTATGTTTTGAACATTGATTCAGGCCAATATGATAAATTGGCCTATACCAAAGCCATTTCCTAAAGATACTCCATTTCCCATTTGGTAAAAATAAAATTAATTTTGTGAGTATCATCATGTTAGGGTACATTCCATCAGATGGTGTATCTAACTCAGACATCTGATTGAGAACATGATAGAAAATAGGGACATATAAAGAGATAACCATGCTCCAACTAATAATCATAAATTGGGTTTATATCATAATCCATTTCCACAACATAACAACCAACAACAAAATGAATAACAACAAAAAAAACAATGGCAGAGAACTCCATCATAGAATTAGCAACAATAACATCAGCCACAACAACAACAAAATGGTTAAAACCAAGGGCAAAATGATCAAACCAACCAAAGAGGCAATCATGTCATTGCGTACACTTGTAACAATGTTGTAAGCCACATTTAGGTGGTCATGTTTTCACCATCACTATTAACCTTAAACTAATTACCAACAAGCCTGGGCCTTCATACGACAATACCTATTTGTTGAATAACACATACCACCTTCCCAATGTCATTGATTATTCTACAGGCTATGTTGATAATTAGGCACCATATCATCATTCCAAATCTCCCTACTACCTAGCCAACTATCAAATCCAAGTTTTAGATTGAGATTATGAAATCGCAACACGACATGCTAGAGTCACTATCAAAGGACCACAACAAAATACTACTAATGAGCCTAATCAACCTTCCATGCCTATCAAAAATAAATAATGTAATAAAATGAGGGTAAATACTATGATATTGTGGAACAACTCAAGAATAAATATATACACATCTCCATCATGGATTTTTTGTGGACATATACCATCCACACAAACATTCTGAATGAGTATTTAAACCAATCTTTTTTCATATGATATCACTCTAGACAAATTCTAAACTATGGTAGGACACTTGGCTCTTGGCCAACGTATCACCTTTAACCAAAGTGATATCTTCTCTAGGCCCTTTACATAATAATACAATTTACATTGAAGTTGATATAACAAACTATGGAGTTAAATATGTCCTTGTAGACAATGGTTTGAGTCTCAACATTTTATCTCTAAATTTATTCAAACATCTCAGATATACAATAGTTTAATTGCAGCTAGATACCATCATTATCAAGGCATATGATAATGAACAACTGGAGTCTCAAGATACCATTATCCTATCGATGGTCATTGGGCCATTGACCCATGATACTTTGTGCCATTTTTTAGATCTAGAGCTATCTTACAATTTGTTATTGGGCCAACCCTAGATCCATGAAATTACGGCCATACCTTCTATAGTGCATTAGTGTATAAAGTTTTGATCTTCAATCATATCAGTATTGTAAAAAATTTGAAGCCAAGTATAAAATATACAACTACTAGTTTGGCATGAATCCTATTCCTAAATTAGAAAGTGACAAAGCTAAAAAAGGAAAAGTTATTGAATCAGGCCCAGAAGCCAATTACATTGACCCAGATAGCTTAACCTCTACCTTATCCATGCATCCAAAAAATATTTCCAATCATTTATATGTCACTGACAAAGGTATTGGAGAATATAACACCCATAATGCATTACATATAGCTAAATTTCCCATAAATCCTAAAGCTTATGGGAGACATACAACCAAAACTACTAGTATGGCATGGGACACCAAAGGAAAATCTCAGCTAAATAAGCATATTATCTTCAAGCTAGTATCTAGCCTAGAATAGGATCCCTTAATAGAAGATGATTCATGGCTCTACACCGATGAGTTATTTGATTTTTACCAAAGTGTGAGCTACCCTATTCCAAGTCGGATTATGGATCACTTAGATTATGAAGGCTAAGGCCTGAAGTTACATTAACAAGGAAATATCAAACCAATTTCAGGAACTAAGTACAAGGGAACTCATAGGTGCTAATTATAGGTATTGAAGTAGGTGCCAAATTTCTATCAGACTTCCCACAAGAAAGTTTGAGTGGTTTGATTAGGACTCCCAGTAGTGTGTTATGAATTCAACCATTCGAACATGCATCTAATAGTTATAACCAAGATTTGGTTCAAATGCCATAACAAGACCAAAATTTACTTACAAAAGGAAAAGATATTATGGATGAATAAATGGAATAGGTACAACAATCATACCAAAATTATCTCAACCTAACTCATAACCTCAACATAAGGACTATTTCTAATACACCACTCATTGGGATAGCTCCATTAATAGGGAAAAAATAGATGCCTTGGGCTACACAAGTAAAAATGTAGACCCCTTTAGCCAAAGCACGTTGGTTGGTGATATGTATAATGTTCACATTTTGATAGAAGATAATATTTCTCAAATAGAAGATACCGCCCAAAATGTTATGGATAGCATGCAAGTACAATCCAATATAAACCAAAGTGGGTCTAATTTACAACCAGTCAATACCTAGTAGGTTCCTTCAAATAACATCATTAATATATTGTCACAATATAAAATAGGTACACCTATTTCAAAAAATCAACAAACAACCTCCACTCCCCAAATATCTAGTTCCTTGAATGTGCAACAAGGGGTAATGAGCCAACAACAAACCAACTTACCACCATAAGTGCAGAACACTACACCATAAAAAAAAAACCAATATACCTTCTCAACTATAAATGTTGTCTAACCAACAACATATTCTTATTACTCAAAATGTGTCAGTTGTTCAACAACAATAATTGAAAAATCAGCAGATACCAAACCCCTAATAGTTTCCAAACCAACAATGGTCATTTCAATAGTTGCTGAAATAAAAAGTTTCATACCAAAAACAAATGCCAAATCAACAATAAGTTTTGTTTCAACAAGTATCGATCCAAAAATAGGTTTTTAGCCAACAATAAGGTTCTTTTATGTAGTAGATACCAAGTGCTTAGTAACAATTATCTTTCACCCAATAGATATCACATGTGAAACAAGGATCCAACTACCAACACCTTCAAAAACATGGATCTAATTAGCAACATGTTCCTTATATTCAACAAGGTTCAATGAGTAGACAACAAGTTCCCTCCCAAGCCTAGCAATACCACACAATCTACAGAGCCAAATACCATTACCATAGCCACAATTCACTAGCTAGGGTTATGTAGCTAACCCAAACCAAAATGTGCTTCAACAATAGCATACTTTATACCCACAATATAATCTCGATACATAGATATGTATACCTGGTCATCTAGCTAATTCAACTAGCATCCCATAGTATACCTACCCCAATCAAATTAATCCTTATTTGACGATGCAACCTCAACAACAGGCCACTCATACTGATTTCCTAGCCCAAGAGTTATAGCAGATGAAGGCTATAATTCAAGTAATATAGGTTGGAAAAAAAAAGAACTTCAAACTGGAGGAGATATTTTCTTATCCATTCAACATGGAATATTTGTAAATACCATTTCTACCAGGTTATAAGCCACCTAAATTAAACAAATATAAAGGCAAAGGTGACCCTAAGGCACATCTAGTCTAGTTCTTTATCACTTATCAGCAAATGGACAAGCCTTGGAATGGCTATTAAAATTACCAAAAATGACTATACTTAACTTTGATGATCTCTTAGAGAAGTTTATGCAGCACTTTTTATACAATCTCAAACATGAGATTAATGTTGTGGATCTAGGCCAAGCTAAAGAAAAGATTGGTGAGATCTTCACTACATACTTTCAATATTGGAGAGCCCTAACAAGTCAGTTTACTCATAATATACCAGACAAATAGATAGTTACAATATTTACAAGTAGATTACACAATGAGATATCTTACCATCTCGAGCTATAGTGTGTTCACATAATTAAAGAGGTTATAGCAAAAGGAATCAGATTGAGAAAGCCCTTATCAACAAAGGCATAATCAAGATATTATTTTCCAATCAGAATCAAAACCAAAATCAAGCACAAGTCCATAATAAGAACCAAACTCAAATACTAGCATCAATGCCACCTCAAGACAATAATATTGAAAGACCTAAACCCTAAAACCCCAATAATAATGTTGTTAGCAATGGAGTTATTGAGTCATGCCACATTCAAACATTGCAAACACTGACTATCTATATAAATCTACCCACTCAATAACCAATTCCTCCATGCATTCCACCAGTACCTCTACATAACCAACTGCCACAAAATCTAAACCAATTATAAACCCCTCCTCTAAGGAGAATACCACCCATTGCCCACTAATTCAATGACCTTGGTGAGCCCATTTAAGTTTGTGTTTTGAAGACTAGTTTAAGCCAATATGATTAGTTGGATTGTACCAAAGCTATTTCCTAAAAATACTCCCTTTCCTGATTGGTATAAAGAAAATGAATTTTATGAGTATCATTGTGTTAGGGGACATTCCATCAGATGGTGTATTAAACTAAAACATCTAATTGAGAACATGCTAAAAAAATGGGGAGATAGAAAGAGGTACCCATGATCCTACAAACAATCATAACTTAAGTATATACCATAATTTATTTCCATAACATAACAACCAATAGAAAAACTAACAACAAAAATAGTGGTAGATAGCTCCACTACAGAATCAACAACAATAATGCCAACCACAATAGTAATAGAAGAATGGTCAAAACCAAGAGAAAAATGACCAAACCAATCAAGGAGGTAATCATGTCATTGTGTATACCTATAATAATGTTTTAGGACACATTTTATGCAGTCATGTCTCCACCATCACTATTAACCCTAGACCAACTACCAACAAGCCTGGACACTTACACAACAATACTTATTGATCGAATAATACATACCACCTTCCCAATGTTGGTGATTATTATACAATATATATTGATAATCAAGGACCATACCACCCATGAATCATCATTCCAAACCTCCCTACCTACTCATCCAACTATCAAAGCCAAGTTCTAGATTGAGATTGTGTTATTGCAACTCGATGTGCCAAAGTCACTATTAGAGGGCCATATCTAAATACTACCAATGAGCCTAATCAACCTTTCATGCCTATTAGAAATAAATAAACTAATAAAACTAATGCTAAAGACTATGATATTGTGGAACAACTCAATAAAATGCCTGCACACATCTCCATCATGGATTTATTATGAACATCTACCATCCAAAAAGACATTCTGAACGGGTATTTGAACTAATCTCTTGTGCCATATGATATCACTCTAGAAAAATTCCAAATTATGGTAGGACACTTGGAAATATGATTGCCATTGATGTCAAAAGGGGCATAGTTAGCATGCTATGGATGTCATTGATGTCAAGAGAATCAGTCACATACAAGATTGATAGAGAGAAGAGCATGTTTTTATAATTATACAAGTTATAATATTATCATATAAAGTTGTCATGCTTTTATAGAGACTATTTCTATATGTCTATAAAGAAATTGACATAAGATCTGCTATGGGTTTTTCAAGTGCAACTCATATATATGGTCAGCAAGTTCAAATGAAGAGAAATGATCTCAAAAATTATTTATCTTTACTCTCAGCCATTATTAGGGTTTCTTAGTAAAACCCTATTGGTTTTAGTCATGGAATTCACAAACTTTTGTATTTTTATATTGATTGGATAAAGGTAGAAACCAGTTGCTTAATTTATAACTTAATACTTCTTCATCATTATGAAACTAACCCCTTTGACGTATTAATTACTGATTTGGAGCAATGATCAAAGACTTTAATATTTCCTAAATCCTCGACTGAAGATTTTTTTGAGCTTGATCAATATTTATTGCTTAATCACATGATGCAGATCTAATGACACACAATAAAGTCAATATGTCAGAGGTACCTGAGAGTGAATGCGCTAGTGACATGTGTCACATTTATGAGAGCTTGTCAGATAGAAATCCAATGAGTGTGTGATCATGCAATGAAGATCAACAGAGCATGTGGAGTCAATGAGGTCAAAGTGTCTAATGTATAGTGAGTTAAAGACTAAGCTACTTTGAGGAGATCAATGGTGCATATGTGTTCCAAAGTATCAAGAAGCAGTGATATGAGATCAAGTGCTTGATGTTTAAAAATAAACATAGGTAAAATCCATGCTACTTTTTAATATCTAACATCACATGGGAGCTCAAATCAAAGATCAACGGATACATTTTAAAGTTGAAACATTAAAGTTTGAAATCTTGTAAATATCTAATGGAGTGCATGATCTTTTCATAATTTGATCTAACAATTGAATTTTAAAGTTGAGTCAATTGAATGATGATCATCAGATCATGACACAAAACTTTAAGATCAATGGTCAATATTTAAATATTTTTTCATTTCAATGGTCAAGTGACAAAACACTTAGGAAACATTCATTATACGACACAAAGAATAATATAGATCGATGTAATTGATCAAAATTGTGTAATATGGCATATGCATCAAAATTAGACCCTGATATATGCCAAATATAGTAAAAGATAGAGAATTATGAAGGTGGTGTGTAAATTCATGAAGTGGGAAATTTGTCATTAAAGAAATATGAACTGAGTCCAAGAATGAAGCGTGATGTGTTAACGACCAAGTGTGAACACAAAAAAGATGTGAAATGTAAATCTAATGCATATATATAGGATACACAATAAGTGTGGAATGGATTCGAATTGAGGGGTAGAGAGTCAAAGAGGAAGAGATAAGAAGTGAAAAGTATGAGCAGTTATAGAACAAGTCTATAACATATAACTAGATTCATTTTTGAATTAATTTTATAATCTGAAGTTGTAGCTTCATAATAGATCTGATTGGTAGGTGTCATCAAAAGAGTTGAGTTGGTGCTCAGTTAGGGAGTAGGTGCTTCCTTAGATTAGATGCTCTTAAATCAGAGGATTGGTGTCTCCTTAGGGTTGATGCCCTTAAACATTATAACTAGTGAGGTTTTTATTATGAGGCTGGATTATAATAGTAGATTCTAACAACTATTCTCATCATGGTTTTTTTCATATTGATTTTTCCATGTACATTGAGTGTTGTGTCTATTTTATGTGTGTGATCTCAGCATATACTTTTTAATTTGCTTTAAAAACATTAAAGGACTAATTTTAATCAATCTATTGATTCACACCCCCAGTAGATAGTTGTGTTCCAACAATTGGTATCAGAGCCCTGGTTCTTTAGAAGAAGCTTAATTAGCTCAAGTAAATCTTGGATGGTGAACACAAATGGGTAGTCAAGAAGGCTCTTCTTCAAACAAAGTATCTATCTTTGATGGATCAAACTATGCATTTTAGAGAATTAAATTGGAAACATGTTTATCTTCATTAGGGTTTGATGTATATATGTATGTTGTAAATGGATATACAATGCCTACTAAAAATCCTACTGATCAGGCTACCAAAAAATTATATGAGAGCAATGTCGAGGTAAAGAATGTTATTCTATGTGGATTGTCTAACTCAGAGTTTGTTAAAGTAATGCATTGTCAAAATACAAATGATATCTAAAACAAGTTGAAGAGCATATTTGAAAGTGATGACAAGATAAAGTAGGCCAATCTATAGACATACAAAGGCAAGTTGAAAGTCTAAAAATGAATGAAGAAGAGAAAATTGCAAACTACATTCTCAGAGTAGATGAAATAGTCAATACAATCAGAGGCATTGGAGAAGAGATGAAATATTTGGTCATTGTCAAAAAAGTCCTAAGATCTCTTCCATCCAAGTGTAACTCTAAAATATCTGTAATAGAGGAATCAAGAGATCCAGATAAGCTCACTATACATGAGTTGCATGGAACCTTCACAGCCTATGAGATGAGAATGGGAGAAGCAGATACTTTTAAGAGAGAAGCTGCATTCAAAACATCTAAACAAGTAAAATTAGAATCACCTACATCTAGATCTGAGGAGAGTGATGAATAAGAAGCCAACTTTATCATAAAATTAAGATGGTCTATAAATACAAAGGTAAGTTACCCTTTAAATGCTTTAACTATGGTAAAGTAGGAAATGTTACTGCTAAATGCCCTTATAACAAAAAAAATAACTTTGAGAAAAAAAGGGGATAGTAAAAAGATAAAACCTCATAATTCTAAGAAGAACTTCTTTAAAAATAATAAGGGCTTGTACACGAGAGAATATAGTGATTCATTGGATGATAGTAATAGTTCAGATGATGACCATAATTGTGCCTTTGTGGCTGAGAAAAATGAGTTCATATTCATGACATTAGAATCAGCTTCTCTGAATCAAGAAAAGGAAGTTGAAGATTTAGATGAAGAAGAGGAAAGAGAAGTGGATCTAGAGGGTGAACTCATTTGTGATCTAGATGAAATTGAAAAGTTGAGAAAAGAGAACTCAAAGTAGAAGAAGCAGGCACAAAATAAAATTGAAAAAGTATCCAAAAGTTTTGAAAATTTTGATCAGATGGTAGTTAGCCTAAAGACACAAGTTGAAGAGGTTAAAAGAATAAAATATGTAGTCAAATTTGAACTACAATCTAAATCTGATGAGTGCATGAAGTTAGAATAAAAAATAGTGGTTTTTAAAAAGGAACATGAAAATGTTAAAAAATAAATAGATAAAGGTTTGAAGCTGAAAGAAGGTTCAAAATTTTTGATGAATTAATCAACTCTCAAAATTCATCAAAAGATAAATCTGATTTTGGTTTTGAAAAGAGAAAAAGTCCCATAGCTAGTACATCTATAAATTTATATGATAACTTCAAAGTAGAAGAAGAATCAGGAATAAATAAAGAAAAGTCTTGCATGAATGCCTCCAGAAATACAAAGATAAACAAAAAAACTGTTGATGTGAAGAAAAATGAAAGAGAAAAGAACCTGAATAAAAGAAGAAGAATAATGAGTCAATCTCTACAAACTCAAGGAAGATGCAAAACATAAGGTAGCTGATGCAGATGGTTACATAAGGGTGAGAGATTTGAAAAGGCCAAAGTTAAGAAGACCTCCTCATCTTGCACAAAGAAATTCTATGACCAAGTATTCCTTATTTTCTATGGTTATTATTATAATTGTAATTAGTTTGGTTATAGGGCTAGTGATTATAAAGTTATACCTAAAATAAGAAAAAACTATGTGAATAGAAATTCATTTGTACCTTTGTTAGATATAAATGTAATATGATATAACTTCAATAATTTTGGTCACATGGCTAAACAATATAGAACAAACTTTGTAAGACCAAAAATATAAAGTGAAAAGAAAAGCATGCCTCCCAGTGTGAATAAAAGTTCCCAAGTCTCTAAAAAAAGGATAAATAAGCCAAATAAGAAAACCAAGGATGTGTAGAAAGTGAAAGATTAGAAAGTTGCACAATCTATGATTGCTCAAATTGCACTCTATGTTAAATAACAAAATTTGTGGGTAATAGATAGTGGTTGATTAAAACACATGACTGGTGAAAAGAGCAAGTTTATCAAATTGAATAAATGTAAGGAAGTATTTGTCAGCTTGGGAGACAATAATGTAGTAAAAATCCATGGGAAAGAAACCTTGAATATAGATGGAAAATTGCCTACACATGATGTCCTTTATGTTGAAGGATTGAAACATAATCTTATAGGTGTCATCCAAATGTGTGACAATGTATATAAGGTCACATTTAATGTAGAAGGCTATAAAATAAAGAGATCTAAAAGATTAGTTGCATAAGAAAAAAGAACTAAAAGTAATCTTTATAATCTAAGTGAAGTGAATGGTAATAATTGTTTGATAGGAAAGATTGATGAGAGTTGGTTATGGCATAGAAGAATGGGGCATGTCAAATTTTGATAACCTAGTAAAAGTGAGCTCAAATAAGTGTGTTATACATATGCTTAAGATAACCAAACCTGTAGACACTACTTACAAAGAATATGAGCAAGATAAGTAAACAAGGTTCAGATTTCAAACAAAGGAGTATGTAACTACAAAGCCTTTAGAGTTAGTTCATACTAATCTTTGTGGTCTTACTAAGACAAGAGGATTTAAAGAAGAAAGATACTTCATGTTCCTAATTGATGGTTACTCAAGAATGACATGGGTAACCTTTTTTAAGGATAAGTCTCGAGTATTTGAAAGATTCAAGATCTTTAGGGCCATGGTAGAGAATGAGATTGGACAAAAAATTAAATGCCTAAGATCTGATAGAGGTGGAGAATTTACTTTAAATTAGTTCATATAGTACTATGATAAGTATGGAATCAAAATGCATTACTCTACAGTAAGGACTCCATAGTAGAATGGAGTTGTTGAAAGAAAGAACATAATAATTAAGGAGATGGCCAAAACAATGCTAAAAGAGGCCAAGTTACTTGATGGATACTAAAGAGAAGTAGTACAAATAGTATTATATATCTTGGATAGAGTTCAATGAAGGGTAAACAATGATAAAAACCCCTATGAATTATGGTATGGAAAACCTACCTCTATTAAGTATTTCAGTGTTTGGTAGTAAATATTACATCAAGATAAAAGAAGATAACTTGGGAAGCTTTGAATCAAGATGTGATGAAGAAATATTTCATGGTTATTCCACCCAAAATAAAGCCTACATATGCAACAACAAAAGACTACAAAAAACTGTAAAGAGTATCAATGTCAAGATTAAAGAAGGCGTGAAACATGTTAAACCTAATAAAGAAATCTATAAAGAAGAATCAAAGTCTTAAGAGGAAATAGCTAATGAATAGCCTAAGGAAGAATGAAAATCCACTTGCAAGATTTGTTCAAAAGGATCATCCTATAGAGTGGATCATTGGTAATAAAAATGAAAGAGTTCAGACAAGGAGAAGAGTTACAGTGAACAAGGCGTAATTAAGTTTTGTTCTAATATCTAAAATTGAGCCTAAGAATTATGTTGAAGCTAGCAAGGATGAGAATTGGCTAAAATCCATGGAAGAATAACTAAGCCCAATTAAAAAGAAAAAAACTTGAAAATTAGTTCCAAGACCTTCAAATAATAATGTAATAGGTACAAAGTAGGTCTTTAGAAAAAAACTCAATGAGGATGGAACTATCATAAGAAATAAAGCTAGATTGGTGTGCAAAGGATATGAACAAGTTAAAGACATATATTTTGAGAAAACATTTACTCCAATTATTATATTGGAAGCCATAAGAATGTTTCTAACATTTTATGCTTATAAAAAATTCAAAGTCTATCAAATGGATGTTAAGTCTGCTTTTTTGAATGGAAACCTAGAAGAGGAAGTATACATAGAACAACCTAAAAGTTTTCGACTGTCAGAAGAATAAGATTATGTCTGTAGACTGAATAAAGCTCTATATAATTTAAAATAGGTACCTAGAGCATGGTATTCAAGATTAGACCAGTACTTGTAGCAATAAAAATTTAATAAAGGTTGTGAAAATAACAATATGTGCTTAAAATATGTGATGAAGAGTTTGCTGCTAAGAAAGAAAATTCTGAGAAAGAAGGATATGGGATGCAAGTAGAAACCACAATTCCTATACAAATAATAGATGATTTGATAGATCTATCAAAACAAATCGTTGTCTGTCAAAATATTGAAGACCGATGGAGAGATGTAGAAGACAAAACTGAGCTGGAGGAAGGAAATTTCTTGGATGAAGTTGAAAATAAATTAGAGGGAGATTCTCTTTTTTCTCAGTCAAGGAAAATTCAGGTTGAGAATGACTCCCCTTTGAAGGAGCTCAATGTAAATGATAATGGAGAAAACTTGAAGCATTTTCTAAACCAAAGAAAAGGGTTGATAAAAAGGACCATTACTAAGGGGGTAGAAACAAGAAGCAGCAAAAAAGACTAGAAAATGAAGGCGAAACATCCTGCTTCTACTATGGATAAATCTGGAAAAGGAGATGAATAGTTTTTAAAGGTGAAATCGGATGTTGGCTCTCCAGACAGACCGGGAAGAAGATCCACAAAGAAAAACAGAGAGTTAGAAAGCAAGTAGAATATTGCTGATGGCAGGCAGGCAACTATTCTAGATTTTATCTCTAAAAAATAGATAGAAAATATTTATTTGGAATTTTAGGGGGTGGAATATAAAATAGATATTGATGTTACCCTTGTTTTTCCTGATTTTGCTAATAATTTTTAGTAGGCTTAAGGATTGTTTATCTTGGTGCTTGTAATTGCCCTATCTTTTTTAATCTGTTAAAGGGTTTCGAGGTCCTTCAAAACCTATTTTTACCTTAATCTAAAACAATATGTGCTTAAAATCAAAATGTGATCATATGTTAATTGTTGTTGTATATGTAGATGATATCATTTTTTGTGGAAACAATAATAGAATGTGCAGATAATTTTCTACTCAAATGAAAAATTAGTTTGAGATGTCCATGCTTAGATAAATTTATCTCTTCCTTGGTCTGTAGATAGCACAAATTGATGAAGGGGTATTTATATCTCAAACCAAGTATGTTCTAGAAATGTTCAAGAAGTTTGAAATAGAAAATAGCAAACCAGTAGGTACTCTCATGATAATTGGTTTTAAGTTGAGTCAAAAGGACAAGTCACTTGATACAAATCAAACTTTGGATAGATCAATGATAGGTAACTTGTTATACCTAACTGCATCAAGACTAGATATCATGCAAGCAGTGTACATGGTTGCAAGATTTCAAGTTGCTCCCAAAGAATCACATGTCAATGCAGTGAAAATAATCTTTAGATATATCAAGAGTAAAATTGACTCTGGCCTATGGTATCCTAAAGATGGATATTTCAATTTGATAGCATCTATAAATGTTAATTGGGAAAAAAGTATGGATGATAGAAGAAGTACTAGTGGTGGTGTATTTTTATTTGGAAACAAACTTGTTTCATGGCTGAGCAAAAATAAAGAGTTAGTTACGCTTTCTTTAGTAGAAGCAGAGTATGTTGTAGTAGTGGCATGTTGCACTCAAGCCTTGCAAATGAATCAAACACTAAAATACATCAAGGTAGAATATAAATTACGTGTCTATTATTTGTAACAATTCAAGTGCTAGTAATATATCAAATAATCCATTGATGCATTTTATAACTAAACACATATCAATCAAGTATATCTTTTTAAGATAAAATGTTGCAGATCAAGAGGTCATAATGGAGTATGTGCCAACACAAGATCAAGTTATAGACATATTCACCAAACCTATTCCTAAGGAATAATTTAAGTATCTAAGATAGAAATTGGGAATGGTGGTTCTTACATCACATCACTAAATCCTAGTAATAGGGCATGAGTCCAAGGGGAGGATCACAAAAGCTTTGATAATCCCTGGAAGAAGACAGAAAATGCAACTCAGGTATGCATATTTTTGCAAATTTCTAATGAGTTGATGGTTGGAGATTCTTGGACAAACTCTTTTATCTGATAAAGAGGGAGAAAATTTTGGATAAACAATGACAAAGTTGGATTCCCTTTACCATCAATGTCAAAAGGGGAGAAAAAGTACAAATGCTCTCTATAAAAGTTTTATGTTTATCAAAGGAGCAAAGCATGTGTCCAAGGTGTATATAGGAAAATGTTTCATTGCCTAAGGGGGAGAAAGTTTGGTATGAATAGCTTCAACTCACGTTCATCATACGCCAATGCAAGTATAGTCAATTCCAGAGAAGGAGCATAGCATGTATTAAAAGATCAGAGCATTTATTTTGCCATCAATGACAAAAGGGAAGATTGTTGGCAATATGATTGTCATTGATGTTAAAAAGGAGATAGTTAGCACTATAGATGTCATTGATGTCAAGAGAATCAGTCATAGATAATATTAATGGAGAGAAGAGCATGTTTTATAATTTCACAAGTTACAATATTGTCATATAAAGTTGTCATGCTTTTATACAGACTATTTCCAGATGTTTGTAGAGAAATTGATAGAAGATCCGTTATGGGTTTTTCAAGTGCATCTCATATATATGGTCTACATGTTCAGATGAAGAGAAATGAGCTCAAAAATGATTTATATTTGCTCTCGACCATTACTAGGGTTTCTCAGTAAAACCATATTGGTTTTAGTCATGGCATTCATAGGATTTTATATTTTTATATTGATTGGATATAGGTGGGAACCAATCACTTAAGTTATAACTTAAGCCTTCCTCATCATTATAAAATCAACCCCTTTGACCTAGCAATTATTGGCTTCATGAAGTGATCAAAGACTTTAATATTTCCTAATTTCTCTACTTAATATTTGTTTGATCTTGATCAATGGTTAGCGCTTAATTAGATGATGTAGATCCAATGATGTGTAGTGAAGTCAATATGTCAAAGGTACCTGAGAGTGAATGCACTAGTGACATGTGTCACATTCATGGAAGCTTATCAAACAGAGATCCAATGAGCGTGTGATCATACAATGAATATCAATGGAGCACGTGGAGTCAAAGAGGTCAAAGTCTCTGATGTATAATGATTTAAGGACCGAGCTACTTTGAGGAGATCGATGGTGTGTATGTGTTCCAAAGTATTAGGAAGTAGCTAGATGAGATCAAATGCTCGATGTTTAATGATAAATAGAGGTAAAGTCCATGATACTTTTAAATATTTAATGGCATATGGGAGCTTGGATCAAAGATCACCAGATATATTTTAAAGTTCAAATTTTAAAGTTTTAAAGCTCACAAAGATGTAACAGAGCATGTGATCCAGTTATATTTTGATCTAAGGGTTGCATTTTAAAGTTGAATTAATTGAACGATGATCATCAGATCATGACACGAAACTTAAATATTAATGGTCAGTATTTAAATATTTGTTCATCTCAATGATCAAGTGATGGAACACTCATGAAAGATGCATTATACGATGCAGAGAACAATATATATATCATTGTGATCGATAAAAATTGTGTAATATGGTATGTGCATCAAAATTAGAGCTTGATATATGTTAAATATAGTAAAAGATTGATAATTATGGTAGTGGTGTGTGAATTCAAGAAGTGAGAAATCTATCATTAAAGAAATATGAACTGATTCCAAGAATAGAGTGTGTTGTGTTAACAACCAATTATGAACACAAAAAAGATGTGACCTAGATCTAATGCGCACGTGTGTGTGTGTGTGTGTGTGTGTGTGTGTGTGTGTGTGTGTGTGTGTGTGTGTGTTTGTCATATATATATATATATATATATATATATATATATATATATATATATATATATATATATATATATATATATATATATATACAAAGTGTGAAATGGAGTCAAATTGAGGGGTAGAGAGACAGAGAGGAAGAGATCAAAAGTGTAGAATATGAGAAGTTACAGAATAGGTCTATAACATAGAACTGGATTCATTTTTGATTCAATTTTATAATTTAGAGTTGTAGTTCCATAATAGATCTGATTGAAAGGTTCCATTAGAAGAGTTGATTTGGTGTTCAGTTAGGGAGTAGGTGCTCTTAAATCAAGGAATTGGTGTCTCCTTAGGGTTGATGCCCTTAAACATTGTAACCAGTGACATTTTGATTATGAGGTTAGATTAGAACTATAGATTCTAATAGCTATTATCACCATGGTTTTTCCCATATTGAGTTTTCCATGTACACTGAGTGTTATGTCTATTTGTGTGTGTAATATCTGCATATACTTTTTAATTTGTTTTAAAAGTATTAAAGGTCTAATTTTAATGAATCTATTGATTCAAGCCCCTTCTTAATAGATACTTGTCTTCCAACACCATAAAGACATTTTGAAAGAATAATTGAACCAATCTCTTGTGCCAAATGATATCACTCTAGACAAATTCCAAACTATTGTAGGACACTTGGCCCCTGACTATCATATCACCTTTAACCAAAGTGATATATATTTTATAGGCACTTTGCATAACAACCTATTATACATTGAAGTTGGTATACCAAACCATAGAGTTAAATGTGTCCTTGTAGACAATGGTTCAGGTCTCAACATTGTATCTCTAAAGTTAGTCAAACATCTCGGATATACAATAGTCAATTTGCAGCCATATATCATTGTTATCAAGGCATATGATAATGAAGAATGGGAATCTCAAGGTACCATTAGCCTACTAATATTCATTGGGCCACTAACCCATGACACTTTGTGCCATGTTTTAGATATAAATATATCTTACAATCTATTATTAGGTTGACCCTAGATCCATGAAATTAGAGCCATACCTTATACATTACATCAGTGTACAAAGTATCCACATTTAGGAATGGAAGTGACTATACCCATTGATCTTTAGTCATATCAGTATTTTAAAAATCTTGAGGCCAAGTATAAAAGATACAACTCCTAGTTTGGCATGAATCTTATGCCTAAGTCAGAAAGTGACAGATCTAAAAAAGGAAAAGTTGTTGAATCAGGCCCAGAAGCCAATTACATTGACGTAGACAACTTAACCTCTAACTCAACCATGCCTCTACTAAATATTTCCAATCATTTCTATGTCACTAATAAAAGTATTATATAATATAACACTTGTAATGCATTCCATATAGCTGAATATCCCATAAATCCTAAAGCTTATGGGAGTCATATGGCCAAAACTACTAGTATGACATGGGACACTAAAGGACAATCTCAGCTAAACAAGTCTATTATCTTCAAACCAGCCTTTGGCTAAAAACAAGATCCCTTAGCAGGAGATGATTCATGGCTTTACACCGATGAGTTATCTGATTGTTACTAAAAAATGAAGTACCCTATTTCAAAGCAGATTATGGATCACCTCGCTTATGAAGGTCGAGGCCTCGGATTACATCAAGGAAATATCAAACTAGTTTTAATAACTACGTATAAGGGAACTCGTGGTATCATATTTAAACTGCTTGGGGGTGACCCCACATACTTAATTTGTGTTCCAACACCTATGACTAATGAGGATGATATTGACAACGATGCAAGGTCTGATTATAACATCTATTATGACCTTGCCACTACAAAATTATTTGACCCCCATACCATCTTCACCATTAACCTCATTTTTAAACCTTCAAACTTAACCCTTTACCATCCCCAATTGATAGGCTGGGACCATCAAGAGTCAACAATACCATTATATGAGTTCAAAAATGACAACTCCATATATGATTTTCTAGGATTAAGAAGTCACATGCCTCTTGGAGACCACAATCAAGGCTTTACTATTAGATTGGATCATGTTGCCTACTTTGGAGAATGGGTAAACTTCCCTAGCCAAAAACAAACAAAAATCAAACATTGAGGTCTGAAAGTGAAAACATCTTTGGGGTGTTTTTTGACTAGGATAAAAGTAAAGAGAAAGACAAGTCTTTTGGTGAAAATTGGTTTCTAACACCATTAGATAGGAATGTTCACCCCTCTTCTTATGCATAACATGAGACTTTTAGCCCATAGCCTAATCATAGATCAAATATCAATGTCAAAGAATAATAATTTTTTATACAGATTGTTCAAGAATTCCCTAAAGTATTTGTATCATGGCCGATGGCACCATTAGGAGATTCTGATTTGTCCTCCTTAGGAGTGTTTGAAGAAACATACCATCAGGAGGACTTTATTGTTACCAATAAATTCAACTCATTTCCAACTATTCTAAATGATGGTTCTACACTTCTAGTGGAGGACACTTCAAAAGTGAATATTAGGACTCCAAAGGACCCAAAGTGGATTAAACTAGGCACATCCTTTATTGAGGAGGAATGTGAAGTTTTACAACTCTTTTGAGAGAATTTGTTGACATATTTGTGTGGGCCTATTTCGATATGCTAGGTTTGGACCCCACCTTGGTTGTAAACCATCTCATTATATATCATGATGCCAAGATTATTAAACAAAATTTGTGTAAGATGCATCCTTGTATTGTTGTCTTAGTAAATAAAGAGTTATAAGAATCTTAGAAGCAAAATGTATCAGGCCAATCAACTATTTAGAGTAGATTTCAAAAATTATGCTAGTAAGAAAAAATCTAGAAGGGATTCAAATTTGTACTAATTTTAGAGACAACAACAAAGTTTTCCCAAAAGATGACTTTCCTCTACCTAATATTGACATGATAGTCGACTTGATGGTTGGCTATGAAATTCTTTTATTAATAGATGGATTTTTAGGGTACAATTAGATTAAGATAACACCAAAAGATCAACATAAAATGACATTCACCACTTCATTTGGAATGTTTTATTATCAGGTATTGCCATTTGGGCTTAAGAATGCTAGATGCACTTACCAAAGAGCTCTGATAGTGATTTTTCATGACATGATGCATAACATTGTTGAGGACCATGTCGATGATATTTTGGGTAAATCAAACACCCATGCCAATCACCTAGCTGTTATATGAAGAATTTTTAAGAGACTTCATGAGTACAACATTGGGATTAATCCAAAGAAATGTGTATTTGGTGTCACTTCTAGCAAACTTTTAGGTTTCATTGTCTCCCGTAGGGGCATTAAAGTCAACCTATCAAAAGTTTGTGTAATTACAAAAATGACGCCACCATCTACATTGAAACAATGCAGTAATTTATAAGGCAAGATTCAATCTATCAGGTGATTCATCTCATAATTAACTGACAAATACCATCCATTTATGCACTTGATAAAGAAAGGTGTCATATTCTCCTAGAATAAAGAGTGTTAAAATTCATTCAACCAACTCAAAGATATCTTGCCAACCCACCAATTTTATTTCCACCCATGCCAAACAAGCCTTTACTTCTTTACCTGTTAACAATCGAGAATGCCCTAAGGGCACTTTTGGTACAACACGATGAGTAGGAAAAGGAGCATGCCATGTATTATCTAATTAAAACTTTAGTTGCGTATAAACATAACTATACACTGATTGAAAATCCTTGTCTAATTATGGTGTTTATAGCCCAAAAACTACATCATTATATGTTAAACAATAAGACCATTGTTATTGTCAAAGTAGATCCATTCAAGTATCTACTTTCCAAATCAGCTTTGTAGGGCCGTATAGAAAAATGGATCATGTTATTGAGTTTAAAATTAAATATGTCAATCAAAAATTCATTAAGGGGCAAGTACTCTCAAATTAGCTTGTTGAAGCTCATTTTCAAGATACTCAACCTCTCACATTTGGATTTCTAGATGAGGCCATTATGACTATTGATGAAGTAGATGCACTTCTTGAGTCCAGATAGTGGAAGATGTACTTTGATGGATCCTTCATGACATATGGATCAGGGGCCATAATATTATTTTTTATGCCTTAAGGAGATCTTATTCCCAAGTCTTTTTCTAATTTGAAAGAATACCTTAGGCCAATAGTAGAACAACAGATGTTATGGCCACTATTGGTTCCATGATCCAAATCATTGACAAAGATAGGGATTATCAATTTATTGTTGAACATCTCTTAGCACCAGCACATGAACAATCAGTCATTGAGATGGTTTGTGACATTGTTTATCCCACGTCTCCCTAGTACTTTGATATATATGCCTATCTTCAAGACCAGACCATACCTCTTGATTTATCACATAAAAAATAAAAAGAATTTTCCCATAAATCCTATTGTTATACCTTACTTGGACCAACCTTGTATCCTAAAATCTATGATGGAAATCTACTTCATTTTTTACCTTCGACAGAATCTAGACTACTATTGAAGGAAGTATATAATGGAGTGTGTGGAGCCCACACCAATGGGGAAATCTTAGCCAAAAATTTATTGTGTACCAGTTATTTCTAGCTAATGATGGAAGTAAACATAGTTTCATATGTAAAAAAATGTGTCAACTGTCAGAAGCATGTCAATGTGATTCATGTTCCCACCAAGACACTCAAACCATTGATAACACCATGGCCATTCTCAACGTTAGGACTTGACCTTGTCCATAAGATCAATCTAACCTCTTTAGATGGCCATAAACACATCTTGACTGCTACTGAATACTTTACTAAGTGGGTAGAATCCATTCCCCTCACATCACTAGTAAGAAGATCTCCAAGTTCATATTCAACCATCTCATTTGTTACTATGGCATTCCCTACAACATTATATTTGATAATGGTAGATCATTCAATAATAAGGATGTGAAAGCACTTTATTCTCAATACCACATTAAACAACATTTCTATACCACCTACTACCCATAAGGCAATGGCCAAGTTAAGGCTTTTAATAAAACCATTTTCAATATTATAAATAAGACTGTTAATGGTGTTGGTTGTAATTGGCACTTATATTTATTTAATTCCCTTTAGGCATACTGTACCACATTCTATACTTTAAATGGAGCTACACCTTATTCACTTGTTTATGGAATTGAAGCCATTCTTCCCATTGAGGTCATGTTTCCTTCTCTTTGACTTTATTTTCAACAAATCATCGATGATGAAGAATACAAAGTGGCTCGTTTGTAGGAGCTAGACCTCATCGATGGTAAATGCTTGGTCATCCTAAATAATCTATAGGATTATCAGAACTGACTCGAAGGCCAATATAATAAACACATAAAGAATCATGAATTCAAGATTGACAACTCGGTACTAAAAGAGAATCATAAAAATGTAAATGTCAAATCCAATAAAAAGGGAATGTTTCAACCAAATTATTTAGGGCCCTATGTGCTTGTTTCCAACTATAGTTTTGGATCATCCATGGTCATTATGCCAAAGGGAGATGAAATTTATGAACCTATGAACATAATACACCTCAAAAATTTATATGCTTGAGGGATTCAAATTATTATCTACAAGGATCATCTAAGTTATGTCACATTATGCCTATTATTTGTATTATATCTCTTGTCATTCCACCATACCCCTAACCTTTCACCTACGGTTTGGTTTTACATAGACCCTCCTATCATGTTTGGCCTTGGTTATGATTCATTTATACTTCAAGCACATTCAGTGGTTGATGACATATTTAGTTCCAATAGTTGTTTTAAAATTACATGTTTGAATGGTAGTATATAAAATCAATATGATAGTGGATTTGGTAATTTCATCTTTCATTTGTTGTTACGTTTGACTGGTGCCACTGATTATAACCATCTTTGGACAAATCAGTGTTCTACCTTGTGTTACTAATTATAACTACCTATGAAAAAATTGGTACCACTGACCCTTTATCGTTGTTTCATAATTATAATTTTCTATGACCAAATTAGGAACAATGCCTTTACCATGTATTGTCACATCACCTTGCCATTACTATTATCATTTGCCTTTTACCTAGAACTTATTGATATTTAATCAGATGCCTCTTATGTAGGCAGAACTACAATGACTTGAGGTCTTAATAAGACTATGTAGGCAATACTCAATTCACATTGGGGTCATCTCAATCGCCCCTTTCACAACACACTCATTGTTTTTCAAATTTGGAAAGTGTTGTATCTCATAATCTTTGATCAAGTTGAGATACCAAAAACAACAAAACATTGAAAACATTTCATCACCTTATGTTGGCATAACTACAATGACTTGAGGTCATAATGCGACTATGTAGGCAATACTCAATTCCCATTGAGGTCAGATCAATCACCCTTTTACCATGCTCTCTTCATTTTGTGAGCATTTTTAAGTTGAATTATCTCATCATTTTGTGAGCAACCTAAACCATGCTCTCACCATTTTGATATTTGGACTATTTTTTGTCTTGTAATTATTGATTAAGTTGAGATGCTTAGAAATTTCCAAAAAAATTTGAAACAGTTTCAAAACCCCTAAAATTTTGTAAAAGATCTAAGAAATCCTAAAAATCAAAAAATCATGGAAATTAGTTTAGAATTTATATGTGAGATATAAAGCCATCAAAAATTTTGGGATCGGCTATCATTTTTGTTTAGTTTATTTCTAGACCACCTTGGTATTTTTCCTCCAATTTTTTGGAGAACTACTTCGATCTGAGGTTTGCATGAACTATGTAGGCAGCACCTGAATAAATGGGGTATCTCGAGTTATCTCAACCACATCTTCTTTTAGTTTTTGAGCACTTCTTTGCCATAAGTATCTTGGGACCCCTAATTATTTTATGAGTAGCCACTTGTCATTTAGTTCTTCCACCCTTCTTGACCTTAAGTCATATGCTCTCACCATTTTACAAGTTTATATAGTGAGCATTATGTATTTGACTTTGATACATTAATGACCACTCGACTTCATTCCAATGCTCTCACCATTTTGTGAGCTCATTTTCCCTTCAATTCGTAGATGTAGTAGACACTATGAATTACCATTTTAGTTCATTTGTGGATACACATCTTTATACTTTTTAGTGTATTTTTAGCTTAAACCATACTCTCTTGTACTTGAGCAATTTATTTATGTTGACGTTTTCATGATTGCGTAATGTCATCACCTCTTTTCTCATGTACATGCCATTTTTTGAGACCATTTTTTTTCCTCTACACGTCAATCTCATTTTATTGTCATCCATTTTCTTCTATCCCATATCCTATGGGAACTACATTTATCTTAAAATTCACATTGGATCTTATATCCATGGAACTATGTAGGCAACATCCATTTATCTAGTGCATTTGGATTCAACTCGGCTATCCATTCATTTTCTTCTACTCCCCCCATGTTGTTTGTCATCTCATTTTGTTGTTGTTTTATATGATCTAGAGGCAATTTTTATGTCTTGCTTATGTTTTTATTTCCATATAGCCTAGGGGAAACCTTCTGTCAATTTTTCTTGTGTTGTGATACTTGCATTATTTCTACCTAGCTTAGGGGTCACCCTATCACCAAGAGTAACACATTTATTACACATACACAAACAATTTGTTTTCTATTTCCACTAATATTGTGATTAACCATTGTTTATGTTTTGTCATTTGTTTTTCCCTGTGTTTACAATAGTTTGCTTACTACATTTTTATTTACTTCGGATTGTTTAGTTGTTTTGATTGTTTTATTCACTTTTTTTTTGTATTATTGTTTTGTTGTATATTTTAATTTTTTTATTATGTCTTTCTCGGTGTTTTGTTGTGTTTTTATTTATTTATATTTTTATCTTTTTGTTTATTTATTGATTGCTTGTTTCTTGATTACTATAAGATTATTACATTTTATTTACACTTAAGTCTTGATTATTCATATCATGTACTTTGATTATAATTTTTTAATTTAGTCGTACACTTGATTTATTTGTTATATTTACACTTGAGATTTGATTATTCATATCTTATTTTTAGGTTGTTTATCATTATATTTAAATTAAATCTTCCATGCTTAAGATATGAATTGTCATTTTAGTTATTCATTACTATCATGCATAATATCAAAATCTAAATCAAAACCATGATCACAAAGTCTTCTAGTAATGGAAACATCTCTTCAATGGTCACAGACCAACTAGAAACCCTCACCCATGCCTTAATTCATGCGTAATTAATATGTGCAACAAATGATTTATTATATGTTTATACAAATGAGCATCTTTGCATAAACATCCATATGAATCGTACAACATACTAATATGATGATTTTCAATGAACATCTCCTAACCTTAACCCAACCTTTTTGGGCCTCCCTTTGAGACCCGTTTCATAACACGATTTCTTAGCCTATCTCTTAGTTTATTCAAAAGTGCATCTTTGAACTCACATTTAAGGTAGAAATGTGTTGGTATCCTTTGTTAGCACCATCTTTTTGGGCCTCCCTTTGAAACCCATTTCACAACATGATTTATTATCCTATCTCTCATGTTTATTCGAACATGCATCTTTGAACTCACATTTAGGCTAATAATGTGTTGTTATCCTTTGTCAGCACCATCCTTTTGGGCCTCCCTCTGAGACCCATTTCACAACATGATTTATTAGCATGTTTTCTAGTTTGTTTAAATGTATATCTTCGAAATCATATTTAGGCTAGAGATGTGTTTTTATCATTTTCTAATGTATGTGTTTCTGATTATAACTTTCTTAAGGCAAATTAATATAATTATCTTTTTGTTCCTGGTTATAACCGCATTTAGACAAATTAGTGTGTCATATTTTTTTCTTTTTGATTATAACTACCTTTGATTAAATAAATATTTTTTATTTGGTTACTAATTATAACCACCTTTGTGCAAATCAATATCCATCCCAAGCCCTACTGGGACATCCATCAGTGCCACTGCTTATAACCGCCTTTGGGCAAACCAGTGTCACACCCTTCATTACTAATTATAACTGTATTTGATCTAATAAGTGATTATGTTGTTGTTATTGTTTATAAATTATTTTGAGAAATGTAGTAATCCCACCCCTATTACTATGTAGACCATGTCATTTTTTTCATTTTGAGGGAATGTTCAACAACTATATTTTTGTCTCCCGCTCCTTCGAGAAGGCATCACGAGCTTACCGACCATTCTTTGGGGCATTAACCATTTGAATTAATGACTTCTTCATTATTTTAAAATATGTTAATGTGATGGTGTCTTGTAATGCCTTCTCAAATAGGGAAAAAATATATACACCTAATTTTGACCACCTCTATGTCTAAATTAGAATTTAGTTTAATTTCTAGCAAACAACATATTTTAAGCCCAAATATCACCTGAATTGCCCAAATTCATTCGTGTAAGGGATTTAATTGCCTAGAAACTTGATGAGGCTAGCTTAAATGGTGTATTACTCCATATACATCAATAACTTGGTTCGGTTCTAACCCTACTCAAATTATGACCTAGTAATTTAGCAATTTTAGCATGTTAATTTATTAATTCATGACATTTAAATCAATTGTCAAAAGTTAAAAAATACTAAGTAAGACCAATTATATTATAAATCCTAATTAACTTGCCTAAACAAAAATTCTAAATCAAATTAATGAATTTCATTTACTAAAAAAGATTTTTTTCTAAAAATGAAATCAAAGACTCAAATGGGCTAATAAAGTGATTTATTATCTCATAAATATTCAAAAATATGACTCACATCTCAAAAATATCTAAAATGAGTTGTCATGCCTCACAAATATCAAAAATAGAGATGTCAAGATTTCATGAGTGCTTTTAACCATCCTAGAGTTAGACTAACCTAGCTAAAGTTAATTTTGACTCAACCCAGATTAGAATTTAACCTAACCTACCCATGGTTAGAGTTGGTTCTCTAAGATATAAATACAAGTGCCCACACTATTAATCCATAAGATTTTGTGTGTAAAGTTATTATACAAGAATACATTCTTGAAGTCTTTAGGAGTAAAGTTATTATGCCAAAATTGTGCTAAAATTCAACACCAAGCCAAAAGTGACATTGAAGAGATGCTACATCCATGTATGAGCATTGATAAGAGACTACAATCGTCATAAGCTGAGTATGAACATTATTAAGCCAACAATTAATCACCATGTGTGACAAGGGAGGTAAGAATCTGTACTGTCTTCATCTCTTTTTTGTACTTTTATTTATTATGTTATGGTCCCCCTTAGTGTTTAGGAAAGAAGGTTTAGTCTTAGTGCATTGTTGTTCTTATGTTTTCTTATTTTAAACTAACAAGAGACTAATCTACATGTTTGTTTCCTCTACAAACTCCTAAGCTACAAATATCATTCATAAAAAAATTAGTCATGGGATGTGGGGGTGGAAATCCCCCATCCATCACAATGAAATTGGTCTCTTTAAATGTAAGGGGATTAAATTCCCCTAATAAGTGATGCTTGTTAGCATCATCTAGTGAACCTATAAGAATATATTTAATTAAGTTAGGAAACCAAATTGGGCACTATGAAGTTGAAACCATGTTGTAAAAGAGTTGGGATTGTTGGAAAGGGTCATTTGTGGGGGATGGATGCAACATCGAGTGTCATTGGGTTAATTTGGAATCCCAATAATATTTCCTTTGTTTTTCTCAATTAGGGTTCCATTTGGAAAAAATTTAAGGCACATTATTTTTCTTATGACATCTCCTTTCTACTTTGTAATGTGTATGGCCATAATAGTCCCATACTAATAAAATGGTTTGGGAAGAGTTTTCAATGGTGTTATCCTAGTTTGAAGATGTCTGCCAAATGTTGTGGGTGATTTTAATGCAAAGTTTTTGACCAAAGACAAAAAAAATGGGGTATTGTTGGGCTTCTCAATCATAGATGAATTTTATTGACTACTAAAAATATAATGATCTTTTTTATATTGAACCTAGGCGGGTTGGTACTCTTAGAAAAATATAAGGTTGGGATTTAGAAATCTAATAGAAAGATTGGATTGATTCCTCCTCAACCCCTCCTGAATGAATATGCATTGGATTATAAATGTAATGTTTTACCAATTTTTTCAATCTTTCCATTTCCTTGTCTTTTTGGAAATCACCTTGAACTAAGCTTCCCCTTGTGCCCCTTAAAGTATGAATTGATGTGGTTGTGGGAATTCATATTTTCTTAAATAAGTGGTGTCTTCATGGCATGAATCCCCAGTTGAGAAAGGCTCCAAAATGTTCACTTTTGCTAGGAAACTCACCTACATCAAAAAGTTCTTGAAATCTTGGAACAAGGATGTTTTCAAAAACACTTTCCAAGAAAAATATTGAGTGGAAGTATAATTGAGTGCCTTAAATGAAGAATTTTTCAAGGGTGGTATGGACAAAGCCTTGTTCCTTAGGGAGAAAGAGTTTCAAGCTTCTCATGAACAAATCCTCACCAGAGAAGGAAATTATTGAAACAAAAGTTGAGGGATTATAGGTTGAAATGAGGGGATAAAAACACTTGATTGTTTTCATATTTAAATTAAATCTAAGAAAAATAATCATTGCATCTCCTCCATTCATTCAAAATATAGATTTATTTTGGAAAATATTGTGTATTTTCAATAATTATCTATGTTCTTTTTCTAGGAACTTCTTGCTTGTCAAAATGCTTCTATTTTTGTTGTTCAAGCTTCTCTTTTAGAGGTTATCCTTTGGTTCATTTCAGTTCATCAGAATGCTTAGTTTATGTCCCCCTTCTTAGAATAATAAATAAGAGGTGTGTTTTTCATGATAAAAAGAGATAAGGCTCTACATCTGAATGGTTCCCTAGTTGCTTTATATAAATATTTCTAGCATATTATTTAGAAATAAGTCTTGTTATCCATGGAAGAATCTAGACAAGAAAAAAGTGTCCTCAAAGACTTTAATTGTAACTTTACCTCTTTGATTCTAAAAATAGAGAATCCCTCTTCATTCATTGAGTTCATGCATATTTCCTTGTGCACCACATTTTATAAAATTCTTTGGAAATCAATTACTTTGAGGGTCAAGAGGTTCCTACCTAATTTTGGCTCGCATAAAAAAATGGGCATCATCCCTAACAAGTTGATTTTGGATGGAATTGTGATTACCCATGATATTATACATTATTTGAACCAATCAAAGTATAAAGGTATTATTATCAAATTGTGCATTAACAAATCATATGATAGGATGAGCTAGAGGTTCCTCATGAAAATTTTGGAGAAGTGTGTTTTTAAAGGGACTAGTGAAATTGAGTGTTGATTTGTATCTCGAGCACCCAATTTTTCATTTCGATAAATGGAAGCCTAGTTGGTTTATTCGAAGCTTCTAAGGGGTTGAGGCAAGGGGACCCTATTTCTTCCCATCTCTTTAACCTCATGGCTAAATGTTATGGAGGTACATCAGTGTGGCCATTTCTTCTCTCTAGATTCAAGGAATCAAGGCAACAAAAATTATGGATCCTTTTACCCACTAGCAAATTTTAGATGACACTCTTTTTTTCAAAACATCTCATACGAAAGAAAGTAGGGCCTTTAAAGGAATTTTTTACTTATATTCTTTGGCCTTGGGTTAGTTAATGAAACCAAATATGGGATTTTTTTTCTTCAATTCCTCTTGTCCCTAAAATCATTGATCTCAAGGTGGGATCTCTACTTGATAAGTATTTAGGAATTCATTTTTTTGGTGCTGGGAGAACTATTCATTTGCAAATTTTAATTCAATGATTTCAAACTAGCTTGAGTTCTTGGAAAGGGAGATGGATTTCCTTGGTGGGTCCCATCACTCTCATTAAATTTGTTTTGAGTGCCCTTCCCATATATATTATGTCCTCACTTCAAACCCTTACAAGTGTGATTGTTAGGTTGAATAAGATTATGAGATACTTTTTGTGGCAGGGGACAAAGGGAAAAAATAAAATCCCTCTCCTCGGGTGGGATACATTTTTCTTCACCAAATCCCTAGGAGGGGCTAGGATAAAGGAACTTGTAATCTAAAATAGAGTGTTGGGAGAAAATTTGGTTTGGCTCATGTATTTTCATCCTTCATAAATATGATGTCATCTCCTATAGGAAAAATATTTGGACTCCCTATCAATAGACATATTTCTATCTATGGATAACTCACATAAGGGATCCTACCATTCAAATATAGGAAATTAGGTTGGGAGAGGATGCAAATTTATAGGAGGATACTTAGAATGGGCACCTGATTTTGGTTGAGGATGAGGAGATGGTTAAAGATAATTCTATTTTATATTAAGTGGGGGTGCAAATTGAAGGAGAATTTTAATTATCAAGTAATCCATGTCATTAATTTCCATCCTTGTAAGGATTTTAACTCTATGAATCTTCCCCCTAGATAGGTTGTTGAGTTAGCTTAAATATTTCACCCAAGGAAGATTTGACTCAATTTAAGTAGGGACCAGATTACTCGGTGATGGAAAAATTTGGTAGATATGAGGTCAATTTGGGTTACAAACTAACTTTACTTTTAGAGTTGGAACTACCTTGGTCAATTTATTTTTGTTAGCATAAGGCTAGATTCCCAAAATCAGGAGCCTTTTTGTGCTTAGTTATTCAAGGAAGGATTCTTAGGTATGGTAGACTAAGGAAGGTGGGATTTTTTGGTCCCTCTCATCATGCCCTTTGTAAGGCTTCAAATGAAGATGAAAATCACCTAATTCTTAGTTTCCCTTTTGCTAGTGATTATTAGAACTAGATATGGCAAAATTTTGATTGGGCTTGGGCTACTCCTTCCCTAATTTAAGCCTTTTTATGTGTCCTCCAAAATTTAAGGATTTCTTTTCTAAAATTTGAAAAATTAACCTTTTTATTTTGATTTGGAACCTATGACTACAAAGGAATTCCTAGATCTTCAAAGGAATTGAATCTTCGATGGTGTCAAGGACCAGTAAATTTGAGTTGGTAATATCTAAAGTGTTAATTTCACATGCTACTACTTCTCAGAATGCTTTGTCCTCATAGGATATTCATATTCTAAATAATTGAAAGTTACTTTTGCTTTCCCTTGTTAATGGTCAAGAATAGGGTTAGGAGGGCAGGGAGGTGGAGGGATTTATTGATAAGTAAGAATTCATATTGATTTGTACCCTTGAGATGTTTATTTAAGCTAAATTTTGATGGTGCATCATGAGGTAATCCTAGGGCTTCATATTCTAGTTACATCATATTAGAGATTGTATAGGCTCTTTAATTCAAACCACTTCCATAAAGTTGTGTGATATGACCAATAATGATGTTAAATCTCTTGCTTTGGTTAATAGGATCCAGTTGGAGGTGTAATGTAATATTAAAAATATTGTGATTGAAGGGAACTCAAGGTGGTTATTAATTCCCTCATGAAATATTGCTCTAAGAGTTGGAAACTCAAAAATATCCTTCACTTAATTTGGGTGTTTCTTAATGATTTCAATACTTATCAGGCCCATCCATATTTTAGAGAAGTAAACAAGATGGCATATTTCCTATGAACGTATTAAAAAATAAGATATAATGAACATGGATAATATCCTCAAAATTTAGCCTAGCTTGAAATAATGTTGGATCATGGATAGGGTTTCTAGGCTTGTTCCTAAATCTCCTAATAATGGATCTCCTTGGGACTAGGGCCTTTGGGGTCTAGCTTGAGATTGAATTTGGATTACCTTTTTAGCAACATTGGTTCTTATTGGATATTCCATCCACCTTGGTACCTAGAACACCTAGAACACTTGGAGAGGTGAATTTCTTACGAAAAACTAGACAAGTGTACCTTTAATTGTAAGCCTCTCATGATGTTTAGGTTGGCTCATATTAAGTAAGCACAAGTATCCAAGGTTTCTTTTACTTTTGACTGCCTTCAAGGAATCTTATGGTCATTGTCATGAGACATTGTTTGTGATAGGTCTTTAAGGTGATTCCTCAATGCATATTATATTCCTTAAAACCATGTCCAAGCCTTGATTGACCTTGTTTGATCTCACTCCATGTCGAGAGTCATTTTAGTGAAGGTAATACAATTCTTGGCTAAAAGGTCTAATTGTGTCAAAAGCAAAGGTGTCCCAAAAGGTGTAATTTAATGGAAAGAGAGGTAAAGAGGACATTGTAAGGCATAAAAATGGTCTCCAAAATGCATTTAAAGATGTAAAAGGTTGAGATGTCATATTTGAATATATTTAAGTCATTGTAGAAAGTGAGATCTTTTCCAATGTCTTATAAATCCATATAATGATAAAACACCTCTCCATGACTCCACCAATATGTACAAAAGGATTCAAAATGCATTAAATGTCTTGTTTCCCCTCTTTTCCTTGTAATTGGTGGATTTTATCTCTCTTCCAACATGGAAAAGTGCATTTAATAGCCCAAAACTATTTCATCTCAACTTAGTTATGGAGGTTTCATGGTTTCTAAAACATTTTGTAAGGTTATTCAATGCCAAGGAAGTCCAATCATAGAAGAAAACTACTAATTCCAAGCAAAGCGCAAAAGAAAACAAATTTTTATGGAGGTTGTAGCCCAAAAGAGACGGGTTTTGGCCTTGAAATCCCAAACCATAGAGGTTTCATGAAGAATCATGCATGAGGTGAAGTTCAACAACCTTATTCAGACACTTACCAGATGGATCAAGCCCCCTTGATGGCTTTTCTGAGTAAGGGGAGACAATAAAGCCTCAGGGCATTGAGTTCTTTATGAAAAATAAAAGGTTGTGAGGTTTTGTTCAAGGAAAATTAGGGTCCTAATAAGTCATTCACATCATGTTCACACATTCACGGGTATTTACGAAGAAGATTCATGCTCAAAAAGCTCAAAATAGGCCAAAATTGATCAAGGAACTCCTTCGTAGACCTTGATAGGCTATTTTTTAGGATGTACCAAAAAAGTTGAGAAGATGCATGGGAATGTAAATACATTGAGGAGAGAGGAATAGGTCATAAAGGACTCATACCAATTGTTAGGAGAGAGAAATATTTAGGTAGGGATATGAACAATCATTTAAGAGCTAAAACAGTCCTCAAAAGAGCTCGATGGAGGCATGATTTTGAAGTGGATCTCATTTAAGATATTGCATGGTAAATAAGAGTTATTATAAGATGTAAAGGACTATATTAGGCATAATATGTATGTATCAATCTTGACTAGATAGCTTTAGAATACATAGATCCATTCAAAACATCATCAATGTCCTTAAAACACTCTAAAACCCTAAGAGCCTATGGGTTATGTTCTATAATTTTGGTGTTTGACTAAGTTAAATGATTGATAATCAAGGTTTTAATGTTATTCTTATACCCTCATGAAGTTCTCCTACAAGCCTCAAGTGATCAAGGGTCTATGCTTCAAGTTTGAGGGGTTTCAATCTTGAATGTGCAAAACACTGACCTCCACACTAGAATATGAGGTTATCAACAATTATTGGGTTGTTTACATAATGAAGAATTCAGGTGTGTCAAGATTCCCCTCTTACATCCCATGTCCTCCTCAAGACGTTGTAGACCATGTAGAACTATTAATAATCAAATTTCAACAAGTTTTCAAGCCTAAAATTTCATTTACAGGTCTATGAGTCAAAATGAAGGTCTTCAATGAATTTTGTTTCTCCCATTTAAGGTGAATAATCCCCAAACAAACTATAAAACTCCCCCTTTACATTTAATGTCACTTACAAAGGGTGCATGTTCCTTAAGTTCTCAAATTATAGGGTTTCAATGGTGTTCCAAGCTTAAGAAAAGCATATAGGCCTACAAGTTTAAGAGAGAGGTTTGTAATGTGTTAGTAATGGTCCTCATTTGGGTAAAGGTCCTTATAAGGTCAGATGACCTCTTATCTACCTTACAATACCCTCAAAGGATGAGGTTCAATTCATCCAAGCTTGTAAGCTCAAGTTGCAGGGTTCTATAGGAGGTTTCAACTTTGAATGTGCTTACCAAATATCAAATGATGATTTTTAGTAATTTTTTAGGTATTTACTTAAGTATGGAGTCTTAAAACAAGCCCAAACACTTTATTTCTTACTCTATATGCCATCTAAATAGGAAATTGGTATCATAGAAGTCACCTTCAAGACATAATAGAAGAGATTTCAAGCTAGAGGATAGACAAGTTCAGGTAACAATAAATCTTCAAAAGTGTCTCAAAGTGATCATCTCCCCCTCAAAGTAGGTTCACAATAAAATACACAACCCTAAGATCATCCAATTAAGGTGTTATAATATCATAGCTTCCACATGCTAATGGTTACTATCAACTATTTTGACCACAAGTCAAAATAAGTCAATCCCCTATAATCCAAACTTGATATAGAGGTCTATTATCATGTTATAGGATGTGTCATGGTTTATTTTATTTCATTTAATATGTTATTAGCTTTATCATAAGTCCATTTTAGTCCTTGTATCATTTTGTGTCACGTAGGGGTCATATATGGGTTGTAAACAAAAGAGGTATGATTTTCCAAGATGTCCAAGTGTTTAAAACTCTCTTCCAACATCCAATATGTCAAATTCCTTGTTAGGAATGTCAGTTTAACTAAAAATTGTAGGTTTTTAACTAAAAATCAAGAAAACTAGTGAAAAAGGAGTTTTTGAAGTTGTACGGCCTATGGGGGAGAGTGGCATGTGGGAAAAGCTTATGAAGTGACCCTTTAGCTTCCCTAACTTCATTTCCATGCTTGATTTGCTTTGGAAGTTCTTGTTAGAGGTACAATCACTGAGATGGGGGTGAATCAGTGAGCCCAGATAATTTTAACTTCAATTCCTATTCCTTTAAACTCCTAATCATTCAATACATACATTCATGAGGCATACATAGAAATGAACCAAAAAGACAATGCAAGATCAAGCACATAACACATGTCATATGTGGGAAACCCTCTTGGAGAATAAAACCCACTCTCAATCCTACAAACACATGGACTATTGTCCTATAAGATGATTACAAACAAGAGACTGATCAACTCCTTTAGACCACTTGCCTTTATTAAAATACATATTTTACAAAGAGCAACTTCCCCTAAGGAAGACCAACTCCTTTAAACCCTCCTTTGATAAGAACACTTCCACCTTAAAACTAATGTCTTAAACACTTAATGATGGATCTCTAGATATTAATTTTCTCACTTTTTGGTAAAAAATCTATCATCCAACACACCCTATTGGCCAAAGCACATTACATACTTGAACCAACATACAAATATCAATTAGGACACATTACATACCCCAACTAACCCCACTCTTCAACTCTACACATTCAATGCATCCTTCATAACAAAAACTATGTCATAGCTTCAACAACATGACCAGATGGTCATACACAATATCCACACTCTAATCTGCCTCTCAAACCAACCACCAAGCTATCACAAACACCATCAATCCTTCACTCATTCTCAAGACATCCAAAACATCCTTTTGGATCACTTTAGGCTTCTTCGCTCATGATGAACCTACAAGAGCACACTTATTCCATCAAAAACATGACCTACAAGTCATACTCACAGTCCTCAATCTGCTCTACTCATCAACCTAATCATTGGGCATATTCAACATCTTCTCTTCTTTACTTCAACGCTCACACCTATCTAAGTCATACAAGTCAAGAACCTATCATCTTTGGTTCCACTATTTATAGAGAAATCATGATAATCAAAACTTTGGTTAGACATTAGGCATGTCTTAGACCTTTAAGGCATCTTTCATATGAATACTTGGATCAATACAATCTCCATAGGTCAGCCATAGCATATATGGGTCACCCTTAAGGAACTACACCTTTCAATAAAGCCCTTGTAGTCCTTATAGGTCTCATGTGAACCCATTCACTCATTTAGAACTTATTCAAGTAAAAAAAGAACACATGATCACTTCAAAATACATGGATCCACTCCTTATGTCCCCTTCAACATCCTCAAATCATCACAATCAACTTAGCTCACCTCTGTGTATGCTCAAACAACTCAAACATTGAATTGGTACACATAGTCACCATGAACAAACACATAGTCAACTTATTAAGTATTGTTCATACTCAAGATAGATTTATCACAACTCCAAAAACCACATAGAGCATCCTCAAGGAGTCTACAACATGATCCAATTGTTAATTCATCGTGAGACATTGAAACAACATCAATACAAGCTCGAATATCTTTCTTAGATCACTTGCATAACAAGCACAAATACACTGTCAACTTCTAGGTTCAATATGTTTGACTATACTCACTTATGGATCTTCAAATTAGGTTCATTAGATACATCATGGAGTCCTCTTCATATTTTCTTTTTATAGCACCAACAAATTTGAATCTCATGAACTCCTAGCTCAGGATCAATCTCACACCATTGATCTTGTTTGAGCTTTAACGCATAGACCACCAAAGCCAAATGTTAAACCTCTATCACTTTGACCTTATCTCATGCAATCTGAGAACTTTGACTATGTTGTTCCCAAAATTTGCCTTTCATTTTTGGGACAACATATGAACTATTTTGGTCCTACAAGCCAAAATTATCTCTTCCCTTCTCAAAAATTTGTTCTGAGCATTCAAATTTCTCATTTTTCAAGCTTTTTCAATTAAGGGACTAACAAGTTCAATAGGTTAAATGGCTTTAACAGGCAAATTCTCACAAAGGAACAAGTTCCCAACACTTAGACAATTTCAAGATTGGTTTAATGCCTTGGTTCAACTAAAAATGTCCATCGACAGGCTTCAATCAAAGGATTGAACCATTGAACCATTGAACCCCGCTTCTCAAAGTTTCAAAGGTTCAACGAGTTCAAAGGTTCAATGATGTCGCAAGCTTAAAGAGTTAAGTGCTTCACCAAAAGTTCAAAGTTCAACCGCTTCGACAAGTTCAACGGCTTCAAAAGACTTAGCGAAAAGAAGGAAGATTGAACCGTTGAACCTTGAACCAAAAAGGTTCAAAGGTTCAATGCAGTTGGTTCAATCGGTCGGTTCAAAGGAGTGTCCCAAAGCCGAAAGGGCAAGTGCCCTTTCGGAGGGTAGTGAACAAAAGGCAGGTGCCCTTGTGGAGGGTAGGGAACATTTGCTCAAAGATCAAAGAGAAGGCCGAAAGGGTAAGGAATTTCCTCAGACTTTTTGTCTAAAGAAATTACTAAGTAAAGAGACTAAAAGAATTCCTTCGGAAAGATTTTCTACGAAAGAATTTCACAAACGCAAATCCTTTGAACAAATTGTCTGAAGGAATGATCAAAAGCCTGGTGGAAAAGTGGCTAAGGCAAGGGAAGGGAAGATTTCCTTCGAACAAAATGTTTGAAGGAATTGAAGAAGCAGACCCCGAAAGACCCTGAAAGACCTCGAAGAGCAGGTACCCTTGCGGGGGGCTCTTGGCACCTAAAAAATGGACATTTCTCAAAGACCTGAAGGGACACCTTCCCTTCAAGGTGTTCCAAAGGCTTGATAAAGACGAAAGAAAAAACTTTGAAAGACTTAAACAAAAGAAGACTTCAAAGAACAAGGATTAAACCATTGAACCTTGAATCAAATGGTTCAACAGGTTCAAGGGTTCAAAGGTTCAACAATTTCAAAAGACTTAGCCAAAACAAGAGATTCTGAGAAAGAGATTGAACCATTGAACCTTGAACCAAAAAGGTTCAAAAGTTCAAAGGTTCAAAGAAAGCTCCAAGCAAAGGAAGTGGAAGATTCTAGAAACCAGTTCAAGGAGATGGTTCAACCAAAGACCAAGAAAGCGATTAAACTAGGCAAGCGATAAAGACCGCCTGAACCGTTGAACTATTGAACCAATGAAATTTCAAAGGTTCAAAGGTTCATGGTTCAATATGGTTCAAACAACCAGCAACCATTGACGTCCCCGCTGATGTCAAATTTAGGGTAATAGAATATTCATTAACTTTCAAATATAGAGCATAACTTAAAGGATGAACCAAGTGACTAGTTGAAGAAGATAGCCCGAGAGCTCTAATTGTAGTAGGAAAGAAGAGAAGGCTATAAAAGATATTGAAATATCTACGAGAAAGTTATTTTCGATATGTGAAACAATCTGCCAAGTAGATATCTAAGAACAACAAATCAAGGACGCATCCTATTTTCTTCCATGAAGTAAAGGCAAAGTGGACAGCTATGTAGACATCAAAAAAAGGACAAACAACCCATGCTAAGGAGGAGACATATGAGATGAATGGGCACGCCACAGTTAAGGTTGATGCATTGTTCCAAGCATGACCCCTGTAATGTCCCTTACTTAGGGGCTCCTTTTATCTCTACACAACTCTGATATATAGCAATAAAAAGCTCTGATACCACTGTAATGTCCCCTTCCAGTAGGGAATATCTAAACACGAATAGCTTTGAACAAAGATACAAATTCTACCAAAATAATTGCTATATAAATAAATAAATCACAATACAGTCTGTTAATGGCAAATCATAGATCTTATCACTTGTTCTTCTAGATGATTATACAATTGAATCTCTGTCATACAAATAAAATAATCTGTAATATTCTGTCTAAAAACTCTGGCTTTTTGCACATCTGGGAATGAAACCTGAATTTTGTCTCGTCTCAGCCTACTATGTCGAACACACAATCACCGGCATCGGTTGATATATTGCCGACGTCGGTCTCTGTAGGTCCTTCTCTGCCAACGTCAGTCTTCAGTCGCCTGATGTCAGTCACTAGGGATCTCTGTCTGCCGAGGTTGGTGCCTGAGCGGATCTATACGGACCTGTACGGACTTAGTACGGCCGCCAATTAAACATGGCATGTCTGTTCTCAACTCCTGATAGCTGAACAACCTGGTCTCAAGAATATACGATTCTAATACAGAAAATCTATATCTGTATAACTTATTGGATCAAAAACTAAATAAAGAAAATACCTGAAATACTATGATAACTTCTGTGTGAAGCTATCTCCCAAATCTGTATACCTCTGTGATAACTTCTGTATGAAGCTATCTCTCAATTTGGCAATAGATCAGCTGATATTTCATAGCCTCTGAATCTCACACAATGAAGAGTTGACATTCTCCACTGCAATGGAATCCTGGAACCCTTGGCTCAGTCTTCACAGAAGAATTCTTCAGAAATCAAAATCAATAATCATATGCATAATCAATTATGGCCTCCATGAGAAACCCTTATACCCTCAAAAGATATGCTTGCCCTAATTAGGGTTTTCTTAAATTAGAATTAGGGTTTCTAATTTAAAATTAGACCAAATAATTAATATTTTATTAAATCAATCAAATATTAATATCTCCCTCAATACATGTCCAATCGAGCCCAAATGAAAACCAACTAGAAAAATTTTGCTAAACGAAGCCACGCCCATCTCCATCAAGACCCTCTAACCATCCTATTAGCCTACGAGGGTCGCATAATAGGCTAACCATGAACTCAGAACATGTCAACTGAAAAGGGGACATGACAATCCGGCCCTCCTGAAATTGCTTGCCCTCAAGCAATCACTGCATGATACACCCATCAATCCACCTGGATCCCAAATGTAGTCATGATCTGCCCTGCTGTCAATCAATGCAAACTCCATGCCATGTCCATCCCTAGTACTAAGATAAGCACCCCAACATCCAATCCATAAATGAAAATCAGCAAGCAACTCAAGCAAACTCTGTACCTGAATAATATATAAATCTGGATTGTGAAGGCTAGAAAGAGTCATATCAACCTGTGAACTGACTGTAACAGCAAGCTAAGTCCCTACCACATGTGATAACTCCTGAACTGCACTCACCTCAAGACCAAGCTCGTCCTCATATCTCTCTTGTGTTGGTGCCAATGTGCTCTCGTCATCGCACTCTATCATGTCAGGTGGCGTAGGCATCTCCATCCGATGAAAAAACATATATCTGAAGCTACTGCCCCGTATTGCCTTAAGAATGTGTGTCTTCCCATCAACATCAAAGAGAACCTCCATGTCCTTGAGACGAAGAGTAACTTCTTCAAATGAATGAAGCCACTTCATACCCAAGACTAAGTCTATATCACCCATGTCTACCACATAATAATCAGCCTTGAACTCATAGTTGTTCAAGCGCAATGGGAGGTCTCTAATCATACGCTCACACCTAAGAGTGTGACCATCGACCACCTTAACTTTGATGCCCTCAAAATCTTCGGTAGTGAGTCCACGCTTCTCCACAAATCTAGCATCTATGAAATTATGTGTGGCTCCTGTATCAAGAAGGGTGATAACCTTCTGCCATGCCAAAACTCCACGGAGTCTGAATGACTCATCCGACTGAATGCTGGATAGGTGTGCCTCCTGTATGTGAAGCTTTAATTCTGCCTCTACCTTAGGCCCTGAAGCCTCTGCCTCTGCCCCCTCAGAACTATTCTGTTGTTCGGGATCCTTTGAATCAGAATCCTCATAATATGCCCACATCACACGATTTGCCTTGCCCTTAGGCCTCAAAGGGCAATCGTGATGGATATCATATGGACCTTTGCAGTAGAAGAAAAGCTTCTTCCTACGTAGATCATTAAGTGCCTCACGATCCAAAGGTGGTGCTGCTGGATTGGCCTTTGAGTCATTCTTTACACCTGATTTATCTATGTTAAAATCCAGTCTCTTTGTATCTGTGTTGGAGCACTTATGGTCTCTAGATGAAGAAGTACCTTTGAAGTTAAATTTATGGGATGGGGCTGCCATCTCCATACTACGTGCCTTCTTCATAGCTACCTGTAATGAAGGAGGATCAAAGGCTTTGATCCAACCTCTCAATGGCTCTGTCAATCCCTCCATGAAGAGAACTACCAATCTACGCTCGGAAATATTGGGCACCATGACTGCCAATCTCTGAAACTCCCCAATGAAGGACTCCAAGTTACCTATTTGTCTCAACTATGCCAAATCTCGAAAGTAAACCTCAGGATCCTTCCTGTCAAACCGCTCAACCAATCTATCCACAAAGTCCTGGTACTCTGTCACCTGGTTATGCTGAAGTGTTACCATACCATGGTACCACCAATCATGTGCTACTCCATCCAAGTGCAAAGTGGCATATTTTATGGCCTCTATCTCTGACATTGTTCTCAATGCCAAAAACATGTCAAGTTTATGAACCCAAGATTGAGCTGTCATCTTGCCACTGCCGTCAAAAGTAGTCAAAGAAAGCTTACCAGTAGCCTTCTTCAGCTCACTGAATTGAACTCTAGGCCTCCTGTCCTGTCTAACTAATCTGTAGTGCTCTCTCCTTAGAGTAACAAAATGATCAAAGGACATCTTCTCCTGAACATGAGGATCTAATAAGTTTCACTCATCAGTTGCAGCCATGAGGGTATCTGTAAATAGGAAATCCCCTGCCGTCTCTTCTGCTAGAGCTTTTGGTTCATCCTGTATAAATGTAGGCCGTGTAGGTCTATCAGCGGTCCTAAAATGTGTTTACTGGGGTCTCTGATTAATAGTAGCACTCATGTTATCTCTTTGTTCACCATTCTGTCTATCAGGTGCATTCATCCCCCTTATCATAGTCATAAGTGCCTGTAGTGTCTGATTCATCTGCTGCTAGTTTGTCATCATAGCACGGTGAAATTCTCTAGTGTCCTGATCAGCATCATACCTGTGGCCCCTGGGTGGGCTACCCTCACATCTTTCACTCATGATAATCCGCTGCTGATCTAACAACTGGGTACCTTCAAGCAAGGCTCTACTGCGTGTGTTATACATGTGCGGTCCCAACTCTTGTGGCTGCATAAGATTGTCACACCCTCAGGATGGCAAGATTTAGCTCTGATACCACTGTAATGTCCCTTGCTTAGGGGCTCCTTTTGTCTCTACACAACTCTGATATATAGCAATAAAAAGCTTTGATACCACTATAATGTCTCCTTCCAGTAGGGAATATCTAAACACGAATAGCTCTGAACAAAGATACAAATTCTACCAAAATAATTGCTATATAAATAAATAAATCACAATACAGTCTGTCAATGGAAAATCACAGATCTTATCACTTGTTCTTCTAGATGATTATACAATTGAATCTCTGTCATACAAATAAAATAATCTGCAATATTTTGTCTGAAAACCCTGGCTTTTTGCACATCTGGGAATGAAACCTGAATTCTGTCTCATCTCGGCCTGTTGTGTTGAACACACAGTCGCCGACGTCAGTCGATATATTGCCGACGTTGGTCTCTGTAGGTCCTCTGCCAACGTCGGTCTTCAGTCAGCCGATGTCGGTCACTGGGGATCTCTGTCTGCCGAGGTCGGTGCCTGAGCGGATCTGTACGGACTTAGTACGGCTGCTAATTAAACATGACCTGTCTGTTCTCAACCCCTGATAGCTGAACAACCTGGTCTTAAGAATATATGATTCTAATACATAAAATCTATATCTGTATAACTTATTGGATCAAAAACTAAATAAAGAAAATACTTGAAATACTATGATAACTTTTGTGTGAAGCTATCTCCTAAATCTGTATACCTCTGTGATAACTTCTGTATGAAGCTATCTCTCAATTTGGCAATAGATCAGCTGATATTTCACAACCTCTAAATCGCACACAATGAAGAGTTGACATTCTCCACTGCAATAGAATCCTAGAACCCTTGGCTCAGTCTTCACAGAAGAATTCTTCAGAAATCAAAATCAATAATCATATGCATAATCAATTATGGCCTCCATGAGAAACCCTTATACCCTCAAAAGATATGCTTGCCCTAATTAGGGTTTTCTTAAATTAGAATTAGGGTTTCTAATTTAAAATTAGACCAAATAATTAATATTTGATTAAATCAATCAAATATTAATATCTCCCTCAATACATGTCCAATCGAGCCCAAACGAAAACCAACTAGAAAACTTCTGCTAAACGAAGCCACGCCCATCTCCATCAAGACCCTCTAACCATCCTATTAGCCTACGAGGGTCGCATAATAGGCTAACCATGAACTCAGAACATGTCAACTGAAAAAGGGACATGACAACCCCTTTGATAGAACTAAAAATGCATTCAAGGCATTGAATGCAGCGCGGGCCATTCCATGGGAAAAAGTGCCAAGCCTTTTTTGGTTGCTATACATTGTAATCTTTTGTTCTATGCAAGAGAGATCTCTCTGATATAGAAGCAAAACTCTGCCAAAATTGAAAAGTGATTACTGAGACTTTAAGCTCAGATTGTTGATCATATTACTTTATCTAAATGAGAAAGCAAGTTACTTTCAGACTTTGTGTTGTTATAGCTTGTGTTATCTTAGAAAATTCTTCTTATGTCTATTTTATAGAAGCATTCTTATTTATTTAATTTAACAAGCAGAACTAGTAAAAGTAATCAAGAAAGTGTCTTGAGGCCAATTGTAGAAAGATTTTATGTTGTCATGATTGTCTTCAGTGTGTTGTTTTTTATTTTTAATTTCTTTCTATGTAAAGGATCTTGGGACGACTTTGTGCTCCCATTATCTTTTGTATTTCACTCTTTAGGCAGTTGAGGTGGAGACTTTGTGTTTCATTTCATCGTGTTGGTTAATGCACCTTTGTTATCTATTGGTTATCGACCAGAAAGAACTCATGTGCCCTGCTGCAAGACCACTTCTGAAAGAAGAGAAGTGCTTTTAGTATTATCACCAAAATTTCTCTTTTGTTTGTGAACATCATCTCTAAAAAAAGAGAGATGGATGATGTAGTCCTACCCCTGAGTGTTATTTTCTGCTTATATATATAGTATATAGCCCCTCATATTTATAGGGAACCTCCCATTGATGAGAGGAGAGATTTGTCCACCTATGATGTGGCAAACCTACACATTTGGCTGACCAATCTCCTTATGCTATGGTTGAAGAGACCTATTTTGCTCATCAGTTAGTTGTTGATAAAATATTCACCCAATAATTTTTTGGTAACTCTGCTGGAGAAGAGCGCGCAATTTGAAGCCTCAAGCTTCACGCTGAAGTAGGGCCAATTATTTTCTATTTTTATTCTACAATCTGACAACTCCATGCTATATTAGAAGCTAGAGAGCCCAAGGTATTGTTGACTATGTTTTTGAGTTGGTATAGCAAGGCAATTTCAATTTTTTCCCTCCCCAACTTCAAGTTCAATGATCCAAGAGTGTTCCTTCTACCCATACCAAGACACCAACACAAGGCAGAGCTTTTTTTCTGTCGTTAGCAGAGCTTTGTTTATACATACTCCACCTAGATTTGTTATTCCCCTTTTCCATAATCAAATCATGGTAGTTCAAGGCCCCTGAGGTAACTATTTTGGCCCACTCAATCTTATTCCACCTCTACATAACTTCCACGTAGTTCAAAGAAAAAAATTCTTAAATTATTTGGTGATAGGAGAGTTCATCCTGATGAGCATGTTGCAACCTTCAGCATAGCTTGTGGCGTGACAGGTGTAGAATACGAAGATGTAGCAGTCAGGTTGTTTGTAGAAACACTATAAGGCACTGCTACAGATTGGTTCTACCATCTATAGGCTCAGTTAGTGACTGACTGAAACACTTTTAAAGCTAAATTTGAAGCCAGGTTCAAGCCTACAGAAGATGCGCATGTCTTACTGGCCCAACTCACACAGATGAAAAAAAATCTCATGAACCTATGAGGGACTTCATTGCCAAGTTTGACAAGTTGAGAACCCAGATTCTTGTAATTGCTCAGCCAACAACTGAAAATCTTAAATACTTCTTCATCAACTAACAGCGGCCTAAAGTGAGTTTTCTGCTGAGACGTGTTGGCCACTAAACCTTGCTAGCACTCAAAATTTGACCACTGAGGTGGAAGATGACCTTATTTTGGCAAGAAAGATAAGGAAAGATCTTAACAGAAGTAAATTCTCTTCATATTTTGAGTATCCATCTACAAGCACCATTGATCTAATGGTGCAGAAGCTGACAAATGAGTTGCTTGCTCTTAGAAAGCAAATGGCACAAGGGATGTCATCTGCCCTTTCATATAGAGATGTACCAAGGAGGGCATTCTCTAATTAATCATATCAAGGCAATGCTGCCAGGAATCAAGAGAAAACAAATCATCTTCCTCTTCCATGGGGAAACCTTGCCGTTGAAGCACCTCCAACCAATTCAGCAGTTGGATATCTTGAAGCAGAATCAGATTTCTCTTTCTAACCTAAGTTGAACCCAAAAGATGACACTAATCTCTTCATAGAAAAAGAAGAAGAATTAGCTGGTGACTCCAACATTATTTTCTTGAATTACCAAAATGAACATAAAAGTGAAGGTAAAGTAGCTGAGGGATCATATGTTGTGTTCACCTGATCTAAAAATTAGTTAGCCCAACAAGCTGATAAAAAAAAATTAGATGAGCGAGCTCAGCCTACAATTTCAATTGCTAAGTGGAGAACCACTCTGCCTTTCTAGCCAAAGGACCTAGGGATTGCAAGAAATGTGAGTACATCAAACATTCATACACCTTCTACTTCAAATTAACATACCAGTCCTCCCCCTCTCAAAAACTAAAAGGATGAACTCTCATCCTCTGTACCTAATTCATTTCAAACATTTGACATAATCAACCATATAAAGAAAATCAAAATTTAAATGTCTAAATTTAAATTTCTACAATCTAACACTGAGCAGTTAGATAAGTTGGTTCAATGTATAAAGAACCAAACCATCTTTATAAGATAAGTAATTTTGAAGGTAACTCGTGATCCCCTCAAGAACACATCCATCAATAATAACCTTGTCATTACTCTTGCTACTCCTAAGAGGACTGAATTATTTTATGTCTCCTTGCTAATAAACGGTCATCAGCAAAATAATTACATCATAGACTCAGGTGTATCTGACAATATCATGCCTGCCAAAGTAGCTGAATCCCTTGGTTTCACATTGACCAAGACATTTAAGAGATGTTTATCTATGGAGAACAAATAAGTGCCACTGATGGGACAAATCAAGGATGCTTAATTTACATTTGCAGCATTTTCAGACAAGAGAATCAAGATGACTGTCCTGGTGGCCGACGTCTCAGCATCATATGGCATCCTTCTTGGGCAAAATTTCTACAAAGATGTTAGTGGTGAATTAAGTATGGACCTATTCGAGGTGAGGATTCTAGTCAAATGTGTTATGCAGAGATTGCTCACTGAGAAGAAAGCAAAATACGTGGTCACTCAAATATCAGCACCTAAAGATCAAATTCTATTTGAGTCTTCAGGCATAGGTAACTAATTTTTATCTACAGAGGTAGTCCATGAGGCATCTGATGAAATTCTCGAATGTGTCAACCTAAAAATTAATTCAGAAGAAACAACAGAAGGATTAGTGGAGCGCAGTGCAAGTGTAGAAGAATCTCCCCCTCTAAATGAAGAAAAATCTAAGGAAAAATTAGTGTCTAATGAGGTATGAATTATGGAATTTGATGGAAACTACTCCTCTACCAGTTCAAGAGCCAATATTGTGTTGATATCTCCTCAAAGAGATATTTTTCTTTCTTCATACAAGTTACAGTTCAGCAACACCAACAACATAGTTGAGTACGAATATCTATTGCTTGGATTGAAAGCTGCTCGAGACAAAGGCATCAAAATCTTTCATGCTAAAAAAGATGTTGAACTAATGGTTTGTCAGGTAAATTTTTTTATCAAACTAAAAATGAGATATTGCACCACTACCACAATCTAGTCTAAGATCAAATTAAAAGCTTTGATACTTTCAACATCTCTACCATACCTAGATATTTTAATGACTGAGCTGATGCACTGGCTATTTTAGCAACTCTATTGGTTTCTCACCTTGATTTTAAGAGAGACAGGGACACTAATAAATTGGTCTTTCAACCAAGTGTGCCTAATAATATCAATAATTGGCAAGTGTTCAATGGTGACAACAAAATCATTACCTTCCTGGAGCAAAAAGATAGCTTTGAATAACTTTATTTTAAAGGTAGTGAGCTTCAGAAGCTTGATCTAACACCTGAATCAAGTGTAGACACAGGTGAAGAATTTTTGTAACTTAAAAGAAATAAAATTTTAAAAGGCCTAATTTTTTTTAGAAGCTATTTGACAAACATGACAGGTTCATCAAATAGCAGAAAATAGATTCAAGCTCCTCCCAGGTGTTTGATCAAGTAAATCTGGGTACCAAAAAATTTTCAAGATAGTGAACATTAGAAAGTGCTACACTCAAAAAGAGAAGTTCAAGTTCACTGCTCTGCTCAGTTAGTACATGGATGTCCTAGCATACTCCTATGATGATTTGAAGTCACTCATGCCTAAAGAAATTTGTCGTGAAATCCCTATCAAGAGTGACTCGATGCCTTATAAGCAAAAATTCAGGCAGTACAATCTGAAGATATCAAGTACTATTCTATCTGAAATATAAAAAATATTGAATGCTAGACTAATTTTCTCAATCCATCATTCTACATGGATTGCCAACATAGTACCTGAGAAGAAGAAGAATAGAAAAATTTGCCTTTGTGTGGACTTTAAAAATTTAAATCAGTCATCTTTAAAAGGTAACTATCCTCTGCCCATCATGGATCAAGTCTTTCAAACAGTGACTGGTTCAGAGATGTTATCAATGCTAGATGACTTTTCAAGATACAATCAAGTTAAAGTTGGTGAAGCAGACCAACACAAGACTGCCTTCACCACACTTTGAGGCACCTTCGCATATCGAAAAATGCCATTTGCGTTGATAAATGCTAGCATCACTTTTTAGAGAGTAATGGACCTTACTTTTAAAGACAAAATAGATAAGTTCATTGTAGTGTACCTAGATAATTTAACAGTCTTTTTTAAGCATCACCCTGACCATGTTTTCCATTTGCAACAAGTGTTGGAATGTTGCCACCAGAATGGCATTTCTTTAAATCTCAAGAAGTCTATTTTTGGAGTGACAGAGGAAAAACTTCTTGGACACATTGTATTTCGAGAAGGCATAAAGATTGACTCAAAAAGAGTCAAGTCCATCCAAAAGCTTACTTTTTTCACAAGACTTTAGTTCACTCTTTCTTTAAAAAGGTAAATTTTTTACGAAGGTTTATCCATGAGTTTGCTGAAAAGACTCGCCATATTGTAAACATGATGAAGGAAAAGGCCACTTTCAGCTGGACTGAAGAAGACAAATTGGCATTCTGAAATATTAACACAGCTATTGTCCATGCCCTAATTTTGGTTTGTCTAGATTATACCAAGGATTTCCAAATGTATAGTTATGCTTCTGAGCACACACTTTCAATAATTCTAATTCAACAGAATAAAAAAAGTGTGAAATATCTCATATCTTTCATGCGCTGCCCTCTCAAAGCTCATGAGCTGAAGTATTTAAACATGGAGAAGCATGCTTACACAGTGGTAAATGTAGTAAAGCACTTCCACTTTTACATCGTGAATTCACATACTACTACCCTGGTTCCTGACACAACAGTCAAATACCTATTAACTCAGTAGGAGTTTGAAATGAAAAGAGGCAATTGAATTGCTAAAATTTAAGAGTTTGATGTAGTCATCAAACTAACGAAACTAGTACAGGGAAGGGGCCTATGTCAATTGATTGCTGACAACAGACCAGAAAAAATAGAGCATGGAGAAAAAAATTGAAGACATGTCAACAATCATCTTTGTCTCCACCATGAATGAGTGGTATTTAAGTATTGCTCATTTTTTTACTTATGGTGAGTGTCCTGCTCACCTGTCTCATAAAAAAAGGATGACTATCAAGTTAAAAGCTGTCAATTTTGTCCTCTGGGACAACGGCCTATATAAAAGGAGCCTTGATAGAGTTTTCTTTCACTACGTGAATAAAGAGTAGCAGGACCAACTTTTGAAGTCGTTCCATAATTTGGCCTATGGAGGATATTTTTTTGCTGCTGTAACTGCCCATAAAATTTTGTGAGCCAGATATTACTGGCCTACTCTGTTTCAAGATGCATACAAATGGGTACATAGATGTGAACTATGCCAACAGTTCGTTAGAAGACCTAAATTAACTGCTCTACCTCTTAAGCCAGTGGTGATAAAAGAGCCATTTCAGCAATAAAGAATCGATTTCTTTGGTGTTATAAACCCATCTTCAAGTGTTGGACATGATTATGTCCTCACAGCCACATATTACTTTACCAAGTGGGTGGAAGCTATTCCAACCAAGCATGCTACTTCAAAAGTAGTATGCAATTTTCTCAAAAAAAATATTATTTTCAGGTTCAGGGTCCCAACCAAAATTGTCACAGACAACGTAGCTTATTTTTCTTTTCAAGAGATTACTCAATTCTATTTTTACTATGAGATTACCCTCTCCCACTCTTCTGATTATTTTTTACAAGGAAATGGCCAAGCTGAATCAAGCAACAAGAATCTGGTGACCATCATCAAGAAGCTAGTGGATGGCAACCAATGAACATGGCATAAAGCATTGGTTGATGCTCTATGGGCAGACATAATTACACCTAACAGGGCAATTGGTATGTCACCTTTTCAACTTCTTTATGGTCTCAATGCTGAGATACCAATCACTTTAAAATTTCTAGCATTAAAATTGGCTAAGGCAGTCAAAGATCAAATATATGAAAGCTCCATCGATAAGAGGATCATGTGCTTGACTGAGCTAGATGAGCAGCGAACTATTGTAGTGGACTGAATTACTATGCATCAAAGTTTGGTGAAGAAGCTCTTCAACCAGAATGCAAAAAATTGTGATTTTCTGATTAGAGATCAAGTCCTGTTGTGAGACAAGAGAAGAGAACCCACGGGAATGCATAGAAAATTTGACTCCCTTTGGAGGGGCCCTTTTACTGTCCATCAGATCAATGGTGAAAATATTTTTTTGTTAAAATATCAAGATGGCACGCCTTTTTCTCTGTCACACAATGGGCAACATCTGAAGCATTTCAATTCTTGAAGTATCAAATAAATTCACCTATACATATGTATATTTGTATAGTCTTTGTTTCTGTTTTGTGTTGTTTATTTTTATTTTTGGCGCCTTTCTTTTATTTGGTAGCATGACTCCGTAGCTCAATGGCATACTTAAAGGCACTGAAAATTTTAGTTTCTACTCCCCTCAGCTATTCAAAGTTTTCAACTGAAGAAAGTTATCCAATTAGAGCCAGCTATTGTTTCCAAGATCTACATCTCATTTTTGGGGCAACATATGAACTATTTTGGTCCTGCAAGCCAAAATTATCTCTTTCTTTCTAAAAAAATTATTCTGAGCATTCAAATTCTTCATTTTTCAAGTTTTTTTAGTTAAGAAACTAGTATGTTCAATGGGTTCAATGGTTTCAATAGGCAAATTCTCATAAAAGAACAAGTTTCCAACACTTAAAAAATTTTAAGATTAGTTTAACAGCTCAGTTCAACTAAAAATATCCATCATGTTGTTCTCAAAATCAGCTATGCTCTTTTTTAGAACTTTTACGAAACTTGTCTGTTTCATATTTTTCTCTCTAAATTCGTCTTTCGAAGCAAGTTTTTCTTGTTCTCATGTTTATTCAACTGGTGGCATTCGAAGTTCATGACGTTCCCCTATTACATTTTTTCAAAAATATAAAAATCATTACCATCTCGATGCGGCCAGATGATAAAATTTTTATTTCTTAGAATTAACATTTTCTAATGTTTCCATGCAGGGGTGGTATTTTTTGTTGCCACTGCATTTGCTTTGTGTTTTCCCATGCAAGAGCGGTGAATTTCACCACCCTTGCATCTATCATGTAAGAGCGGCAAAATTTGTCACCCTTATATTTTTTGATGCCTCTCATGCAGGAGCGGTGAATTTCGTCGCCCCTGCATGACCTCAATTTTTGTGCACAACATTTATGGCTACACACGTCAAGTGGTTGGGGGTGATTTTTACCCCCATTTAATATTTTTTCCCCCTCTATCAACCTCATTCTTCCATTCCTTCTCTTGCTCTCTACTTTTGGATGATCAAGCAAGAAAGAAGAAGCATGTTTTCACTAGATTTGAGCCTCATTTTGCGTTTTTCTTCAGGGAGGGTTTTGTTTTTATTTTTTTGGTTCTCTCTTTTCTTCTTAGGTTATTTTTCTTTATTTATCTTTTAGGTTCTTTTTTTTCTTTTTCCTCTCCTACCTCTTTTTCTCTGTCCAAATGAGGCTATCAAACTGACATTCTCGTGCCTCGACCCACTTCTTTCCACCCTTCCCATTCGGCCTTTTCCTCTTGTGGTAGGGGCGGCAAATTTTTTCGCCCTCAGATCTCCCAAAATTCTTTCCTACCATGCAGGGGCAGTAAATTTTACCATTCTAACACAGTCCTTATCTAACCCAAACGTGTAAGGGTAGAAAAAATTGCAGCCAATACACCTGACTTCTCCATCAGGTGCAAGGGCAGCGATTTTTACCGCCCTTACACATCCAGCTCCTTCCACATGCATCGACGGCAATTTTTACTGCCTATGCACGTAGAAATTCTTCCACATGCAATGGCGACAATTTTTGCCGCTCGTGCATACCTTCTCCCCATTTTTCCTAACTCTAAAAAAAATTATTTTTTCTATTTTTTGGGCCCACTCTCCTTTTTTTTTGCTTTCTGACCTGCACTCGCCTCAGCCCTTTCAAGCGCATTTTCCTAGACATGATCACCCAACGTGCAATTTTTTCCTAATTGTGCGATCATGACTCTTATCGCAGTTCCTCCTCGAGATCCTTCTTCATCGATGTACTTTTGATAAAGGCTCAACCTGATGACTGAAGCTTCTCCAAAGAAGTCAAAGGTGATGAAGTATCAATATCAAGGTGTTTTTCCAATCACCTTGATCACTTCTAATGTCGATGACATTATGAACACAGAGATCAGCCACGTAGATATGGCCAAGTTCGTAGAGAGAACTAAGATGAAAAATTTGAGCTCTAAAATGAAAAAGATAATTGAAACCAACATCCATCTAGTCTCATCTTTGCCTGTGGTAGCACATCACATAGAGTTCATCCTCTAGTGCACCCAATTATACAACAAAAAGATCAGATCCATGTCAGATATTAGTGGCAACATAGTAATTTGATTGGACCTCGAGTTCTTTGATAAAAAATTTATTTGCCCTCTTGTTACTAAAGTATTGAAGATCGACTTCGTCGAAGCACAGAAAGAATACGACAAAGATCCTGAGAAGGCGAAGGTGATCAACAATAGGTGGCTGAAGACTCCCAGAGCTAACTTATCTACATGGCCCCTGAACTTTTTAAGAGACTATAGAAGAAGTTGGCAACTTAATTACCTTTCTCAGCAAGGTACAAAGTTTACCCTCTTCTTCTCAATTTCATGAATGGATGTATCCCTTCATCAAGATAATATCTTAAGAGAAACAAGTCATCTTCTGGGATGAACAGATCAACAATGCTCTACATGAGCAATTGACAAAAGTGTCTACTACTTTGAAGTTCTATATGACTTTATACTTGGTGTACATGTAGCTTCAATGAGAAATTTTCCAAGTTTGACGTCAGAGAGAGACAGAAAAAATACCCCTATTTATCAATATTACCCTCAGCTAACATTAAAGGGATCAATCCATCACTTTAGGAGGGTAAATGACACATTCTTTACAGTATTTTTGTGTCTTTTTGACTCTCAATTAGAACAGAAGAGAGTATCAGATGAAGTCTGAACTATCGTCAATGACTTCAGCTGTATGTTCTTATAGTTCCCTACTTTTTACTATCTGTGAATTAGTTTTTTCTAAGGCTATCTCTATATGCTTCCTAGATTTTTTTCTGATAATTTGGTCATAATGGAGCTGTGTAGACAAATTATTATCGTGCATAATAAATAGATGGAACTTAAAAAACTAAGTTTCAGGTTTTCAATCAAAATTGGTAGATACTTAGTGTTGACTGTTGTAAAAGCAAGGGCAATGGAAACTAAAATGTAACTTGTCAGTATGAAGTATTTCAAAATAAGGCCTAATTTTGACTATAGGGGTGTCAAAGACATGATCAAAAGAAAGACTCAGTTTCATAAACCCATGATCGAAGACGTCTGGATAGATTTGGAGACAGCAAAAGATATCAAGAAAATAGACTATAACAGACTGTCTCTGAAATAAATCAAATATCTAGGGCTCACTAATATTCCTCTAAATCTAGTAGATGGCAAAGATCTGGTCAATAGCAGGTATCTTGCTGAACAAATCGCTAACTCTCCTCTTCCTCCAATCCAATGGTCTAAAAAAGAATGGATCTCTCTGAGGATGAGATTCGAACTAATATTGGCTAACACCAATGATTGGTTAGCAAACAAAGGGATCACATTAAAATAATTCATCACGGGATCAGAGGCCAAATTCTAAAAAAAGACAAGAAAGAGATCAAAAAATAAGATAGAAAAAAAGCAATGTTCCTTCTCCTTATAGACCCCACAAGCCTAGGATCATCTTTGTGTCAAAGAAACCAAAGGTTATCGAGAAAGAACCAGATTCAACGGATATGGGGTTGAGAAATAAAGTTTCCAAGAATAAGAGATAGAATAGATGGAAACAGATGACAGGCCTACAGGTCAATAGGGGACAAAATCTCTATCTCCACAAGAGGGGGCACAGCTAGTTGCAAGAGTTTCTTCTTCACCACTCCAATCACCTGTTGTGACTCTTTCACCCATTTCTCCCATAAGTATTCCTTCTTCTGGAGTCGTCTCTCCTAGAGTTATTTTTGGTGACCTTTAAGGCACTTTTGGAGATGTTCTTCGATGATCAAGATCCATCCCCAGTCTTTCATCTCTTTCTTTCAACATCAGAGACAGTTCCACCTTTGACTAGTTAGCGGCTGGTGCAGTTTTCCCTGATACTATGCCTACTATGATCACTATGCCTATTGTTTCCACCAGCAGTGCAGATGTTACTCCAGTGACACCAACTACAGGGACTGTTGCTACTATAAGTACTTCTGCTCTCTTGCCTTGGTTATTAACTTTCACACCTAAAAGGAAAAAGCAAGTCGTCTCTCCAGATGACTTTGACCTCGGCAAAATAGCACCAATAAAAGTTAAGACCACCAAAAAGCCAAAAATCCTTTCGAAAATGATTGGAGATAAGGGGCATAAATTTTTGGAGATAGCTAAACCCGCACAAGATGCAACCCTTGAAAATTTTGATATGAGCAGCTACTCCATTTCTTGAGTTGAGTTGGGAAAAATAACTCACAAGGGCGTCAAGAGCGATTTGCAGTCTGTAATGGTTATCATGGTCCAAAATTTTGACAGAGAGAGAGAGAGAGAGAGATGAAAGATCATTACAAAGTAAATTCGGAATAATTGACTGCAGTGATCAGGGGATTCACTTTTGCTCTAGAAGCGGCAACTCCAGAGGCTTTCTCCATAGATGATCCTGTAATCCAGAAAGCAGAGAAGACATATCTAAAGGAAAAAGTACTTGAAGATTACCTAGATAAGATGCATGCACAAGGGATTTCTTTATTTATAGAGGTGGTCGAGAAGACAGGTAAAATGAACAAAATGAGAACAGAGTTAGAAGACCTTATCTCTATTATTTCTCAAGATATTGACAGCACAAATAAATATCTTAGCAAGTGGACAGAGATGAAAGCACTGAAAAAACGTATCTTAGTATCAATCAGTGTCATTTTTTATAGAGATTCTTATGTTGAAATAAAAGAATCACTGATATACAAGATCCAGGTACTTAAGGAACTGATCCACGACCTCGAATCTTCTAAGGATGTCAGTGAAGAAAGTGACACCAGTCTGTTGAACAAATTCGAGGAGTTGCCTTGCAGACTCACCTCTTAAGAGAACCAATTCATTTCAGGAGAGAAAATGATTTAGGAGTTTGAAAGTATGATCTGAAGAGAATTCAAGGAAAAAACATTCTCAATGACTTTTGTGGATGGTATTTTAGATAATCAGTTAACTCTAGACAATCTGAGAACTAAGTTAACCAGTCACGCCCAGTCAATCATAACAGTGAGAGATGTTATGGTCAGAGCTAAAATAATCTTCAAAAGTACTATTGCACCAGACAATATCAAAATACAGGCATCTATCGCCATGTATGATGCTCATCTGAAGAAGTCTGGTGACAAAAGTTAAACTATTCTTCCATACTCTCTTCTTCATTCTTCTCATGTACTTTCTAATTAACTTGGGACATTTTCACATGTACTTTTGTAATATGTAATTACATCTAAAAATCTATAAAAATTCTAAAGTCAACAGTGACTCATCTTTGACTAAGTTTTCAATATTTAAGTCTTTTTCCAATTTTGAAGGTTTTTCCCTATATATATAGAGAGAGCCTCTTTTGTAAAAGATCTCTAGAGAATTGAGAGCAAAAACTCTACCAAAATTGAGATACTTCTTGAGACTTTGATCTCAGCTTCTAAATCAAATTTTTTTGAATGAATGAGAAGCAAGTTATTTTTAGACTTTGTGTTGAAATAATTTGTGTTATTTAGGAGATTGTTCTTATGTTCTCTTTCCTAATAATCTCTCATCTATTTGATTAAAAAAACAAAGTTCATGTGGAAATTATTTGAATACATTCTAAAGGATATCATAAAGACTTTGAACTGCTTTTATCTTTTGTGATCTTGTTATCTGTTGTAGTTTTAGGTGAAGACTTTGAGCTTTACTTCACTCTACTGTTACGTACGCTTCAAATCAGTGAGAGAAGCAATGAAATACTTTGTGCTTTCATGGGTTTCTCATCGACCTAGTTACTATTCGAAAATATTTCTTGCTATTTGTTGAACACCATTTCTGAAAGAAGAGGAATGCTTTCAGGCATCAACCAGGATTTCGTCTTTTGCTCTATGAATATCATCTCCGAAAAAAGAGAGATAAATGGTGTTATCCTACCCTGAGTATTATATATATATATAAGTGATTTGTAGGGAACCTCCCCTTGATGAGAGGAGAGATTTATCTCATTAGAATGTGGTAAACTCATATTTTTTGCCATATAAATCTCTTTGTATTGTGGTTGATATACCCATTTTGCTATTAGTTAGCTGACGACAAAATATTCACCCAACACATCGGTAGACTTCAATCAAATGATTGAATCATTGAACTATTGAACCCTGCTTCTCAAATGTTCAAAGGTTTAACAGGTTCAAAGGTTCAACGACATCGACAAATTTAAAGAGTTAAGTTATTCACCAAAAGTTCAAAGTTCAATCACTTTGACAAGTTCAATGGCTTTAAAAGACTTAGCGAAAAGAAGGAAGATTGAACCGTTAAACTGTTGAACCTTGAACCAAAAAAGTTCAAGGGTTCAAAGGTTCAACGCAGTTGGTTCAATTAGTCGGTTCAAAGGAGTGCCCCAAAGCTTAAAGGGCAAGTGCCTTACGGAGGGCAATGAACAAAAGGCAGGTACCCTTGCGGAGGGCAAGGAACATTTGCTCAAAGATCAAAGAGAAGGCCAAAAGGGTAAGGAATTTCTTTAGACTTTTTTTTTGAAGAAATTACTAAGTAAAGGGACCGAAAGAATTCCTTCAGAAAGATTTTTTGTGGAAGAATTTCACAAAGGCAAATCCTTCGGACAAATTATTCGAATGAATTCTTTCAGATATTTTGCCCAAAAGAATGATCAAAAGTCTGGTGGAAAAGCGGCTAAGACAAGGGAAGGGAAGATTTCCTTCTGACAAAATGTCTGAAGGAATTGAAGAAGCAGACCTTGAAGGACCCCGAAGGGTAGGTACCCTTGTGGGGGGCTCTCGGCACCCAGAAAATAGACCTTTCTCAAAGACTCGAAGGGACACCTTCCCTTTGGGGTGTTCCAAAGGCTTGATAAAGATAAAGCAAAGCTTTGAAAGAATTAAACAAAAGAAGACTTCAAAGAATAATGATTGAATTGTTAAACCTTGAACTAAATGGTTCAACGGGTTCAAGGGTTCAAAGGTTCAATAAGTTCAAAAGACTTAACTAAAATAAGAGATTCTGAGAAAGAGATTGAACTGTTGAACCTTGAACCAAAAATGTTCAAAAGTTCAAAGAAAGCTCCAAGCAAAGGAAGGAAGTGAAAGATTTCAAAGACCAGTTCAAGGAGATGGTTCAACCAAAGACCAAGACAGTAATTGAACTAGGGAAGCAATAAAAACCGCCTGAACCATTGAACTATTGATCCAATGAACTTTCAAAAGTTCAAATTTTCATGGTTCAATATGGTTCAAACAACTAGAAACTATTGACATCTCTGCGGACGTCAAATTTAAGGTAATGAAATATCTGTTAACTTTTAAATATAAAGCAGAACTTAAAGGATGAACCAAGCGATCAGTTGAAGAAGATAGCCCAAGAGCTCTAATTACAGTAGGAAAGAAGAGAAGGCTATAGAAGATATTGAAATATCTATGAGAGAGTTATTTTTAGTAGGTGAAACAGTCCACCAAGTAGACATCTGAGAACAACAAATCAAGGACGCAGCTTATTTTTCTTCCATGAAATAAAGGCAAAGTGGACAACTGCGCAAACATCATAAAAATGACTAGACAACCCATGCTAAGGAGGAGATATATGAGATGAATGAGCATGCCATAGTTAAGGCGGATGCACTATTCCAAGCATGGCCCCTTTGACAGAATTGAAAATACATTCAAGGCATTGAATGCAGCGTGGGCTGTCCCATGAGAAAAAGTGCCAAGCCTTTTTTGGCTGCTATACATTATAATCTCTTGTTCTATGAAAGAGATCTCTTCGATATAGAAGCAAAACTCTACCCAAATTGAAAGGTGATTACTGAGACTTTGAGCTCAGATTATTGATCATATTAATTTATTTAAATGAGAAAGCAAGTTACTTTCAGACTTTGTGCTGTTATAGCTTGTATTATCTTAAGAAATTGTTCTTATGTCTGTTTCCTAGAAGCAATCTTGTTTATTTAATTTAACAAGTAAAACTAGTGGAAGTAATCAGGAAGGTGTCCTAAGGCCAATTGTAGAAAGACTTTGTGTTGTCATGATTATCTTCAGTGTGTTTTTTTTGTTTTTAGTTTCTTTCTATGTAAAGGATCTTGAGATGACTTTGTGCCCTTATTATCCTTTGTATTTCACTCTTTGGGAAATTGAGGTGGAGACTTTCTGTTCCATTTCATCCTGCTAGTTACTGTGCCCTTGTTACTTGTTGGTTACCTACCATAAAAAACTCTTGCGCCCTACTGCAAGACTACTTCTGAAAGAAGAAAAGTGCTTTCAGTATTATCACCAAAAATTCTCCTTTGTTTGTGAACATCATCTTTGAAAAAAAAGAGATGGATGGTGTAGTCCTACCTCTGACTATTATTTTTTGCTTATATATATAGTATATAGCCCCTCATATTTATAAGGAACCTCCCCTCGATGAGAGAAGAGATTTGTCCACCTATGATGTGGTAAACCTACACATTTGGCCGACCCATCTCCCTATGTTGTGGTTGAAGAGACTTATTTCGCTTATCAATTAGATGTTGACAAAATATTCACCCAACAGAGTCAACATGCTCCATCAATATTTTTGGATCAGTCAGGTCAATAATGATCAATGCTCACCATAGATCAATCTATACGGACACCCACTCACTATTGGATCCTTATCTTGTATCTTTGCTTAGACATTAAACATCATACACCTATGTTCATCTTGCTTCCTCCTAACTTCTTGGAGCCACATGCACCATTGGTCTTGTTTGAGATTTAACACTTTCAAAATGACTAAGTATGGGGACCCTATCAATATCCCTGAGTATCCATATTTGATCCTTAATAACTTATTTTGTGCTTCGATGTAGGATCTCAAATTTGGACCAGATGATCTCACATAGGAGAATCCAACCATGTGAAAAATCTCTCCTAGAACCCTTGTGCATACAATATATAATGCCATTAAAGATCTTTCTCAAAATCTTCTGTCACAAAGCCAATAATGTCCAAATCTACCTGAGAGGCCATCTTTGAGCATCTATAACTTTTGACACACTTTAGTGGATGATCTAATATTTAGCACAAATCAACCATGCTCAAAATTGAATAAACCCATATAATTAGTATCTCTTGACACCTTCACATGTGCAAGATATAACACCATTAAAATTCTCACTCAGATTTTTCTGCCTCAATTCAAAATTGACTAAGTATAGGAAAACACAGTCAAATTATCTGGGAGCCCAACTTTGAATATGCATAACTTTTGATATGTTACATTATATGATTTTAAATTAAGCATATATAAACTAGGTCCAAAATTGAACAAACCCATATAATCACATTCTCTTGAAATGTCCACATGTATGGATGCTGACCTCATCAAAATGCTTACTCAACTCTTTCTGACCAACTATAAATTTGGCTAAGTATGAGAAAACAATGAAATCTGACTGAGAAGCCAACTTTGCACCCTCATATCTTTGACCGTACTTCGATGCATTACTTGATATCTAACACATAACAACTAGGGACTAATATGATCACAACCATATAACCCACTCTTGTTGACTCTTTCCCACGTGGCAATGGTGACAATATCAAACTACCTACTTAGATTTTCTGCCACTGGACCCAAAGTGTCTAGATGAAAACTATGATCAACCAGATGGATTATAGTTGTGCACACAAGCTCTCAAAGCATAGATAACATCATATAGGGCCCCGTGCACATGATCAAACCTCCATACTCATCCCTAATCCTCTCAAGCTATGTCAATACTGAAGATCAACCAACCATACATAAAGCACACTAGAACAAACATATTACACACTTTGTCATTGTCACATAAATAATATTAGTATAGATAATATTTCCTAATTCCTATGAGTAGTAGCTCTTTTATTTTGTCTTCTTATGTGTACTTCAAGAGTACCGTAGGAATATGAATAAACTTCTTGGTAGGTGAAGTGATAAGTTAAATTTTTGGCTTTATAATGTATGATTTTCTTCCTTTCAAATTGAATCGTGAAATAAAATTTCATTGTCATTCCTTCAACTTCATTTTTGCCCTGTCATTGGTATGAGAGCCTGAAAAAATAAAAAATAAATTCTCTCTCCTTGTTTTAGTTGTACGGCTTGCAAAGAACTATTTTTTTATTCAATAAATTGTTCATGACTAATTATTCTATCATTGTTGTTTCATTTAGCTAGAGAACGTTTCTACCATTCAATGTGGAATTGAGTGAGACATTTTAGGTGTGTAAAATCGAGTCTTGATTTCTTGCCAAAGATTAGGAGGATTGTTGCATCGTGGCATTCTCTTTGTTGGACCTGAGAGGTATATAAGTCTGCATATAAGGTGTTTGGGTCTGCATAGTGGATACATATAAGGCCTTTGGGTATACGTGACCTATATAGGTATATGGAATTTTGGCATAGCATTCTGGCTTGGTGTAGCATAGCATTCTAGCTTAGCATTTTGGCCTAAAATTGAATATAATCATATTGGCATTTGATTCCATTTTTGCTCATCCGATCTATGTGGTATCTTGGTGTACTCTACAACCTACATTTGATGTTTTAAGTTTTGGCATTGTATTTTGGTGTTTTTATATGCTTGTGTGAAGGGCTGCATCTAAAATCCTTGATTGCACCTAACAATCTTGACCTAACATCACTACTATTTTTTATTTCCCATGCTACGTTTCATTCTATCTTGGCTTGGTGTTTCAAGACCACGTGGAGAAAGGAGTACCTAAAAGTCATTACTCATACATATTTTTTTTCCAATAGTAGAAATAAATCCAAACAAAAGATGCATAATATTTTTATGCTTTTTCATTTAAAAAGCAAATTTCAGTTTTAAATGTCCTTTTTCAAAATTTGAAAATATTTAAGTTTGAAGGCATCTAAATTTGAGTAATATTTTTAATTGCTTTGAGGCATCCTACTCTAAGTGGATTTTAAAAAAAACAACCAAATCACACAATTCAAGGAGAAATAAGGGGATCTACTCTTTTTATGTATTCGTGTATGTCAAAAAATGTAAATCCAAAAATCAAGAAAAATTGAGTATATTGATGTATGAAGTTTTCTTTTTAAGTCAATTTTAATAACAAAGTGAATCATTTTCAGTACCTTTGAGTATATATAAAAGGAGACCATTTTAGAGTGATAAGGAACCAATTAGGGTTAAACAAAACCTCCAAAAACTCAAAACCATGCATTCCATCAAATCCATTGTTGGCACTACCTTGACTGGCAAATATAGTTGGCTAAAATGGTCTCAACAAGTAGAGAACATATTCATTTTTAATGATCTATGGTTCGATATTTGTGATGAGACAACACAACCAGTTGAACCAAGGAATGAAAATGACATACAAGCATGAAAGCCAAAAAAAATAGAAGACTTTGGCCTTAATGAAGGCATCAGTGGATGGAGATGTGTTTCATCATATATAGGGGTTCAATACACGATGAGAAGCATATCAAAAATTGAAAGACCTATATGACTCCCATTCAGAGTTGGAATTCATTCAGTTGCATTTGAAATTGTTCAACCTAGAGTTGAAATATGATGTGATGAGATTGGCTTCAGAAATACGTGCTATCAAACATGATGTTGAAACAACATGTGTTAAAATCGACATATACATGACCACATTCATAAAATCCCTTATTCCCAACTATTTAACCTATTTGGAGTCTCTACAAGCAAGCAACAAGTTAAAGACTCACATTTTACTAGTTGGTTGAAAAGACAACAAAAAAAGAAAAGACATTTGGAAGGAAAACAAAAACCACAACAAGTGAAAGTGTGTTCTATGTCAAAACAAACTCTTACAAAACATCAAACAAGGCCATGTATTCCAAAAATAAAGGCAATAATAATTACAAGAAAAAATGTGGTAAAAATAAATATTATGGTGGTCAAAATCAAAAACAAAATGATAAACAAAACCTCTATTGTGAATGGTGTGACAGAAAAGGTAGCCATGAGACTCACGAATGCAGGACTCCATGGGATAAAATTGAAGCATACCATAAAAAGAAAGAGGAAAATTCAAAGAAATAATCAAAAGAGTCAAACTCAGCCCAATTCACCAGCAAATCTGTAATTTTTAGTACAGATGATGAAGCAAACAGTGTCTCAATTAGTTCCTCATGGTTTGATGCTCGGGTTATTGATATTGGCACCACTCAACATATGACTATTTGAAAAGAATTCTTTGAGTACATTGAATAAATTTGTGGCTTAATATACCTCATAGATAGATCAAGTCTGCAACCACAAAGAAGAGGTATAATTTGACTCAAGTGTCCAGGCTTCCAGACTACAAACTTGAGAATGTTCTCTACCTTCTTCAACTAAAACAAAATGTGTTGCCCCTGGTGCTCATAAGGCAACAAGGCCATTCCATCATATTGAATAATGGTGATGTCACAATTAGGAGAAAAAGTGATAATGCAATCATCTTGACTAGATATGAGGAAGGGAAACTACTCAAACTGAAGGGTGAGCCATCAAATTCAAGGAATTATGCTCATCTTATGGAAGATAAAATGTCTCCAAACATTTTGTGGAATGCTCAATTTGGGCAAACTCACTATAAAAATATTCATGTATTACAAAAGAATGTTGTTGTTGGCATGCCTACATTGTCCACAAAATTAGATGAGAAGTGTGAAGCCTGCATCTTGGTTAAACATACAAGAGAACCATTTTTGAAGTCACAATGGAAAGAAGATAGAAAATTGTAACTTGTTCATTCAAACTTGTGTTCTCTTCCAATCCTCTCTATTGGTGGTCATAAGTACTTCATGTTATTCATTGATCACTATAGTAGGATGACATGGATATACTTTTTTAAAAAGAAATCAGAAGCCTTAAATACTTTCAAGAAGTTTTAAACATTGATTGAAAATGAAGCACAAACCTGCATCGAGACACTCAAGCTAGATAATGGTGCCAAATTCACATCAAAGAAGTTTGAATCCTATCTTGAGCAAAATGGGATCAAACACCATCTTAAAGTTCCTCACACTTCACAACAAAATGGAGTAGTTGAAAGAATGAATAGAACTATGATGAATATGGTTCGTGTAATGTTGTATTTCAAAGGGGTAGATCTACATTTTTCAGCTGAAGCAGCTAAAACAACAATATATCTTCACAATAGATCACCATCAACAGTTCTTGAATCAAATACTCTATGAGATGTGATGTGGTCACCTCCCTTTAGTGCAACATCTTTGTATTTTTGGATCCACTTATTATGCATTGATTCCAAAGGAAAAGAGAAATAAATTGGACCACAGGAGTCAAAAATGCATCCATTTTGGATATTATGATTCCTCCAAGGTATTTAGACTATATGATGAGAAAGAAGAGAAGTTTCTTGTCATAAGAGAAGTTCTCTTTTGTGAAACTATAAAGTATAGAGTATATTGATCAGTAGTTGATTCGACTAGACAAATATGCCAAGTTTGATGTCTACAAAGAGAGTGATTTGAATGTTTTAGACAATGAGTGGAGGACACAAAGTTTGGAATCTATTGATTTTCTATTGTCTCCCATACATGATCTTGAAACTCTTCCTGAAGGAGAGAATGAAACTTCATCAAATATTAAATAGGGGCCAGTAGAATAGAGGGCAAACAGTGAAGGAACCTCAAAGGATGAACTCGAAGCACCTGCAACATAGAAAAATATGCTTAAGTGGGCCACTAAAACACTAAAAGATGTGAGGCCTGATGAAGTTGGGAAAATAGGCAATCAAAGTGCACATGTAACCTCATCTCAACCAGACAATTCCATTTTTGAAATTCAAGACATGATTGGAAAAATCACATTGGATGATTCTCAAGAAGAACTCAATGTTTTGTTTGATTCATAACCAACTTTTAAATAAGTTGAAAAGATTAACTCTTAGAGAAAAGCAATGAAAGATGAGTATAATTCACTAGTGAAAAATGGGACTTAGAATCTGGTTGATCCACCATATGGTTGTAAATTGATTGGTTGTAAGTGGGTCTATCGTAATAAATACAAGGTAGACGACTCACATGAAAAACACAAAGTAAGTCTTGTTGCAAAGGGATATGATAAAAAGGAAGGAATTGACTATAATGAAACCTTTGCACCTATATAAAAATGGACTATCATTCAAACCATGTTGGTTATGGTAGCTCACAATGGATGGAAAGTTAACCAAATGAATGTCAAAACTATCTACATGACACAACTTGATGGTTTTGCAGTAAAGAGACAAGAGCATTAGGTGTGAAAAATTAAAAAATCATTGTATGGTTTGAAACAAGCCCCTCAAGCATGGTATAAAAAACTGGCTAAGCACCTCATGAACATAAACTTCAAACATTTTGATTTTGAAGATATAACTCTTTTCATCAAAATAGTTGACAAAGAAATTGTATTTGTGGTGGTGTATGTTGACGATTTGCTCATCATAGGAGATAATGAGTGGTACACTGCAAACTTCAAATCAGATTTGATAAAAAGATTTAAAATCACTGATTTGGGTCATCTGCATTACTATTTAAGTATTGAAGTAATTTAGAAACCAAAGCATTTTTTCATCACTCGGTAGAAGTACGTTGGTGACATTCTGAGTAAGTTTAGAATGGAAGATTTTAAGCCTCTCAGCAAGCCTATGGAACAGAATATCAAATTAACATATGAAGATTAAACAAATTTGGTTGATGCCACAAAATATAGATAACTCATTATCAGTCTAATTTATATGACTACCACTCGACCAGATATATCATATGCATCTAGTGTTCTCTCAATATTCATGCAAAAACCTAGGTAGAGTTATAGGGTAGTAGCAAAAAGTGTCCTTAGATATCTCAAATGCACAACATTTTGGGCACAAATACTCCAAGGCAGGAGACTTCAAACTAGTTGTGTATTCAGATTCTGAGTATGTTGGTGATCATGAAGATGGAAAGTCCACCTCAAGTTTTCTAATGAATTTAGGAAAAATAGTTGTTAGTTGGAAATCTAAGAAGTAATAAGTGCTAGCAATTTCTTCAGCAAAAGAAAAATATATGGACACTTTAGAGGCAACTAGAGATCTTGTGGCTTAGAATGGTTCTTTTAGATTTGTAGGAGCAACAAGATTAGTCAACACCTCTCATGTTTGACAACACTTCTGCAATCCAAATGGTAAAGAATCCAGTCTTTCACAACCAAACCAAGCACATCAATACCAAATTTCATTTGATTTGGCACTATGTTAAAGATGGCAGTGTCAAGTTGAAACATTACCCAACAACAGAGCAACCAGTAGACATCCTAACAAAGGTATTTTGACAAGAAAAAATTGAAAATTTCAAAGGAATGCTTAGTCTGAAAACAATCCCTATGGATTAAAGGGGGGATGTAATATTAGTATAGATAATATTTCCTAGTTCCTAGGAGTAGTATCTCTTTTATTTTTTCTTCTTGTGTATAGATCAAGAGTCCCATAAGAATATGAATGGACTTCTTGGTAGGTGACGTGATAAGTCACATTTTTGTCTTTATAATGTATGTTGTGCTTCCTTTAAAATTGAATCGTGCAATAGAATTTAATTGTCATTCTTTCAACTTCATTTTTGGCCTATCATAACTATCAAGGATCTTCATCCACTTACTAGAGCATCTCCATGACAACACCATGACATCATCATGATAACTCTCCAACAATCTCCCCCTTTGTCATTAAGGTCAACACCCATAAATATAGCAATATATAGCTCACCTTTTCACTCTTCAAAGCACTCCTACAATAGGAAATTTCTCCCCAACAATAGCTTCATCCCCCTTTGATACAATGACAAATTGGTCACCAACTGACCCTGAGGACTTAAAAATACCATCAAATAGGAAAGGACCATCTTATAAAAAATGATACAATCTCACCCTTACTTTGAGCCAACCTCTTCTTCTCATGAAAACTCCCTCTTTCTCCATGCCAACCCTCTCTTCAACCAAGCACTGCAACTAATGAAGAAAGAATACACAAAACTAATAGAAATGTGATAGAACACATCAAGAAACATTTGAGAGGGACTCCCCCTAAGGAATCTAAGCAATTGCACCTTCTGAGCATCTTCAAATCTCCACACACTATGAAGAACCATCACACATGTTAACTAGCATTCTCTCTCAAGATACCATAAGAACCATCAACATAACTTCATGCCACTCACCAAACAAGAAACATGCACTAAACTAACTCGAGAACCCACCTTGAAACACACATACCTTACTCCTTTGATCCTAGGACCTGACCAATTACAAAGCTCCACCTAACTTCATGCTTCATCAGGAACATGATATCTTCAACAAGACTTCAAATATTATCCAATCATAGTCAATACTCAAATGGAGATACCTCATCTTCAGAACACTGTGAAATTCCATAGAATACACAACAGACATCTACCACAAACTGATATGCAAATAGATATTTGAAACTCACCTTTATAATAGAACATCCAAACCATGATCAAGAGGCTAAATCCTTCTCAAGATAGGACTACTAAGTTTTATCATAATTTTTTTTCTCCAAAAAATAGATATATAAAATAATTCGCAAACATACCTTGTTACCAAACAATATCTAACAGTCACCAAGCTTCCTCTGACTGACAAGTGTCTCCTTAAAGCCTAGATAGAGACACCCTTTTGACATAGAGACACTAAAAGTCCCAAAAGTTAGGAGACTCCCATATCTCCATATCTTTCTCTAATTTTTAGTCCTGCTTGACTTCAACTGAATCCTTGACATCATTATTTTCTTTAAATTTGCTAATAAATGTTGTCAATAGAAACTCTTGACTCTCCTTCATCTTTGATTCTTTTTCAACCTTGGCAAACAATCCATCAACACTCTTAGACACAAAAAGATTACTCTTCCTAGTCTTTACTATCTTAGGTCTCCATACCATAGTTTGACCCTTCTTATCTTCTGCAACCATCTTACCTCCTTGATCTTTGAGCTTATCCTGAATTGCAACATAGCCTTTTAGAGAAACTTTATTATCAACCTTTTGACTATTGTTTTTAGCATTGATAATCTTTGGTTTCCATACCTGAGTTTGTCCTTTCTCAGAGCTTTTAGGAGCTCTATATCATTTGACATACTTTGAAGACCTCTTAACACCATTTGGATAGAATTTAGCAATATGTCCACTCTTATGACAATTGAAACAATTAACATCATTTGTACATTTTGATAGATTTAAACTGTGATTAATCTTTGGCCAAAAATTTCTTCTATCATAGCTCCATGAATGTGCATTCTTGACTGACTTCATCTATAGTCCTTAGCTCTATGACCATACTTATTACATGTAAAATAATGACCATGAAATAAACTATCTTACCTTGAATCATTTAGTTGTCTAATAGACCTTCTTGCATTGCTTTTCAAGTTTGCAATCTCCTTGACTTTCTCAAACTTCTCATGCTCCTTTTTTAGCTTGTTCAACTTGTCTATGAGTTGATCATTCTCATTCTTCAACAATTTTATCTCATTTTTCATCTCATTATGCTCACCTTGTATTGAACTCATTTTGATATCTGCTTTTTCTAACTGAGTCTTAAGATATATGCATTCTTCTTCTCTTGTCTTCAAATTTATATTAGCTACCCCTAACTGATCTTTGAGATTACTGACATGTTTTCCATCTTCTTTTACTTGTTCTAATTTATTTTGTTCTTCTTCAGGATTGCTTATCTTGATTATGACCTTTTCACACTTATCTAAAATTTTAGTCTTTAATTGATCATGCAACCTCAATCTGAATTATTTGAACTTGGTTAATCTCCTTATCCCTCTTAGCTTCTTTAGCCATGTCATTCATCATTCTACATTCTTGCTCTTTAATATGACTAATATGTTCTTCAAGAATTTTGAACATTGATCTCAATTCAAGATTTTTTTCCTCAATTGTTTAGCCATCTTTATACCTACTTAGGATCACCTTAAAGTTATTAGGCTTCCTCCAAAGGATCCATTTTGATACCAATTGTTAGAGGTACAATCATTGAGAGGAGAGGTGCATCAGTGAGTCCAGATAATTCCAATTTCAATTCTAATTCCTTTAAACTCTTAATCATTCAATACATATATTCATGAGGCATACATCATTCATAGCAATAAACCAGAAAGACAATGCAAGATCAAGCAAATAACACATGTCATACATGGAAAACTCTCTTGATGAATAAAACCCATTCTCAAGCCTACAAACACATGGACTACTATCCTATAAGATGATTACAAACAAGAGACTGATCAACTCCTTTATACCAGCAAACCTTGATCATGTCCTCCTAACCAAAGGTATTTAGTTATGAATGTGTTCCACAAGGAGCACCTACCCCTATGATTATCGACTCCTTTAGACCACCTATTTTTAGTAAAACACCTATTTTACAAGGAGTAACTACCCCTAAGGAAGACCAACTCCTTTAGACCCTCCTTTGATAAGAACATTTCCACCTTAGAACTGATGTCCTTAACACTTGATGATGGATCTCTAGATATTACTCTTCTCACCTTATATCAACAACTCTATCACCCAACACACCCTATTGGTCAAAGCACATTACATAATTGAACAAACATACAAATATCAATTAAGACACATTACACATCCCAGCTAACACCACTCTTCAACTCTGCATACTCAATGCATCCTTCACAGCAATAACTTTGTCATAGATTTAACAACATGACCAGATGGTCATACACATTGTCTACACTCTAATCAGCCTCTCAAACCAGCCACCAAGCTATCATAGACACCAAAAATCCTTCACTCATTCTCAAGACATCCAAAACATCCTCTTGGATCACTCTAGGCTTATTTGTTCATCCTCATTCTGAAAGAGCACTATTCTACCATGAGAAACATGACCTACAGGTCATACTCAAAATCCTTAATCTGCTCTACTCATCAACCCAACCATTGGGTATAACTGACCTCTTCTCTTCTTCTTTTCAACGTTCACACCTCTCTAAGTCATACAAGTCTATAACTTATTATCTCTAGTTCCTCTAATTATAAAGCAATCATGATAATCAAAACCTTGGTCGGCCATTAGGCATGCCTTAGCCATTAAGGCATCTATCATATGAAGACATGGATCAATACAATCTTCATAGGTTGGCCATAGCATCTATGGGTCATCCTTAAAGAACTACACCTTTTAATAAGGCCCTTGTAGTCCTTATAAGTATCATGTGAACACATTCACTCCTTTAGCACTTTCTCAAGCAAAAAAAGAACGCATGACCACTTTCAAATACATGGGTCCACTCCTTATGTCCCCTTAGACATTCTCAAATGATCACAGTCAACTTAGCTCACTTTTTCATATGCTCAAACAACTCAAACACTGAATTGGTGCACACAGTCACCATCAGTGAACACACAGTCAACTTTTTAATCATTGTTCATACACAAGATAGATTAATCACACCTCCAAAAATCACATAGAGCATCCTCATGGATTCTATAACATATTTCAATAGCTAATTCATCATGAGACATCGAAATAACATTAATACAATCTCAAATCTCCTTCTTAAGTCACTCGCAGAGTAAGCACAAACACACAGTTAAATTCTAGGCTCAATATCTTTGACTGTACTCACTTCCAAATCTTCAAATCAGGTTCATTAGATTCACCATGGAGTCCTCTTCCTATTTCTTTTATAGCACCAACAAATTTGAATTCTATCAAAAGATATGGAAAAAATATAGATCTTTGGTTTTTCTTATGATAAATTCAAATAGTCACAGTTAACCTTTGAACACAATGCTTGAATCTCATGAACTCTCAACTTAGGATCAATCTTGTTCAAGCCTTAACACATAGATCGCTAAAGCCAAACATTAAGCCTCTTCCACTTTGACCTCACCTCATGTAATCTGGGAACTTTGACTCAATACACTTTTTCGATATCTATGGATCAATCAGGTCAATAACAATTAATGCTCATTGTAGATCAATCTGTACAACACCCACTAACCATTAGATCCTTATCTTGTACCTTTAATTAGCATTTAAACATCATGCACCTATCCTCATCTCACTTCCTCCTACCTTCTTGGAGCCACATGCACCATTGATCTTGCTCAAGCTTTAGCACTTTCAAAAATGACTATGGGGACCCTAGCAATATGCCTAAGTAGCCATTTTTTATCCTTAATAACTTCTTCTGCACTTCAACGTAGGATCTCAAATTTGGACCAGATGATCTCCTCACGTAAAAGAATCCAACCATGTGACACACTGCTCCTAAAACCCTCTCACTTGTAAGATATAACTCCATTAAATAGCCTTCTCAAAATCTTCAATCACAGAGCCAACCATGTCCAAATCTATTGTAGAGGCCATCTTTGAGCATCCATAACTTTTGTCGTGATTCAGTAGGTGATTTGGAATTTAGCGTAAATAAACTATGCTCAAAACTAAACAAACCCATATGATTAGTTTCTCTTGACACCTTCATATGTGTAAGATATAACACTATTAAAATGCTCACTTAGTTCTTTCTGCCTCAATTCCAAATTGGCTAAGTATGGGAAAACACAATCAAAATACTTGAAAGCCCAACTTTGCATATGCATAATTTTTTATGTACTACATCACATGATCTAAAATTAAGCATAAATAAAATAGGTCCAAAACTAAAAAAAATCCATATGATCAGATTCTCTTGAAATGTTCATACATGCAAATGTTGACCTCATCAACATGCTTACTCAACTCTTTCTGGCCAACTACAAATTTGGCTATGGGAAAACAATGAAATCTAACTGAGAAGTCAAATTTACATCCTCATATATTTGATCATGATTTGATGCATGACTTGATATTTTATGTATAAAAACTAAGGACTAATGTGATCACAACCATATGACCCACTCCCCTTGACTCCTTCCCATATGGCAATGGCGATGTCATCAAACTGTCTTTTCAAAATTTTTGCCACTAGACCCAAAGTGTCTAAATGAGAACTATGATCAACCAAATGAATTTCACTTATGCACACAATCTCTCAAATAATATATAACATCATATAGGACCCCTTGCACATGTTCAAACTTCCATACTCATCCATGATTCTCTCAAGCTATGTCAATACTGAAGATCAACCAACCATACATAGATTACACTTAAACAAGCATATTGCACAATTTTTAATTGTCACATAGACTATCAAGGATCTTCATCCATTCACCAGAGAATATTCATGACACCAATATGACATCATCATGACAACTTTCCAACAGTTCCAAAAATTAGCTAAAACTGTTTCTTTTCTCCATCGTTCCACTAGGCAAGCAAAACTAGTTGATAGGTATTTTGATGGTACAATCATTAGTAAGACTTCTAAGTAAAATGTTCTTAGTGGTGGATAGTACACTTGGTATGATTCATTTTAATTTTTAGATTTGGAAGAAGGGTTGCCTATACTTTATAAACCATTGTTAAGAAGTTGACTCTCTATTTCTACTTGTTGTTTGCCACACTCTACAAGTTTAGTTTATGTATGATCTAGTCCATACAATCCAGTTGGTGAAACTATTTATACAAGATGTGTAATTCCTCCTTCCATGTTTACTATCTTGATTTTCATGTTTAGAGTTGATTTCATGATCCAAATAGTTTAGGTTGTAGATCGGTGTCACTAGTGGACTTGCAGTCAATTTTTACCAATTGCAGAAGGTTTATTTCTCTAGAATGGTTTCAAATCAGTGAGAGGTGTTTTGTTTCATGTTTACAATGTCTTCTCAATTCCCTCTCCTTCCAAGATCAATCTCACAATCTAGCATCAAAGAAGATACAATCAAGGATGTGACACATAATTAGTTTCCTACATATAGTCAGTTGAACCATGGTGTGTGAGGACCTGAAGACGCTCATAGAGATGTTAGGAAGATCCCAAGGGATGGTGAACATATTATTTAAACATGATAAATCAATTTAAACCTCTCCAATTGACATATAAATGATTTTACTAACTATTTCTCATATGCGCATAGGCCTGCAACACTAATATGCACCTACAGGTGCCCTAAAGGAGGATAATTACATTGAGACAAGGAATATGGCTTGTGTGAATCCCTTCAAGGTTGGTAGGATGAATTTGGATACCTTGAGAATGTCTAAGACTAATTACAATCCTATCTATCATGCATATTGCCTATATTCATAGTCACTACCTACATATTGAAATGTCCACCTACAAGTGGCCTTACACGAAGATTTGAAAGTGTTGTATGGTGGAAGTTTAACATGTTTTGAAACCTCCATGAGTTTTGAGGAGTTATAAATATCATGAAAATCATATTTGAAACCATACAATGGTAGGCAAATATAAGGAGTTGTGTCCATATGTAGAAATGCATTTTACAAAACAGAGCCCTGAGTATTGTTACTGCTCAAATTTTCACCCAAAGAGGGAGTTGTTCAGGCCCCTTCTAATTGAACATAACTATGGGAACAAACCCAGGCCGTGGGTCACCTATGGTGAGGTTGAATCTCCATAGAAGGTCGGCTTCCTCTTTGATGCTCACCTAAACTAATGCAAACTGCTAGAGAAAAGGGTTAGAAAAGGGATAACGACTCCTAAGAAAGTTAACCAAGTGATGCACCAAATGAAAATGGGAAACTCCCATATTCTCAAACCCATACTAGATCTGTAAAAGACAATTATAGCTCACACAATCTCTCAATCTCAAGCTAATTGCATAAGTATTTCATATACTAGGTTGATGCAGCAATGGACAAAGGTAAAGAGGAATTCTACAAGCTCACACTCAAAATTTATCAATAACAAAAGAACACGAATCTAGACCTGTAACTTGACTTGGAAAAACACCTTAAAAGAGGTAAGCAAGAGGGACCATGGATATGGAAGAATCTCCTTCATAAATCCATAGTGCATGACTTACCAAACACAGATCCAAGGCAAAATATAGGTAAATACATTCTTATATTGCACCAAGAGGTAGTTCTTACATATGCTTGACAGGGTCTAGCCTGATCAAGATGAGCACACTTTTACAAATGTCTCAATGATTATCCATGTCTCCAAAAAAGATGAAAACTCTAAAAATCTGAGAACCCTTACAATGGAGAAGAGAATGGGATAATAGAGGAGAAGGGGAGAAGAGAGAAGAGGGAGCATGTTTTGGAAACAATTAATGAGCTGCCAACTTTCAAGGGATGCTCCACCATCTTTTGATCCAATCATGACTAGTCCATCATCAACAGTTAACTTACATTAGCTCTAATTAGTCTTTAAGTTCATTTTCATTCATTGAGAGATCCACTAGAAGATAAGAATCAATTTCACATGATGATTCATGATCCAGTTGCAAAGGAAAACCTCTAGAAGATTCATAAAAGAATTGAATGCTTAAACTGATTCTCTAACCACCAGATCCATTTGCTTTCATTTTCCACGCCATCTGCCACTTGTCACTCAATATAAGGACTAGATCCTCATATCTTGAAATTGACAGAGCCATGTCATGTGTGCTTTGAACGATAGTTTGTCAAGTTATGACTGTGTTAAAGGATGAGAATCCCCTACCATATGTCACTTATTTGCCCTTATATGGGAATATAAACCTGGGTCCACTTTAGATGAAAACCAATCCAAACTATTGGTTTTTCTATAGTTTTAATCAACAAAAGAAGTTCACCAGGTACATGTTCTTGATTTGCCAATAATATGCCACCCCCTTGGTCTATATTAGGTCTAAAAGACCTATTTTACCTCCATGGAGCTCTGTTGGCAATGATTGGTCTTGGTGTCCCTACTCTAGTTCAACCTAGATCCATCCCAGAGTGTATTTGAGCTTGGTTCCTTCATATTTACCTTACCTCGGTCAAAGAATGCCCTGTTGACTTTAATCAAAATGTCTCAGGATTGATCCTTTGTTTATTGGTTGTCGACAACTAACTCAGATCATTAATCTATTAACCAATCTCACATCATTGATCCTAATTTGCATGATAAAATATGGTTTGTCGATCTTCTACTAGCTTGAATGTGCTCCTATCACTCGTCAACCATGTGTCCATTATTAGCATCCACTAACTCTTGACTTGCTCACATGCCATTGATCTTGATTGCATGATCAAATGCCAACCATTAGATCTGGTGGGACCCACTATTTGAAACGAAATGACTATTTCATGAGGGATAATTTTAACGCCTGCATTATCATCATTTGATGTCTACATGATCGTATTTGATGTTCACATGACCGTCAAATTTAAACTCTAATGATTTTTTTGCTCGAGCTTTATTTTGACATTTACACAACCATCAATGACATCTGTGAGACTGTCACACTTGTTGGATAAATTTTGAAGGCTTGGACAAACGATTTCTCTAAAACCATTCAATTCCATTGTAGTTTTGCATCAGGCATATTACTACGAATATTTTATCCGATGGAAATATCTTTGGGCTTTTGACAAGAACCTTTTGTTTCAGACATTTTGTCTGATTAAAATGTGTCTTTAGAAAGATCGTCTCAGACAATTTGTCTAGAATAATTCCACCTTCAATACTTTTGATTGACAGTTTTGCAGAAAAAATATGTACTTGGTATTTTACCTTCGGGACAATTTTTTTGAAAGAGTTACAACACTTAGCTAAATAAACTTTGAAATATTTCCCAAGTGTAAACTAGGATTTTAAGCCTATAGGCTCTTCTAAACTTGTTCTTGAAACTACTCAAACACCATGAAAATATGTTTGAACCTTTCAATTTGTAATGTAGACATGATTTTAAAAGATCAATCAATCTACACTTTAAACTAACTTAAAGTGTTTCAAAATATTTGCAACAACATGATCTTATCCTCAAGTCATTTGGTCCTTCTTTCGATAGGAACTCTGCTCATTTTTTCAAGGCTTTGTATGGCTTTTTATACCATAGACCTCCTTAGGCAACCAAAATTGGTCAACATTTTTGGCAACATCTCGGGGAAGCATCTCTGCTATGCTTGAAAACCTAGACCATTTGCCTTGTCTGATCCATTGGGCATAGAGTCAAATCTATGATTGGCAAGGCTCACCGTTTCTAAAACTTCCTCTTGAAGCAACAAGGATTAAAATAAACAAAACAAAACAAAGTGCCCAAGGAACTTTGGAAAAGGAAACAATAGAACAAAAAATAAATGTGTACAAAGCACTTAGAGGAAAGCATAAAATCTACCTACCCTTAACTAGTCAAAATAGAACTTATATAAAACCATTAACTAGTTGCACAAAATAACTGATCTTTCTCACTAATCTAATAAGCTTTACATGCTTGAGGGCAGCCAACCAAATATGGAAAAGAAGTGGATGTTTAACATATTGATGATACACTTATGTAAGAAATAAAACAAAAATAAACTTACCCACCCAATCTGATTAATTGGACATACAATCATCTTGGAGTGGATAGGCAAGTTGATCTTGCTCTTTTTGATGCTCAAATTTGTGCTTTGAATTTAGCATAGCTTGTGATGGCTCCTCCTTGGCATCTTCCAACTAAGCTAGGTAACTGATAGGACATCCTCTTGTCAATACAAACACTGAGCAATCAGATTTTACCTCACTCTTACACTTTATTTCTCCATCATTATGCTCCTTAGGCACAATCAGATCGTAGTCTTCTTGAAGCACATGCTCATATTGAGAGCTCTGTTCACCCTCAAGGATTTCTTCCATCACACAAAGTGGTGGTTCATCAAGATGCACTCCCTGAGCACTCAAGACGTCTTCCTCATCAACCTCACTCAAGATCTCATCTTTTTCCTCAATTGTAAATGAGGGTTGATTTGAACATCCAATTTCCAAAAAGACATATGTGTCTTGTTCAAGGTCTAATTTTCCTTCCTCCAGCTCCAATCCATTAGGGCTATTTTCATTTGACAACTCACCCTGAAGTGAACCATCCTCTAGTTCTTGGTTCTGATCCTCTTGATCTATGTAGAATGGACTTTTAGTAGTCCATTCAAGGTCTGGTCCATTTTTAACTTGAGGATTGTCCTCATCAAGATCTAGTTCATTAGTGTTAAATCCATGCCAATAAGGTTGGTTCAAACCTGACTCTTCCCCTTCTGAATAAAGTGGGTTGCCTATTATGATCTCCTCACCATAGACACTTGCATTGTCTTCTTCAGGTTCATCTATGACTATAAGCTCCTCCTCCAAAATTGTCTGTTAGACTGCCTCAACTAGCACCTCATCTTTCTGAAAGCCTTTCTAAATTGACTTTCATGAGGAAAAAGTGTAGGAAGCAACCTCTTTTTATTGAACCGGTTCCTGGACCTTCATGACTAATACCTCCTTTTTCTGCATGCCTTCCTCAATTGATTTCCATGAGGGGAATGTGTAGGAAACAACTATCTTTTCTTTATTTTGACTATCTTCCTCTTTCCTCATTTTTATCTATAATTCCTTGATTTGTCTAGCTATATTCTCTTTGAAAATCTTCTCTATCTATATACTCTTTGAAAATCCTTTTGGTATGACTTAGAGTTTTTCTGCCTAAGCCTAAATAGTCAACCAAACACCAATTCAAAAGAGGCATCACATATTGTGTTTACTTCAAAGTATAAAAATGGGACATCAGATGAGGAGGTTTAAGGATCCCCTATAGTCCAATTTGGAGCAAGCCTTAAAGAAATGGACCAGCATGTCTATATTGGCGGCATGTTTGTCCCATTTCATCCACTTGAGAGCATGCTAAAAGAGTCAACAATCAAGCATATTATCTCAACTATCATGAGCTCTCAAAAGCAAGGTACTTTTCATCTTGGTCCATCATAAGTAAGTGATTCTAAATCTTTCCCATTTGATCCAGGGGGAGATACTTGTAATTTACAATCTTGTACATATTAGAATAGTTTTCATGCTTTCCTCTAAGTGCCTTCTGTGCATTCCTTTCCTGTTGTGTGTTTCCATTTTAATAAGTGTTTTGGGCACTTTGTTCTATTTTGTTTCTTTTGATCCTTGTTGCTTCAAGAGGGGGTTGTTAGGAAAGGATCAACCTTGTATCAAATTTCAGATCAACTATCAGGCATAGACCTATGACTACATGCCCAATGGATCAGACTAGGCAAATGGTCTAGGTTCTCAAGCATAGCAAGCATGCTAACTAGCTGAGTCACCAAAAATGTTGACCATTTTTGGCCCACATAGAGATTTTTCCTTGAACAATCATGTAGCAGGGCTCCTATTGAGAGAGTGATCTGATGGTTGAGTTGTAAGATTTATGGATGGAACGAGTGGACCATTGATGGAGAAAAGATTTTAAAACACTTTAAGTTTACTTAAAATGTATTTTGTCAATTCATAAGGGACAAATCTACAGACAAAAAAGTGTTCGAATAGGTTTTCATGGTGTTCAAGCCTTCAAAGATCAAACAAGATTTTAATTGCAAGTTCAAAAGAGCCTATAAGCTTTCAAAAAGCTAAGTGCAAAACCTTTATTTGGCTAAGTCCTTGGGAAATATTTCAGTCTTTTATTTTGGCTAAGTGCTAACATTTCCTTTGGGAAAATTGTTTCAAGTTTTTTGGTTAAGTATTGGGAATTGTTTCGGATATTTTGTTCGAAATAAAAATCCTGAAGAGCTAAATTCTATCAGACATTTTGTCCACAACAAATGTCCCAAATATATAAGTTCTAAATAGAGAAGTTCTTTTGGGGAAATTTTTCCATAATAATTTTCTTGAAGACATAATTACATTAGCCAAATTGTTTCAACAAAGTTGATCCAACAAAGAGATGATAGGAGCTCAAGCGTCAAATTTTAGTCACAAAAAATAGCTGTTAAATTTCAAATGTCTTGGAGACGTTCCTACAAACATCAAAGTAAAACTCAACAATAATCCATTAGGGTCCAAATATTGGCATTCACGTAGATGTCAAATACATCCATGAGAACGTCAAATGACAGGTACATAGACATCAAGTTTAAATCACAACAAATAGCTATTAGATTTCAAATATCTCACATATGATTTCATGGATGTCAAATACATTCTCATGGATGTCAAATACAAGCATGTGGATGTAAAAGAAAAGCCTCATGAATTAGTCATTTGAATTCAAAGAGTAGGATCAACAGCTCACGTTCAATCATGAGAAAGATCTAACGATGAGCGTGGGTCAAAAGAGTCAGCAGATCTTGAAATCAAATGTGTGCATGACAAGTATCAATGGTGCATTCAAATGGCATAAGATCAATGATCATCATTCATCCTGACAAGCAGGATCTAACGGAGAGAGATGGGTCAACATGCCAATGATCCGAGTCAATTTTTTGATATCCAATGAACAAAGGGAAATCCTAAGACATTTTTGATGAAAGTCGATGAACCATTTTTTAGCCAAGGTGAGAAAATGCAGGGAACCAAGTTTGGATATGATCCAGGATTGAACTGAAATGAATTAGTAAGATCAATCATAGCCATTAAAGCTTAGTAGAAGTGAGATGGGTCTTTTAAGACCTAATATATATCAAAGGTCAGCAACTTGATTATCAAAATGTGATTGGGAATTGAACAAAATGTTGATATGAATGTTACAAGAAAACCAATAAAAATGATCGGTTTTCAATCTATATAGTGACATGGCTCTATCAGTTATAAGGCATGAAGAGTTGGTCCTCATGAACAGATCAATAGAAAGCTGGAGTAGATTTTTGAGAAGGTGACCTAGTGGTTTAATAAGATCATGACTCAGTGTCCTCGGGTCAGTGTTAATACATCAAAAGTGGTTAGACCTCATTGAATGCTTTCTACTTGCACAACTACCTCTCTCTCTTTTACTTTTCTATATATATAGGCTTTTAAGCCTTGAAATGATCCCTCTTTGGTATGACTAAACTTTGCTAAGATTTTTATTGTAACACCTATTTGATATAATAGAGACTGAATTCCTCCTTTTGCAGCTAAATTGAAGTGTCTTATGAGTTTATTGATTAGTTAAGTGAATGTATGCTTTCATTGCCTCTGTATTAATTTTTTCACCTTCATGATCTACTTCGATAATCCTCACAATTCATTCTAATCACATATATATTCTATTATTTAGTTTGGAAGTGGATAATTGCCCTCCCATGCTAGATTAATAGCTAATTCATGTCTTTTTGTGAAATATTGATGTGAGTGATTTTATGCAATCTTGAATGCATCTTATAATGTGTCTTGTGTGAGTTTGAGTGATCGAATCATTGGTGCATCACCTCTTTTTACATGCTTTCATAAGTTATGATCAAAATTTCTCTCCCTTTTCCAAGCAAGTGTTAGTTTAAGATTAGTATAGGTGATAGATCCAAAAGTAAACTGACCCTTCTTGGAGGTTTGATCCATTATTAGGATACCCATAGCCTAGAATCAGTCCCATGTTGGACTATATTTGAGTAAGAGGACCTAAACAATCCCCTTCTCAGCTAGGTTGCAAATCTAGAACACCAACAATTCTTTTGATGATGTTATAAGATGAGGTAACTTGGAATATAATTGAATTTAGATGCATCCATTTTGTAGATTTCATATAGGTATATATCTTTGCAAAAAATATTGGGTGTTTCACTAAAGGAACATAATGTTTGGAAGCCTCCATTCTTGGCATTTGTTCATTTCAACTTTTCAGTGTCTTCTACAAGATATGAACTTTCAAATGACTTTACACCCTAAGATAGCAATGTAAGAGCATATAACAATGACTAGTGGTTCCATTGGAGTGAAGGGAACACTAATAATTAAAGGGACTTGGAGGAGAGCTGAATTTCAAGGTAATGTCCTATATATTCATCTACAGGTTTACCTTACCCTACTAAAGCTTACATACAACTTGACAAGAGGTGATCACAAAGTCCATGTTGTGAACCTATAGGTAAAGGCCTTCAAACATAAACCTTTGCCATTAAAAGTTAGTTCTAAAATCTTCAAAGGATCCTAAGGTTTGAATTATTAGTTTCAAGGGTTTTTATTCACCTACATTCCCCTTGTTGCTCCAAAAGGGTCCACTACAATTGATTGTAGTTAACAGTGACCTAAAGGATGACTGCCTTGGTGATTAGCCTAAAAAATGCATTATGTGAAGTGACCTAGTTGATTAGGGGATGATATTGATGACTCCAAGGTCTTTAGGCATTTAAGACAAGATCTAATACCAAATATACATATATAGGTAGGTGAAACACAAAACATAGTCGCACACAGTTAGCAATCTAGACTAGTCAAAGTGACAGTGGAGCAATGGAAGGTTGGCAAAGGTTTGATGATCAACATGCATTATAGGGACTCCAAAATGAAAATTACCACCTTAAGAGACTCCCACAACATGGAAATAGGGGAAAGAGAGACTCTAGTATGACAACATGTAGTCATACTTGACATCCTGTACACAATGAGTTATTTGGCAGTCTACCTTGAGGGTTTGATGATGTTTGGAGGGTCTAATGGTATGGACAAGCCATAAAACCTTGCATACAGTATCCCTATGACTTATATAATCCCTTCATATCACCCTTTTATCTATGTAAAGAAGGGAAGTTCCCTCTACCTTATCTCAGACAGGGGGCACTCCCAGAATATTGAAACCCTGAAAGTTTAGCAAATAAGGTAAAGAGAAACACTTGAAAGATGTTGAAACTTTTCAAGAGGGTGTCATGATCTATGTTAAGCATGAATTAACATAGGAAAACTATGTACAAATGTTAGAAGCCAAACCTGATGGCCAAAACCCACATAGGAGCAAACATACCTATTATGTCTTAACTAGGTCTAAAGCCCAAAAGAAGGTCCGATAAAACTTCTAGGGATAGAAGATAATTGAAATGAGTTGGTACACCTTCATAGGGAGGTATAAGGTGGGAAAAAACCTTTGGTTTGCATAAAAATACATGATAAAGTCATTTATTGACTTGAAAACTTGGCATCCTGCATAAAATGAAGAGAGAAGCTCGAGAGGTCAATTTTGGAAGCTCACAACATCATAGATGCTTAGCATGGGAGTTTGAGGAGTTGGGAAATGTTGAAGGAGGTATTTAACAAAGAATTTGTGGAATTTGCTTAGGTTTCCAACATCAGACCTTTTATGAACAAATGTTAAGGGTAAAAACTACTCTAAACCCTCCAAAACCCTTGGTAATGACTCAATGAGGAAAATGAATGAGAGGCATCCAAGAGGGATATAATGAGCATGAAAGTGATTAGATCTTGTATAGTACTCTCTAGGGATCATTCCCATCCATTTGAGTTGTACCCTACTTGTACAGACAAAGTGGAAAATGGATTTTCTTGACAATTTATGTGTTGTGCAAGTATGGAAAGGTTCCAAAAGATGAAAGTCACTTTGGGAGACAGGTTTGGACCTGAGTTAAATCCTCATGTCTATTTTATGCATCAAAAAATCTCAAAATTGACTCTTCAAGTGCCTTCATCTCAACCAGTCCAAAATAACATAGTGAACAAGGAATGGCCACTAAGTGAGAATGTGAAAGCTCTAAGTGGTAAGCCTTTGAAGGTATTCTTGATGAATCTAAGGCCATGAGGGTTCTTGACAAGTGTCATAAACTCCTCTATATGAAATTAATTTGAAAACTAAAGGAAAATTTGATGACAAGTGTGAGAGGTGAGTGAAAGAGGGGTGATGACTACAAATAGTGATAACTCAACAGAAGAATCTTAATAATTAGGAACACCTCTAATGCATGTTGGAGCTTGTTTATAACCCCTCCCTCTTAGTGAAATAATCTCACCTATCCATAGTCAATTGTGGACTGTTACAAGAGGGCCAAATGATGAAGACAATTTTTAGGCATGCAAATGAAGAGTCATATGCCACATTTCAGGAGTTTCATGCCTTTGAGGGACAGTTGTCCTATGAGAACTTGCATGGTCTATTCCATATTCATTATCTTGTAGATGTAACTCCTTCTCTTAGCTTTACACATGTCCTAGTGACTATTGGGCTTCATTTTCTTCTCTCCTCTCTCAATGCCATTAAGTATTAGCCATTTTAGCTCTTGTAGACCAATACCACACCTAGTATGGTGAAGCCCTACTTGTTTGATGTCATATTTTTTATTTGAATAATGTAATCAATATGGTTTTGAGTTCATAAACATCTTATTTAAGTGTGAAAAGTCATAAATGGTTAAGTCTAGTGATCTTATCCTTACTTTTCCTTATCCTTTCATGTCTTGTGCAAGAAGTTTTCATTCTAATAGGTCATATAGAGTGTAGCTAGTGTGTTAGACTCTCTTCAAGTGTGAAAGTGTCCTTAGATTTAACAATATGATCCTTGGTCTGCTTACCTTAAGTGGTCTCATGCATATCACCTCTATATTGAAACACTTATGTTCAAACATCTTAGGACTTTGAGTCTAGTTTGTAGATATTGTTTTTAGTGAGAAAAGTATGATAGCATAGTGCATATTTTCATGGTGTATCACCCCCTTAGATTATATTTATTTTATGCATACTCCTATCCCTTTTCCCACAATCAATCATTAATATAAGTGATAATCATTTCAAGACAAATTCAAGGAGCTAGCCCTTAAATCTAGAGGTCTACTTCTCCTATAGGTAAACCCACAAACCTATAAGTATTCCAGTGTTGCTAAAATATTAGAGTAGGCTTGAACAACCTCCTAAAGGGTGAAATATTTGGTAACAATAGTTCTGACACATCTGGTGGGATCCATTATCCTCAAGACAACTTGTCAAGGTGAATGTTGGTCTTGACAACATCAGCTACAAATTGGTGTGCCACTTAGCATTTGGCAACTCTAGTCAAGGTAAAGTATGGTTCAATACCATTGTTTTGTCATATATTTTATCTCATACTTCATGGTACTTACTAGGTCATCATATAGTAGAGTTCTCAACCCTATCAATCCACCTATTCAGCCTGACCTTCCTCTTGAACTTCAATACCCTCAACCTAATCTGCCTTTTGAAGACCAAGAAGATTTTTCTAGCCAACAAAGTGAAGAACTTGAAGAAATCCAATCCATCATGGATAGGCCACATGCCTTCCCTACCTATAATAATGAGAATCTAATTCATCTTGATGCATATGATGTCATTCCCCCTAATACCACAAAGAGTGTGTCCACATTCAATGGTGAAGGTCATCTCACACCTAGTGAACACATCGGGGATATATTCAATTTTTGTACTTTCCATAATGTTATTGAAGATAATATTGCCATTAGACTCCTTTCCATGTCCCTTAGATGGAAATCACTTGATTGGTATAGGAATTTTCCCAGTGTATGCATCACATCATGGGATGACTTTGGAGTTTTGCTAACTTCAAGGTTTGAAGATGAAAGTGACCACACTTCTCTCATACATCATCTCATTGTGATCAAAAGATCCCCCAAGGAAACAATGCATGACTTCAATTAGAGGTTTTAAAATACTTGGTATATATTTCCTCCTCCCATGAGACCACCTACTAGTTTTGGCTTCCCTACATACTTGAGAGCTATTGGTATTGATATTTCTATCATGTTTCAATCCATGGGTGGTTTCACTCTTTCTGAATCATATGAACTTTCCATTAGAACTAAGAATGGCCTCATTCAAGTTGAAAATATACATCCTAAAGTTTTTATGCCTCTGTTGCCTAATATTCTTGCTAATAATCCAAGTGTGGCCCAAGTTCCTAATGCAAATGTTAAGTCTAGGACTGATCCTAAGAAGGCAGATGAACCTGATCCATATGGAAAAATTCAAACCTTAGAAGATGATGTTATGAAAGAGAGAATGGAAAGAGGTGTGAATCAAAATACCTATCCCTATTAAAAATAATATGGTCAACAATATGGGAGAGGAAGAGGTCAAGGGCAGCCTAATTTCAATAGGCTTGCCAATGTGTAGAATCCTAATTCCACTACCAATGTAAGAGAGATGGTATCAGTGCATACAAACTTGGTGAAAGGGGAAGATTGAAAACAAGGCCAATTCATGGATGATAATGAGGGTGAAGAGCAAGATCTAGTTGCTCAAGGAGTCACTCTTCTCCTATCAGCTGAAGATGAAGTCTTAATGCAAGCAAGTGATAGTTGCTAGCCTCAAGAAGAAAGCTTCACCAACTTCTTAATTGAGGACACTTTTATGATCAATCAAATAAATTTTGTTGCAGACAACACTAGAGCCAAGAGGAAGGATTTAGGAGGTGATATTAATGTTCCTACAAGTTGATCTAATCTTCCTTCAAGGCAACAAAGCATGGCAATCTCTAATGCTCCTACACCTTCTTCAAATCAAAATGTGGTAAGGTCTGCTCAAGGTGATTCTATTCCTCAAGTTTGAACAACCTCATTTCCTCCAAGGACTCAAGAGAAGGTAATATTTTTTAACCTAAATATAGTGGACTCATTGAATAATGCCAAAGCATTTATCTCTTTATGTGAATTCCTCCATATGTTTGGCCAAAAATAGCTCTTAAAAAAATAATTATCCACTATTCTTACTAGTCCTTCACCTTCAAGTCAAATTCATGGTCATGTAGATCTTACCAATACCCCTAACAACATTTTTGAACCATATACTAAAGCTGAGAAGCCTCCACTTTTCTACCTCACTCTCAAAGTGGGTGACAAACTAATACATAATTGCATAGTTGATAGTGGTGATTCTACATCATTCATGCCCAAAGTTGTAGCTGATAAATTGGGCCTAAAGTATGAACCACATAGTAAAGGAGTGCTTCAGCTAGATGGTACTGCTAAAATAATAGGGTTAATCAAAAACTTGAAGGTCTTCCTCCAGACTATTCTAGTTTTTCCATCCTTCAAGACATTGTTGTTGTTGACCTTCCTACTCATTTTTCAATATGTCTTTCAAGAGACTTTACAGCCAAGATAGGTGGCTACCTCTCAGTTTATTGGTCCTTCTTATCCTTTAGGAAAAGTTATGGAACCAAGGTGACCATAAGAACTCAGCCTCTTGCAAGGTTTCACATTGATCCTAATGTTGAAGCAATCTCTAACTTGAATTGTGTGATCAATGAGAAGGAAGAGTCTAATGTGGATGATGGTGATTCTAAACTTGAAGGCATAGTTGACTTGTTTCTAGATGAGTATGGTTTAGATGATTATAAGCATGATCCTTATGCATAATTTGAGCAAACTGACCTTGGCACTTATATAATCCCTGGAGAGCCATTTGAGGGAACTAAGGTAAGTGTTGAGCATCCTTTCTCACAAGCTGCTGAAAGTAACTACTTGATTCATGTATATGATGATGATGGATTAAAGAATATGATTGATCACCATAGTGGGAAGAATGATGTCTTTCTACCTATTATTGATGAAGTTGCCCTTGATGATGACACTCATGAGGAAGAGGAGGATGACTTATGGCTAAGGTTCAATGCCATATGTCAATATTTTGACTAATTAAGTAATGTTATTTCTCCTCCTAATAATTATATATTTTATGTGTGTGTTAATGATCCTAACAAGCATGATGTTGAGTGTTCTATTTAGCAAGGAAATGAAAGGTTCATGAAGCATGAAAGTAAGAACATTACTAATGTTAAATAAATTGCAGTCATATAGGAGTCCCATGAGGTCAAGGTAGATTTAATTGTGCTTGAGAAGCAGTCAAGACCTCAACTTGATAATGGATTACTCTCAACCATGATGGAACAAAATGAAAACTAACTTGATGCTTCCAAACATCAAGTGTATCATGCACAAGAAGATAGAAAGTTTGAGACATCTAGTATACATTCCAATCTACAGTTTGAGTGTGGATCATATATGATAGAGATCATAGTAGTTAAAGCTCCAATAAAAGTTTGTGGAGGATAGAAAAAAGCATTCATGAAGGCTCCATAAATTTCACTTACAGGCTAAGACATAAAGGTGGTAGTCTTCTTAATCATCCACATATGCAAGTGATTGATGATGAGCATGCTTCTCATGCTAAATTGCCTTCATGGAGTGGAAAAGATGCAAGAGGGGCCATATTTGACCTTGGTTGAAGTATGGCAAGATGTTTTCACCTAAAGAGTGAGGTCTTATAAATAGTAGATTAGGTGTGTCTTTCTTTCAATTGTGTCATGTTCCATAAGTGTTCTAGTTGAATACGTGTGTTTCCTTTGGTGTGTCTTATTTTGTGTGTCCTTTCCTTTATGAATGGTGTGGTGTCAAAGGCAAGTTGTGTGTCAAACTGGTGTATAGGTGACTCGATGGTCCAATGGATAGGATTAGGCTATTCGGCTTGGCATATCAAGCATACCACCCTTGGTAAATTGCCAATAATGTTGATTATTTTGACCACAAGTCAAAATAAGTAAACCCCCTATAGTTAAACTTGATACATGTGTCTATTAACATATTATAAGGTGTGTCATGGTTTATTTGATGTTATTTAATATGTTATTAGCTTTATCATAAGTCCATTGTAGTCCTTTTATCATTGTCTCAATGTTCTAAACTCTCTTCCAATGTCCAATATGTCATATTTCTTGTCATGAATGTTAGTACTAACTGAAACTTGCAGGTTCCTAATTGAAAATCAAGAAAACCAATGAAAAAGAAGGAATTTTGGAATTTGTACGACCTATAGGGGAGAGTGTCATGTGGTAAAATATTATGTAGTGAACCTTAAGCTTCCCTAACTTCATTTCCATGATTTATTTTCTTTGGAAGTGCCAAAAATGGGCTAAAACCATTTCTCTTCTCCATCATTCCACTAGGCAAGCAAAACCGGTCAACAAATTTTTTGATAGTATGGCCAGTAGAAAGACTTTCAGGTCAAATTATCTTGGTGGTGGATAGTACACTTATTATGATTCATTTTCATGTTTGGAATTGGAATAATGGTTGCCTATACTTTATGAACTATCCTTAAGAAGTTGACTGTTTATTTCTATTTGTTTCCTACACCCTAAAGTTTTGCTTCATATGAGCTAGTTCGTACAATACAGTTGGTAAAACTACTTTTAAAGGATGTGTAATTACTCCTTCCATGTTTTATATTTTGTTTTACATGTTTAGAGTTAATTTCATGAGCCAAATAGTTTAGGTTGTAGATTTGTGTCACTTGTGGACTTGCAGTCAATTTTCATCAATTACAGAAGGTTTCTTTCTCTATAATTGTTTCAAATTAGTGAGAGGTGTTATTTTTCATGTTTCCAATTTATTCTTAATCCCCTCTCCTTCCAAGATCAATCTCACAAGATAGCATAAAATAAGTTACAATCAAGGATGTGACACACAGTCAATTTCCTACATATAGTCAATTGAACCATGGTGTGTGAGGACCTGACGATGTTCATTGAGGTGTTAGAAAGAGCCCAAGGGATGGTTAACATATTATTGAAACATGATAAATCAATCTAAACCTCTCCAAGTGACATATAAATAACTGTACTGACTATTTCTCATATGTTCACAAGCCTGCACCACTAATCTGCACCTACATGTGCCCTAAAGGAGTATAATTACATTGAGAGAAGGCATATGGCTTGTGTGAAGCCCTTTAAGGTTGGAAGGATGCATTTGGAGACCTTGAGAAGGTTTAAGACTAGTTACAAGCCTATATATCATGCATACTACCTATATTCACAATCACTGCCTGCATACTAAAATGTCCACCTATAGGTGGCCTTATAAGAGATTTGAAGGTGTTGTATGGTGGAATTTTAACATGTTTTGAGACCTCCATGAGGTTTGAGTTGGAAATATCATGAAGATCATGTTTGAAACCATACAATGGCAGGCGGATCTAAGGAGTTGTGTCCATATGTAGAAATCAGTTTTAGGGACAAGTTCCCTAAAAAGCTCCAAAATAGATCCCTGAGTACTTTTGATGATGCTATAAGATGAGGTAACTTGGATTATAGTTGAATTTAGATGCATCCATTTTCTATCTTTTATATAGGGGTAGAAATTTGAAAAAAAGAGTGGGTGTTTGACTAAAGGAACATAATGTTTGGAGACCTCCATTCTTGGCATTTATTCAGTACAAATTTTCAGTGTTTTCTACAGTATTCAAACTTTCAAATGACTCTACCCCCTAAGATAACAATGTAAGAACATATCACCATGACTAGTGGTTGCATTCAAGTGAATGACACACTAATGATTCAAGGGACTTGGAGGAGAGATGAATTGAAAGGTAGTGGCCTATATATTCATCTACAGGTGTACCTTACTCTAGAAAAGCTTACATACAGCCTAACTGTAGGTGCTCACAAAGTCCATGTTGTGAACCTATAGGCAAAGGCCTACAAACATAAACCTTTGCCATTAAGAATTGGTTTTAAAACCTCTGAAGTATCCTAAAGTGTGAAGTATTGGTTTCAAGGGTTTATATCCACGTACAGGCCCCCTTGTTGCTCCAAAAGGGTCAACTATAGTTGACTATAATTAACAATGACCTAAAAGATGACTACCTTGGTGATTGGCCTAATAAATGCATGATATGAAGTGACCTAGATGACTATGGGATAATAGTGATGAATACAAGAAGGTCTTTAGGCATTGCATACAAGATAGAAGACCAAATATACACCTATAGGCAGGTTTGAAACATAGAACACAGTCACACATAGTCAACAGTGTAGACCAGTCAAAGTGAGAGATGAGCAATAGAAGGTTGGCAAAGGTTGATGATAAACATACATGAGAGGGACTCCATGGTGACAATGACCACCTCAAGATACTCCCATATCATGAAAGCATGGGAAGGAGAGAATCTAGTATGACAACCTACAGTCATACTTGACACCCTGCACATAGTGAGTTATTTGGTAGCCTGCCTTGAGGGTTTGACGATGTTTGGAGAGTCTAATGGTATGGGTAATCCCTAAAACCTTGCATAGAGTATCCCTATGACTTGGAAAATCCCTTCATATCACCCTTTTTTATGTGGAAATAGGGGACATTCCCTCTGTTCTTTCAGATAGAGGGCATTATCATAATATTGAAACCCTACAAATTTAGCAAATAAGGTAAAGAGAAAGACTTAAATGGTGTTGAAAATTTATAGGAGGGTGTCATGAGCTATTTTAGGCATGAATGAACATAGGAAAACCATGCAAAGATGTTATAATCCAAAATTGATGGCCAAAACCCACATGGGAGCAAAAAGACATATTAGGTATTAATTAGGATTAAAGCCCAAAAGAAGGTTTGATAACACTTCTAGGGCTAGAGGAGCATTGAAATGAGTTGGGACACATTTATAGGGAGATATAAGGTGTGAAACAACATTTGGTTTGCATAAAAAGACATGAGAAAGTCATTTCTTCACTTGAAAACTTGGCGGCCTGCATAGAATGAAGAGAGAAGCCCGGGTGGTCAATTTGGGAAGCTCACAACATCATGGATGCTTAGCATGGGAGTATAAGGATTTGGAAAATGTTGAAGGAGGTCTTGAACAAATACTTTGTGTAGTTTTTTTAGTTTTCTAATGTCATACCTTTATGAACAAACACTAAGGGTAAAAACTACTCTAAACCCTCCAAAACCCTTGGTAATGCCCTAATGAGGAAAATGAAGAAGGAAAGGCATACATGAGGGATATAATGAGAATGAAAGTGATTAGATATTTTAGAGGACTCTCCAGGGCTCATTTCCATCTATTTGAGTTGTACCCTACTTGTATGGACATGGTGGGAAATGGATTTTATTTACAATTTTGTGTGTTGTGTAGGTATGGAAAGGTTCCAAAAGATTCAAGTCACTTTGTGAGATAGGCTTGGAGATGAGTTAACCCCTCATGTCCATTTCATGCATCAAAAATTCTCACAAGTGATTCTGCAAGTGCCTTCATCTTAGCCAGTCCAAACTATAGCCACCAAGTGAGAAGTGGGAAGCCATTTAAGGTCTAACTAATGAATCTAAGTCCATGAGGTTTCTTGAAAAGTGCCATACACTCCTTTGTATGGATTTAATTTGAAAACTAAAGACAACTTTGATGCCAAGTGTGAGAGGTGAGTGAAAGAGGGGTGATTAAGACTGCAGACAGTGATAACTCATGTCTAGAAGAACCCTAATGATTAGGGATACCTCTAAGTCATGTTGGATCTTGTTTATAACCCTTCCCTCTTAGTTTAATCATATCACCTATCCCTAGTATGTTGTGGATCATTCCAAGAGGGCCAAATGATGAAGGTAGTTTCTAAGCATGAAAATGAAGATTTTTATGCCACATTTCAAAAAATTCATACCTTTGAGGGACATTTGTCCTATGAGACCTTGCATGTTATGTTCCATATTCATTCTCTTACAGATGTAACTCCTCTCATATTGACACATGTCCTAGTGACTCTTGGACTTCATTCTCTTCTCTCCTCTCTCAATTTCTATAAGTCATAGCCATTTTGGCTCTTGTAGACTAATACCACACCTAGTATGGCGAAGCCCTGCTAGTTTGATGTCATATTTTGCATTTGAATAATGTAATAAATATAGTTTTGAGTTCATAAACTTCTTGTTTAAGTGTGCAAAGTGATAAATGGTTAAGTCTAGTGATCTTATCCTTGCTTTTCCTTATCCTTTCATGTCTTGTGAAAGAATTTTTCATTCTAATAGATCATATAAAGTGTAGATAGTGTGTTTGGATCTATTCAAGTGTGAAAGTGTCCTTGGCTTCATAAATATGATCCCTGGTCTGCTTACCTTAAGTGGTCTCATGAAAATCACCTCTATGTTGAAACATTTATGTTAGAACATCTTAGGACTTTGAGGCTAGTTTTTAGATCTTGTTCTTAGTGAGATAAGTATGATAACATAGTGGATATTTTCATGGTGCATCACCCCCTTAGATTATATTTATTTTATGCATACTCATATCCCTTTTCCCACAAGCAATCAGTAGTATAGGTGATAAGAATTTAAAGATAAATTCAGGGAGTTAGCCCTTAAAACTAGAGGTCTACTTATCCTATAGGTAAAACCACATACCTAGAAGTATTTCAATGTTGCCCAAATCTTAGTGTAGGCTTGAATAACCTCTTATAGTGTGCAAGATTAGGTGATAACATTTACCATGCTTCAATAGGCCTAAACATTTAAAAGATGAGGTTTAATGCATGTTGAAGTTGGTCTACAAGTCAAAATGAAGGCCTTCACGAAATTCAATGGATTCTCCCTACGCCCAAGATCAACAAAGAATAGGTGTAGGTTCATAAGAGAAAAAATTACATTGTCTTGAGGAGGATTTTAATAAGAGTAAAGCTTGGTTATGGAGCCCTATAAAATACATACAGGAGTGAGATCTTTAATGGATAAGGATGGTCTCAAGAATACATCCCAATGTCAAGAAGTTGTAGTCCCATACAAGGAAAAGATTACAAGTTTATTCAAGGTTAGAATAAGAGGAAATCACATAAAATTATTAAATTCAAAGGGGAGTTTCAATATAATGTAAGACCATCCAACCAAAAAGTGGTAAGTCCATGAAAACCCACATTACAGAGTTATCAACTCAAGGTTCTAATTTGAGAAGCTCCAACAGGTATGTGAGAAGATGTGAGACTTGCAAGATGTTCAAAGGTGTCTTGCACTAGAGTAAATGACTAAACTAGTCAATATATTAATAGATAAGTCTAATGAGAAGCATTGTTAAAGCTTCAATAGTGTTTCAATCTTAGGAGATAGTGTACAAGTCTGCAGGCATCAAAATGAATTTTTTAAGGAGTTTTAGGCATCCTCCTCTCAAGGCGAAGTGGCAAGCAAAGGTTTCTATGACTCCACAATGAGGTTAAAATTCATTGTCCTTAAACATACATGCATTGAATGCCTTCTAAGACTCACATGTATAATTGAAATTTAACTTCTTAAAGCTCATGAACAAGGAAGATTATCTTGTGAGCATTATCAACTGAAATGACATAAGCAATGAACAAATTCAGTCAAGACAAGTGTTAGGTTGTGGAGCTAAAAGCTTCAACCTTTGCAAACTGAGGAACTGATGGTTGCTGAGTTCTACAGGAACCGGCGTCGGCAGCAGGACCAACGTCGGTAGAGACCAATGCAGAATGCCACCGGCGACAGCAGGGAGTCGGCCGACGTCGGAAGCAGGGACTGACGTCGGTCGCCTGTGTGTTCCCGAAGTGTTCGTTTCATGGACAGTTAGTTAAGTGAACGATGAGTTTGCATGTTAAGACCAGCCAGAGTCTTGGGCTGCGAGGATAATTGTCTAAATTAAGAGTCTAAGTTATTGTTTGAGTTAGGGATCTATTTATAGACCCATTGGCATGTATTGTTTTAGGCATGAGATAGAAAGGAATAGTTCCTTCTAGTTGTAAGATCTGTGAGTTGCAGGTTGTTGCAAGCTCATTGGGGATCTACATGTAAGTTTGGTCTTTGAATTGCAGGTTGCAGGTTCATGAGAGATCAGCTTGAAGTGCTATAGAGTGCTTGGTGTACCGGCAGGGTTATTACTGACTAGTTGGTGAGGTGAACACCAATTCTGTGTGTGAGTTGGTTGTTGGGACAGTTTTTTGTGTAGGAGAGTGTGTGTGAGAAGAATTACTGTACACTTGAGGTGTGGCGAATCTCTATAAGGTGAAAGAGTGTGGTGGCTCTTTGATGTATTCTTTTCTGTATAGTGTTAATACAAGATAGTGTATTGTCTCTCATATTCTGTGCTATTGGTGAATTCTAGTTACTTGTGTTTCTGGTTATTTCCGCATATTCAATTGTTTATATTTGGTAATCATACTGTGCTCTTTCTGAGGAGCAAGATCCTAACGGGTGGAATTAGAACAGGTGTGTTTGTTCTTGGATTTACCTCCACCCCTCCCAACAACAAGGGTGTCTTTTACCATTTTTTGAATGGTCTGAGATATGAAAAGTGATTGACCAAATAGAGGATAGTTAAGGGGAAATATTTTCTCAATCAAAGGAATCTCAAACAATTCATGAATTGAACACCCCCTACACCATTACTCTCATGGTTTACAAGCACAAACTTCCTGTTAAAGTCAATAAATTTGTGCTTGTTTTTATTAATATAAGGTTGTTCAAGCATGGAGGGTGTTTGGAGAAGATGGTGGATGTGAGGAGAGTTATAACCAAGTCTTGAAATGTCAAAATAGTGATGATAGGTCAAATCTCCTCTTGTATTAGCTCTTGACTCTTGCTCAGTCTAGGAAACCCTAGGTTAGCATCCTGGACACTAAAATGGATATATCTTTTGAATGAACCATTATAATCCATTGAAATTTGATAGGAGAATTAAAAAGATGGTATTTTTCAAGAATCAAGTGTTATTAGAGTTTGAATATCATCAAAAAGAAAGATATGTGCATTTTTTGTTGGAGTCTTGTAAATGGACCTAAAACAGGGGTTTGGAGGGACAAAAATCATCATATCTTCCAAATGAACCACGAAACATGTATGAAGCTTTGAGTAATGTTAAGAAATGATGTTCATAAAAGGTTGAAGTTGTTTTTAGGGTTTTAAGTGGTATGGTGGCACAGATTTGGGCAAAACTCAATCTAGAGGTCTATGAAAAGAACCTATAACCCTGCCAAACCTGAGTCTTATTCATTCAAGGACCAAGCTTGGTACTAAAAGTCAAATGATGATTGGAGAAGATGTTAGAGTTCATGAAATAGATTTAGAAGCTTAAATTAAAGGTTAAAATGATGACCTTAATGGATACAAATATCTAAAGATAGATTGAATAGGGCATAATCAACAAACCTTCTCAGGAGAACAAAGAAACAAAATGGAGTTCAAATTGAGAAAGACTAACAGGAAAAGTTGTAGGAGTTATAAATTGAGATCATTGTAGACTAGGGGTATCATGAGGCAAGGTTACATTATAGTCTTGATGGATACAATGAGAGGATAAGTTTTTGGGCATTCAAAACCCAACCAACGGTCCAACAAGATATCTTAACTCTCAAGAGCTATCAAATAGGGCTAATGTACAATGAAAGAAGGTTGTGGGTCTTCAAGACCCAACTCAAAAATATACAAAATATCTTGACCTTTAAGGCCTATCAAGTGAGCTTCATGACAATGGATGGGAGGTTCAAGAAACTCTAAAATCAATGTTGCATGTCTCACGAAGAAGGAGATGATACTTCTAGTTCTAAGGATGCCACCATACTCTTCAAAATTCCCTCTAACCTCTTTCGTCTTATGACAATGATATGTATGTTGTGATCCTATGATTTATGTTGTGATCTTATGTTTATAATCAGTTTGTAGACACTTTGTCACGTAGAATCCTTTTCATAGTTGAGGCAGGATCATGGTGGTTACAACAAGGAATTCTCATATCAATTGATGATTCATGGATTAGTATTAACTATTCTAAGAGTGAGATCAAGAGTACAATTCCAGGTTAGTGAGTGATTTCACAAGTTGCATGAGTAGTGGGGAATGATTGCTAGAAGATGAAAGAGAGATAGCAATCCTAAAAATATAAGAGTAAAAAATGGAGGTGACCAAGCTTGGAGATGCAAGTACAAATATTTTTAGAAACATTAGCCCTTCTACCTCTCTTGAAAGTCACTAGGTGAGATATAAGATGATTTTCAATTTGAACATGTTCATGAGGCTGGTCAAGCATGATCATGACGGATGTTTAGAGTCATTTAAGACCATAATGGAGATTCAAATCATTGGAAAGGTAATCCCACCAACATGTGACTACCCATCTGGTGCTCATTCATACAAGCTAACCATGATCAAGATCCAACATTGGTGTTGAAAACTACCTTTAAAGAGGTAACTCCCATGGAGCAAAGTAGTGGTTAGCCAAGTCAAACATGCATCAACCCTTTTACATGCACAAGAGGTTGAGATGAGGCAAGTTAAGGTTGGAGGCAAGGGTTTCAAGAGGATGGAGCAACAAATGTAGGAGTTAGAGCACACCTATCATCCATCAAGCCACCAAAGCAGGTAATATCTCCTTAACTACTATGCCCATTTTCTCCTTAGAAGTTATCAGTATCATAGCCTAGTTTGTTGAAGGAGGCATATTGGCATCATGTTTCAATTATCTTCTCCTTCAAATAGTTTAATTCATGTTGTAAGAGTTGCATTTATGCAGCTTAGTAGTGATTCCATTCTCATTATCTTCTAAAATGGTCTGAGAATGCCTCTCTTTGTATCCCTCTACTAGTTGTAACAAGACTCTGCTCATTTGAAAACTGGTACTACTGGATTTCAAGCCCTAGAATTAATAAAAAAGACTAATTTTACCTTCTTCATACTTGTATTTTTTGGGTGGTGCTAGTGTTCTATAGATTTATACTTGTAGGAAAAGTATTCTCTTGTATATGTCCATTTCATTTCACCTTTATACAAGAAAGTTTATCTTTGCAGGTCACATGTTGTGTTAGAGTTGGTTATGTAGGTAATGAGTTGTGAAAATTGATTAATTGTGTCTCAAATAGGGCCTTTTATTTGTCTTCCTTCTAGTCTCAGCATAGGCCTTTGCCTTCATGTGAAATATTGATGCATGGAAACTTGATTAGGAGAGTGTGTAAGACAAGTTCAGCGTCTTATTAGTCTTATTATGCTGTCATAAATAGATAGAGGAGTCAAAAAATCATTGGTGCATCACCTCATGTTTGATTTTTAGTTTCCTTCTTTCCTATTTTCCCATCAAAGCATAGAGTAGGTTTAGTCTAGGTGATTTACCAAGGGAACCATCCCTCTCTAGAGATTAACCCCTCATACAAGGTCACCCACAACCTAAGGAGTGTTTCCATTGTATAAACTGAAGGGAGAAGCCTTGAAACCACTTCTCCAAAGGGTGAAATTTAGACTGATAACAATTCCTTTTTATTTTTTTGGTTATAAATAAGATCTACATTCTTTTTCTTCCCACACACTTGGATTTGGTTTTGATGTTGCATAGTCACGATTAGGGGTGGTGTGTCTCTCAATTATTTTTGTGCCCTTCACTTTCATTTGCTAATTAAAATTGATGGTGATCTCACACATGTTTGGACCACTATTAAGATGATGGACTTGTGTCTTTTATCTGGCCTTCACATTTGCTTGCTTCACTCTTTTCCACCATGAGGCACTCCTCTGTATCCCATTGCTTCTTCCTTTATGCCTTCAAATGTGAAATGGGTTTTTGTTGTCATTTATGATGAACAGTTGAAGATCATGTTATTTGATAAAATAGGGGACATTTCGCAAGCTATCAAGGCAATTCTGAAAGTGGTCTACATTAAGGTAACAATGATGACACAAGTGAATTTAGATGTGTCCCAATGCTTGTAACTAATTTGATATCCCTCCTTCCAAATAAATATGAATTGCTTCTATTGGATAAATTTTTCATAAAGAAATAGCATTGTGGAGGGCTTGTCAAATATTGGAGACATTCGTTGTCGCTACTCCTATTGATATTCCCATTTCTAGCCATGAATATAGGGGTCTTTTTTCAATGACAACCTTAAGATAATTAGATACTTGCTTCCTCAAATTGGTGGAGTTAGTGGATAGTTTGTAGGTATTTATCAAAACTACGAAACGGTTGGACAGTGATGTGGAATCTCTAAATCAAATGGATTTGGAACCCCTAGTGCATGTGGAGGACGTCAATGAGGGAGCTTCTTCTTCCTTTCACTTTGGTCATGGGGCAGCTTTGGCTATGGCTAAAGTCATGGACTTAGATTTTATGATGGAGGTAGTGATTTAAGGCTTTCCCTCCTAGTATTAAGGTGTTGGTGTGTGGTTCTCTTAACTTTTGTTGGGTTTTTTGCTAGTGTCAGTGTTTTTACCTAGCTAATTAGGTATTCTATTTTATTTTTTGTTAGGTTGATTGGTGTAGTTCTCGGTTTGGGTTGGCTGGTGTCTTTTTTTGGAATCCAGTGTTTTGTATCTTTGTTGGCTTGATTTAATGGTTTGCAAGGGTCTTGCATAGTCTTAGTTCTTAGATATTTGTATTTTCTATGTAAACTTTTCGAATATTTTATATAAATAAAAGGGTGGGGACCCTCAACCCTTGCTTATGTATCAAATTTTTAGAAACAAAGACAACTAAAAGAAACTACCACACAAGTCACAAAATAAAATAATAAGTCCATGGATAATCAAATAAAGAGACAAATAAAAAGAATGAGAAAATTAGTAAAAAATAAAATAAGTAAATGGACAAAAAATCAAATAAGTAAAAGGGAAAAAAATCATAATAAAATGAAAATTTAATAAAAAGGAAGATAAAATAAATAAATAGAAAAAGTTAAGATGGAAAGAAAAAAGCACACAGTAGAAAGAAACAATGAATATAAAATAATGCAAAAAAAAACACAAAATGGGCACCCAAGTTGGAGGTGGCACTGAAAAACACGAGTTAAAAAAGACTGCAAGCCAAATTTAACTTATAAAATTAAATCCAAGGAATACAACCCTAAGGAAATTTTTAAAAAAAACAAAAGGGAGCTTAAACCTCAACAATTGGGTAAGATAATGTGGGTCCACCTATTTTAATGATTGGAAAGTGGTTCTACATCAAAATGCAACACATCTACCCATATACATTTAATTGAGTTAAATCATAGATAAAACAATGAAATCATACTTAACTAATGTTCTAATTCCATAGCATTAATAAAAGATAAGGTTTATTCTTATTTTTTCTAATGTGATGGATATTCTTATTGGTCTGATGCTTCTATCCATAATTCACAACTCTAGTGTACCAACAATATCTGCCAAAGCCACATTAAAAACTAAAGGGTGTTATTGGGGGATTGTATTATCTCTTCATTATCATCATTCCCCTAGGTTTTTTAAAGTATTTAAAATAACACACCTATCCAAGCAATCTAGTGTAATACAAGTGCCCAACCTTATCACTTTCCATGCTATAATGAATGCTTGATTTCCCCTCGAGTGCTTGCTTTCTGCTAAATAGATTCATGTAGACAATAAATGCATTGTCTCTATATGTTTTCCGTGCAAAGGAACTACTAGGTAGAATCCCTACTTATAGGTGATATTTAAATTTAAATTGAACATTATGGACATCCATGATGACTTCCAATAGTTATGACCTAAAAATGGTAAGGGGCAAATGCTAAACACAAGTAAAGATAAGGTGTTGGAACACAACTATCTATTGAGAGCGGGGGTGAATCAATAGATTGACTAATTTAGTCCCTTTTAAAAAACTTTTAATGCAGATTAAAAATATATGTAGAGATCGCATACACACAAATATGCATAACACTAGATATACCGTGGAAAACTCGATATGTAAAAACCCACCATGAGAATAGTTGCTAGAATCTACTGTTCTAATTTAGCCTCACATTAAAGAAATTCACTAATTACAATATTTAAGGGAACCAACCCTAAGGAGACATTAATCCCCTAATTTAAGAACACCTACTCTAAGGAAGCACCAACTCCCTCACGGATCACCAACTCAGCTTATCTGATGGCACTTACCAATCAGATCTATGTTATGGAGCTACAACTCTAGATTAAAATTTTGATTCATAAATGAATCCAAATCAATTCTCTATTACAATTATAGTCTGTTACTGTTCATGATCTGCACATCTCTCTATTCTCTTCTCTTTCTCTCTGCCCCTCTGTCTCTGTGTCTCTATATTTCTCTATTCAACACACTTTAATAACTCTAGCAACGTTTGCTTGTATCCTAGACAACAATATATAAGCATTTGACCTAGGTTTTTGCATCTTCTCTGTGTTCACACTTATTTGATAACACATCACGCTCAGTTATGTTAGACTTTAGTTCCTATCTTTAACAAGTTTCCCATGTCTTGAACTCATGTTTCACCGTCATGATTCTTGGTCTCATTACTACTTTTAGCATATACTGGGCTCTGTTGTTTATGCACATGCCATATTACACAAATTTGATCAATCACTGCAATCAATTTCATTGTCTATGTCATAATTTATGGCTTACCTGCATGTTCGTCCACTTGACCGTTGGGATGAACATATATTTAAATATTGACCTTTGATCTTAAGTTTTGCACCATGATTTGATGATCCACATTCAATTTGCTCAACTTTAAAACACATCTGTTAGATCAAGTTCTGATAGGTTCACGCTCTCCATTGGATCCTTGTACGCTTCCAAGCTTTAATGTTCCAACTTTAAAATGCATCTATTAGATATTTAGATCCGAGCTCCCGCGTGTTGTTAGATCTCCAAATTTGCATAAAATTTACCTCTATCTAACATTAAACCTCAAGCTCTTAGTCTCATCTCATTGCTTCTTGAGTCTTTGGAATGAATACACTCCATCACTCTCATCAAACTAGCTCAGTCTTTAACTTGCCTTTGTGTCGATAAACATTGAGCACTTTATCCCATTAAGTCCACTCGCTCTGTTAGATCTTCATTGCATGATCAACCACTCACCGTTCGATCTTATGACAAGCTCAAACTTTATCTATGATGAGCTCACATGAATGTGACACTTGGCATCCTCGCATGCCTTCTGCACCTTTGTTGTTAGTTCCCTCTATTGAGACACTTGACATCCTCACATTAATCCTTGACCATTTGACTTTAAATTGCTCCATAGATTTACTGTGCAAGCTCCGTGATTGTGACACTTGTCACTAGTGCATTTACTCAGATGTGCCTTTGGAAAATAGACTTTGTTATTCTTCATTGGATCTTCAACGTATGATTAAGCGTTGATCGTTAATCAAGATGGGACAAATATTAAGTCGATAACTTAGGAAATATAAAGTCTTAAAACATTTGCTCGAGCTAGTAATTACTAGGTCGAAGGGACCAGTTACACAACGATGAGGAAGACTTAAGTTATAACTTAAGTAACTAGTTCTCGTCTATCACCAGTCAACTTAAAAATAGAACATGCATGTGAATGCCATGTCTTAAACCCTTAGGGTTTAACTAAGAAACTTTGATATGGTTGAGAGCTAAAATAAATCATTATTGAGTTCATTTCTCATCTGAACCTACAAACCATATATAGAAAGTACTTGAAAAACCCATAATAGATCTTCAATCAATTGATCTTTAAGTGGTCTAGAAATGGTCTCTATAAAAGCATGACAACTTTGCACTGTGCAATTGTAAAACATGTTCTTTTCTCCATCTATCCTGCCTGATCCTTTGATATCAATGACATCCATAATTCCTTTTTTTACATCAATGACAATTATATAGCCAACAATCTCCCCCTTTGGCATTGATGGAAAGCTAAATGCTCTGATCTTATTCAATGATGGAAAATCTTGATCCTTCTATGGCATTGCTTGCATTGGCTTATGATAAACTTGAGACGAAACTGTTCATACCAAACTTGTTGCCCCTTAGGCAATGTAACATTTGCCTAAACTCAACTTGGACACATGCTCTACTCTTTCAAACTTTTACAGTGAGCATTTGCACTTTTTCTCCCCCTTTGACATCAATGGCAAAGGGACTCCAACTTTCTCACTGTTTATCCAAAATTTTCTCTACCTTTATCAGATAAAGGAATTTGTCCAAGAATTTGTAACCATCAACTCATTAGAAATTTGAAAAATTATACATACATGAGTTGCCTTTTCTCTCTTCTTCAAGGGATTAACAAGACTTCTATGATACTCCCCCTGGACTCATGCCCTATCACTAGGATCGAGTGATGTGATGTAGGAGCCACCACTCCCAATTTTTGTCTCAGATACTCAAATTGTTCTTTGGGATGAGGTTTGGTGAATATGTCTATATTTTGGTCTTGTGTTGGCACATATTCCATTGTGACCTCTTGATCTTCAACATTTTCTCTTAAGAAGTGATACTTGATTGATATGTGCTTAGTTCTGGAAAGCATCACTAGATTCTTTGATATGTTAATAGCACTTGAATTGTCACAAAGAATAGAGATAGGTGATATGTATTCTACCTTGATGGCTTTGAGTGTTTTTTTCATCCACAAGACTTGAGTAAAACATGCCACTGTTACCACATACTCTATTTTTGTTGTTGAGAGAGTAACTGAATTTTGTTTTTTGCTCAACCATGAAACAAGTCTATTTCTAAGAAAAAATGCACCACCACTAGTGCTTCTTCTATCATCCACACTTCATACCCAATCAGCATCTATATATGTTGTCAAAGTGAAATATTCACTTTTAGGATACCATAGGCTATATTCAATTATGCTCTTGATATATCTGAAGATTATTTTCACTGCATTGACATGTGACTCTTTAGGAGCAGCTTGAAATCTTACAACCATGCACACTGCTTGCATGATATCAGGTCTTGATATAGTTAGGTATAACAAACTACCTATCATTGATCTGTACATAGTATGATTTACATCAAGGGACTCATCATTTTTGCTCAACTTACAACCAGTGATCATGGGAGTACCTACTGGTTTGTTATCTTCTATTCCAAACTTCTTGAGCATTTCCTTAGCATATTTGGTTTTAGAAACATCAATTTGTGTTATCAATAGTCCAAGGAAGAAAGAAAGTTATTCAAGCATATACATCTCAAACTCACTTTGCATTTGTGTAGTAAATTCCTTGCCCATTTTGTTGTTGTTACCACCAAAAATGATGTCATCTACATATACAACAATAATTAACATATGCTCACCTTCTGATTTAAAGTACAGATTATTGTCTGCACATCTTTTATTGAATCTTTGTTGTAGGTACTGGGGTAATCTTGAATACCATGCCCTAGGTGCCTGTTTTAGACCATACAGAGCTTTCTTCAGTCTACACACATAGTCTTCTTCCTCTGACAGTTGGAAAACTTCAGGTTATTCTATGTAAACTTTCTCTTCTAAGTTCCCATTCAAGAAAGTAGACTTAACATCCATTTCATAGACTTTGAACTTCTTATAAACAGAGAATGCTAGAAACATTCTTATGGCTTCCAATCTAGCAACTAGAGCAAATATTTCTTCAAAATCTATGCCCTCAACTTGTGCATATCCTTTGCACACCAATCTGACCTTATTTATTATGACAATTCCATCATCATTGAGCTTGTTTCTAAAGACCCACTTTATACCTATTACATTTTTGTTTGAAGGTCTTGGAACTAATTCTCAAGTTTTGTTCTTTTTAATTTGGCTCAGTTTTGCTTCCATGGATTTTAGCCAATTCTCATCCTTACTAGCTTCAACATAGCTCTTAGGCTCAATTTCATACATTAGCGTAAAACTTACTTGCTCCTTGTTTTGTGCAACTCTTCTCCTTATCTAAACTCCTTCATTCTTATTGCCAATGATCTACTCTATAAGATGATCCTTTTGAAAAAATATTACAGGTAGCTTTTCATTTATTTCTTCATACTCTTCATTAGCTTCTTCAATACATATTTCTCTATCAGGATTAACATGTTTCAAGCCTTCTTCAACTTTGACAACAATGCACTCTACAATCTTGTATAGCCTTTTGTTGTAACATATTTAGGCTTGGATTTGAGTGGAATAACCAATAAATATTATTTGATCGCATCTTGATTCAAAGCTTCCCAATTTATCCTCTTTTCTCTTGATGTAGCATTTGCTTTCAAATATTCCGAAATACTTAACAGAGGTAGGTTTTCCATACCATAGTTCATAGGGAGTTTTATCATTGTTTACCCTCAATTGAACTCTGTCCAAGATATATACTATTGTTTGGACTACTTCTCTCTAGTATCCATCAGGTAACTTGGCCTCTTTTAGCATTGTTCTAGTCATCTCCTTGACTGTCCTATTTTTTCTTTCGACAACTCCATTCTGTTGTGGAGTCCTTGCTACAGAGTGTCTTTTGATTCTATGCTTCTCACAGTACTCAATGGACTCATTTGAGGTGAATTCTTCACCTTTATCAGATCTTAAGTATTTAATTTTTTGACCAATCTCATTCTCTACCATGGCCCTAAAGATCTTAAATCTTTCAAATGCCTGAGAATTATCCTTCAAAAAAAGTTACCCATGTCATTCTTCAGTAATCATCTACAAATAACATGAAATATCTCTCTCCTTTAGATCCTCTTGTCTTAGTAGGACCACAAAGATCAGTATGAACTAATTCTAGAGGCTTTATAGTTGCATACTCCTTCGTTTCAAATCGGACCCGTGTCTGCTTGCCTTGTTGACATTCCTTGCAAGTAGTGTCTGTAGGTTTGGTTATCTTAGGCATGTGTCTAACACACTTATTTGATCTTACATTTACCAAGTTGTCAAAATTGACATGGCCCATTCTTCTTGCCTTAACCAACTCTCATCAATCTTTCCTATCAGGCAACTATTAACATTCACTTCAAAAAGATTATAGATATTGCTTTCAATTTTTTTCCTTTCTACAACTAGTCTTCCAAATTTACTTAACTTGCAACCTTCTACATTTAATGTGACTTTATATCTATTGTCACATATTTGGCTAACACTTATCATATTATGTTTCAATCTTTCAACATAAAGGACATCATTTGTAGGTAATTTTCCATCTATGTTCAAGGTTCATTTACTTTGGATCTTTACAGTAGTGTTGTCTCCTAGGATGACATATCATTCCTTAGATTTTCTCAGTTTGATAAACTTGCTCTTGTCACCAGTCATATGTTTTGAGAAACCATTGTCTTTTATCCACAAATTTTGCTCCTTGACATGGAGTGCAGTTTGAGCAATCATATATTGATCTTTCACTTTCCACACATCCTTAGGATTCTTATTTGGCTTTTTTTTTCTCTTTTTTAGAGACTTGTGAACCTTTGTTCACACTGGAAGGCATGCCATTCTTCTTACTTTGTGTTTTTGGTCTTTCAAAGCTTGTTCTATATTGTTTAGCTATGTGACCAAAATTATTGCAATTACAGCATATTACATTTGTATCTAACAAGGGTGAAAATAATTTTTTGCTTACAAAGTTTGTCCTCTTTTTACGTACAACTCTACATTCAATAGCCCTATGACCAAACTGATTATAGGTATAACAATAACCATAGAAAGATGAGGAATACCTAGTCATAGCATTTATTTGTGTAGGATGAGGAGCTCGTCTAAACTCTAGATTCTTCAAGTCTCTCACTCTTGTGTAACCATCTACATCATCTACCTTTGTCTTTTTTTTTTCAAGCTTCTTTTCTCCTACAGTTTTCTTCACATCAACAGTGCTTGTGTCTGTCATTGTATTCTTGCAAGCTTTCTCTTTCTTTGCTTCTGATTCTCCTTCTGCTTTGAAGTTGTCATATAAGTTAGCAGATGTACTGGTTTTGGGACTTTTTCTTTTTTCATAACCAAGACCAGATCTCTCTTTTGAAGGTTTTTGAGAGTTGATCAAATCATCAAGAATGTCTGGTCTTCCTTTTAACTTCAGACCTTTGTCTATTTGATCTTTAGATTTCTCAAGTTCTTTTCTCAAATCTATTATCTTTGCTTCTAACTTCATGTATTCATCATATTTAGATTGTAATTCAAGTTTGACTACATCTACTCTTTTAGTCTCTTCAACTTGTGTCTTTAGGCTAACCACCATCTAATCAGATTTTTCAAGACTTTTGAACACTTTTTCAATCTCTTTTTGTCCAAGCTTCTTCTGTTTTGAGTTCTTTTTTCTCAGCTTGTCAATTTATTTTAGAGTATAGATGAATTCACACTCTAGATCCACTACCCATTCTTCTTCATCATCTGAGTCTTCAACTTCTTCTTGATCCACAAAATTTGATCTTAATGTCATAAATATGACTTTCTTAGCCACAAAAGCAAAGTCATAATCATTAGAACTATCACTGTTATCCAATGAATCATTGTCTTCTTTTGTGTATAGGCCTTTCCTATTTTTGAAGAAGTTCTTCTTCTTGGAATAGTAGGGTTTCATCTTTTTACTATCTTCTTCTTGCTCAGAGTTATCCTTTTTGTTATAAGGGCATTTATCGGTAAAATGTCCTACTTTACCACAGTCAAAGCATTTGAAGGGTAACTTACATTTGTACTTTCCAGACCCTCTTCTTAACCTTCTGACAATGTTGGCTTCTTCTTCATCAATCTCCTTGGATCCGGATGTAGGTGCTTCTGTCTTCATTGGTTTGGATGCTTTGAATGCAGTTTCTCTTTTGAAGGTATTTGTTTCTCCCATTCTCATCTCATAGGCAATGAATGTTCCATGCAACTCATCAACAATGAGTTTATCCGACGTCATACCTTAATGGCAGAGATCTTAGGACCTTTTTGACAATGATTCCTCTATTGCAGATATTTTTGAGTCATACCTTGATGGCAGAGATCTTAGGACCTTTTTGACAATGATTGTATCTTTCATCTCTTCTTCAAGGCCTCTAATTGCATTGACTATTTCATCTACTCTGAGGAGGTAGTCTACATTTTTTTCTTCTTCATTCATTTTAAGGCTTTCAAATTTTCCTTTGAATGTTTATAGCTTGGCATGATTTACCTTGTCATCACTTTCATATATGCTCTTTAATTTTTTCCAGATATATTGTGCATTTTGACAATGCATCACTTTGACAAACTCTAAATTAGACAATCCACATAGAATAACATTCTTTGCCTTGGCATTGCTCTCATATGTCTTCTTTGAAGCCTGATCAGTAGAAGTTGTAGCAGGGGTTGTATATCCATTTACAAAAGATATTCATACATCAAACCCTAATGAAGATAGATATGCTTCCATTCTAATACTTCAAAATGCATAGTTTGATCCATCAAAGAGAGGTGCTTTGTTTCAGGAAAAGACTTCTTGACTAGCCATTTGTGTTCACCGTCCAAGATCTACCTGAGCTGATTAAGGTTCTTCTAAGGAATCAATGCTCTGATACCAATTGTTAGAACACAGCTATCTACTGAGAGGGAGGATGAAACAGTAGATTAACTAACTTAATCCTTTTTTTAAACTTTTAATGTAGACTAAAAATATATGCAAAGATCACATACACACAAATATGCATAATACTAGATATACTATGGAAAACCCAATATGGAAAAAATCACCATGAAAATTGCTGCTAGAATCTATTGTTTTAATCCAAAATCATAATAAATAACCTCACTGGTAATAATATTTAAGGGCACTGACCCTAAGGAAACACCAATCCCCTAATTTAAGAGCACCTACTCTAAGAAAGCCAACTCAGCTTATCAAATAAAACCTACCAATCAAATCTATGTTATGGAGTTACAACTCCAAATTAAAAATTTGATTCATAGATGAATCCAATTCAATTTTCTATTACAGGTCTGGTTTGTAACTGCTCATGCTCTGCACATCTCTCTTTTCTCTTTTTCTCTACCCCTCTGTCTCTATGTCTCTATATTTATCTATTCAACACACTTCAATAACTCTAACAACATTTGCTTGTATCCTAGATGACATATATATAAGCATTTAATCTAGGTTTTCACATCTTCTCTATGTTCACACTTATTTACTAACACATCACACTCAATTCTGTTGGACTTTAATTCCTGTCTTTAACAACAAGTTTCCTGCATCTTGAACTCATGTTTCACCACCATGATTCTTGGTCTTATTACTATTTTTAGCATATATTGGGCTCTATTTTCAATGCACATTCCATATTACATAAATTTGATCAATCAATGCAATCAATTTCATTGTTTATGTCATAATTTACAACTTACTTGCATGTTCCTCCACTAGACCATTGGTATGAACATATTTTTAAATATTGACCTTTGATCTTAAGTTTCATGCCATGATCTGATGATCCACATTCAATTTGCTCAACTTTAAAACATGTTCGTTAGATCAAGTTTTGACAAGCTCACACTCTTCGTAGGATCCTTGTACACTTCCAAGCTTTAATGTTCCAACTATAAAATGCATCTGTTAGATCTTTAGATCCGAGCTCCCGCATGTTGTTAGATCTTCAAAGTTGCATGAACTTTACCTCTGTCTAACATTAAACCTCGAGCTCTTAATCTCATCTTGTTGTTTCTTGAGTCTTTGGAATGAATATGCTCCATCGATCTCCTCAAACTAGCTCGGTCTTTAACTCGCCTCTATGTCGATAAACATCGATCACTTTATCCTATTGAATCCACTCACTCCATTATATCTTCATTGCATGATCAACCACTCATTATTAGATCTTTTGACAACCTCAAACTTTATCTCTAATGAGCTCCCATGAATGTGACACTTTGCATCCTCACGTGCCTTCTACACCTTTGCTATTAGTTCCCGCTATTGAGACACTTGGCATCCTCGCATTAATCCTTGAATATTTGACTTTAAAAATTTCTATATATTTACTATGCAAGCTCCGTGATTGTGACACTTGTCACTAGCGTGTTTACTCGGATGTGCCTTTGACAAATAGACTTTGCTATGCTTCGTTGGATCTTCAACGTAGGATTAAGCATTGACCGTTGATCGAGATGGGACAAATCTTAATTCGAGGACTTAGGAAATATAAAGTCTTAGAACATTTGCTCGAGCTGGTAATAACTAGGTTGAAAGGGCTAGTTGCACAATGATAAGGAAGACTTAAGTTATAACTTAGGTAGCCGATTCCTGTCTATAGCTAGTCAACATAAAAATAGAACATGCATGTGAATTCCATGGCTTAAACCCTTAGGGTTTAACTATGAAACTCTAATATGGCTAAGAGATAAAATAAATCATTATTAAGCTCATTTCTCTTCATCTGAACCTGTGAACCATATATATAGAAAGCACTTGAAAAACCCATAACAGATCTTCAATCAGTTGCTCTTCAAGTGGTCTATAAATGGTCTCTGTAAAAGCATGACAACTTTGCACTGTGCAATTGTAAAACATATTCTTTTCTCCATTAATCTCCCCTGATCCTTTGAATGCCCCTTTTGACATCAATGACAATCATATGGCCAACATAAGGGTGAGTTAATTAGTGCATAAGATAAACTATAAATAACATAGAAGATGCAAAATAGGGGGATGTTGGGAATTAACAAGTTATAAGTCACCAAGAGGGCCTTTTTTCCTAACTAAAACCAAAATAAGTTACATAAGCCAAACATGCTAAATTAATATAACTTAACACTAAATAATTCCATGGTACCATTCTTAGGTGTCTAACAGTTTAAACCATTGTATTCCTTCCTAAACAAAATCAATTTATGGGAACAAGATAACACAAATCCAAAGCTTGCCAAACCATCATTTATGAAAAGAAGTTCTCTGATTTGTTTAGTACTTTTAATTTTGCTAGCAATGTTTGTGATGTTTGTTTTTTCTTCTTTGCTTGCATTTAATGATAACTCATACAAACATATACCTATTGTTGGAACAACTACCAAAAAATTCCAACTTGTATATTTTTAAAAATTCAACAACCACATATAATATAAACTTAAACCTTCTATTACACATCAACATGTAGTGGTCAAATATGCAAAATAGATAATATGTATCATTCACTTCAATTGTGTTCTTGTCATATATTAGGGTTGAAGGGCTACCATAGGTGTGGACTTATTTCCATTTTGACTTCATCCCTCTGTGGATTAAAACATTTTATTCATGTTATGTTCTCATTACATTGTAGGGGGTTCTAGATTCACCACTTTGCTTGCTCCATAAAGTCATGGCTAGCCTTTTAAACTACACCATTTTTCATTCGTGATCATCAACCATGGATATTTGGAAACTTATGACACTCAAAAGAAAGGGCATGACCTTGATGATGGTGCTTCTCTGGATAGCTCTATGGAATATTAAACTCTTTGCTCATCATTTTCAAGCATTCCTTTATTTCTTGTAAAGTGGTTCATATACAAACCTAGACTAGTTTTGCATTAACCTTCCTAGTATCGTTATGTTGTCTTATCATTCTGGGATTATAGTGATGAAGTAACATCCAATTGAGGTTGGCACTCTTGCATCACCAAAAACATGTTTTTTTGGTCAATAACATGGTGATCTATTCTAGTATTTGAATTTCGTGTTAAAACCTTGAGGAAGTTGCCAAGCTATGAATAAGGCATAATGAGGCACAATGAAGGTTGGGAAGTTCCAAAATCATCCACGATGATCCAAAGATATATTTAATCCATTTTTTAAGTTCATAGGGTGTGTACATCCTCAAATTTTGAATTAAAAATGTTTTTTTCCATGTATTAGGTGTTTTCCCCCATGAATCCAAAAATAATGGGAAATTAAAGGATATGGAAAAATATCAGATATTGGCACCAAATGAATCTATATATTCATGTTGATAATAATATACAAAAGGTGTTTCTAACAACAAAATATATGATTCTCCTACTTGAATAAATAACAAGTCGTTTAGAGTGTTTTGGCATTGTTTTATTGAAATAACCAAGAAGAAAAACATTGTAACCACAGAACTGTCAAAAAGAATGGATGAAAAATCTCTCTTAGACATCCAAAGGAAGATGGAATACAAAAAAAAACCTCATTCAAGAATACAAAAAACAATGAATGTTTTTATCCCCTAAGATGAGGAGAAACATGCAAAAATTATCATTATTTTAGGTTAAGTTTTAATTATTGATTATTCAATGTCCAAGGATGTTGAAATGGGATGGAAGGAAGCCTATTTATCACACAAAAGGAGTGGTGAATCACTACCAAGAGAAAATAATCATGAACATCAAGGAAAAATACAATTTTCACTTGCCAAAAACTACTTTTTTGAAGGTGTGTGAATATAGGAACGTTTCGAAGGTTCCAACAAAAAGAAAAAGCATATTTGTGATGCTTTTGTATGTTGAATATGAATCCATTTCTGAATTTCATGAACAAAAATTTTGATGTGTGTGTAAACCTTTTTGAGAAGAACTAAACAAATTTTGCAAAAAATGGGATACAAAGTTTGGAGAAGTTCCAAGAGAAACGAAGCGTAGATTTGATATTGGCTTTTTGTTTTATCTAAGGATCAACCTTCAAAAATGAAACAAAATTTTTTTTTGCAAAAGATTTTGATAGACAAAATTAAGGCAAAGTGTTTGACAAAATGCATGTTTTCTAATTCATGTTGTAATAGTCAATAAACGAGTTGGAAATGGTGTTTGAAAATTGTTGTAGGTTATTTATAGCCTTTGGGAAACTTTATTCATATATCTAATATTCATTTTCAAATGATTTATGTTGATTTGACATCTTAATGGCTTAAATATTTCCATGTTTGGTTATTTTAAGGATTCATTGGCTGTTGTCTTGACAACAATTTATGAGTTACTTGTAAGTTGGATTTGGTTGCTTGATGCCCAAAGATCAACCAAATTTGGTTGTGACATTACCTTTATGGGTGATGTGAAAAACTCATTTTTTGTTGCCATTTAAGCCTCATTTCTTTGTATCAAGTGTTAAAAGTAACATTGAATGTATTTCATGTGGTGTTTGTAGTTGGAATGACTTGACAAGCTATAAGATTCAATTGTCATTGATTTGACCCCTTACCTTGACTATATCAAAGAATTTTAGAGTTGATTACAGCTTTGGGAAGAGTAAGATATAAGGATAAAATAATTAAAGTGAGTATGTGAAATATATGGCTCATAGAATTGTAGAGAGAGAGAGAGAGAGAGAGAGAGAGAGAGGTGACCAATAATCACAAATTGTAGAGGTGGAAAGGATGTTACAAGATATGATGACTAGATTAGACACCTTGTTGAGGAGGCCAATAGGAAATAAGAAGAGAATTGAAGAGAAAATGAAGTGCGTGGAGCCAAGATGAGAAGAGCCTAGAAAAGAAAAGATACAAAAAAAGGTCATGGTGAAAGGAAAGCGCAGTACTAGTGCCTCTTTTTTATGGCAAAAAGAGTCTTGAAGAGTTTACAAGGTGGATAGTGGATTTGGAAGTTTATTTTAGAGAGAATAATATTGAATACGCTAAGAGGGTAAAATTTTAAAGTTCGAGATTGTGTAGTGATGTAGATGTGTATTGGGAAGATATTTAGCAAATGAGACAAAAAATGAGAGGTAATATATTCGAACTATATAAAATTTTTGGGTTAGTGGGGCACCCAAGAGAATATCCCAAATGGTTGAAGCAACTTCATGTGTTGAGATTGATTATAGCAAAGAAGAAAATTGAAGTGGATTTTCCATGTGAGCAACAAAGTTATGTTTTGAGGAATAATAGAGGTAAGGGATGTTTCGAGAAACTTGTGGAATAAATCCTCATATAGGAGGATGTAGAGGAGGTGATAGTTGTGGAGACTAAAAAAATGAGAGGCTCTATAGGAATTTTTACCTAGAGAAGTTCCCATTAAGGGAACACCGAGTGAAGAAAAAAGTATGAAGTGTATTTTGGAAGCAGATGTGTCTCGTATGAAGGGAAGGAGTATGGCTGAAGAAAGAATGATATGTGGAGGGACAGTTGAGGACTATCCTCAAGAAGATGAGTTTTGTAGAAGGATCAGCATAAATATTTCCTTTAGAGGGAATGGAGGTGAAGGTGAAGGAAGTGCAAGTGAATGCACATGATGAGGCTACTAATGGACCTAAGGTGGATATGAATCTTATGAGTCAAAGCTTGAAGAAGAGTTAGAATAAGAAGAGTGCAAAATTATTTCCACGTGGCATGCATCGATACCAAGGAGGATGAAGATATGAGGTAGCAGTCAACTTGGTGTTAAGGAGAGGAGGAGGAAGATAGAAGAAAGGATTTAAGAAGATAAAGAATAGAAAGAGTTGATGGAGCTAATACAAATATTCCCCAATCTTGTTTTAAAGAGAAGGTTGGTGCCGTAGAGGCTCAAGATAAGTTAAATGAAGAGAGAGATGAAGAATGGACAATTTTATATCTATCATGTATTTGAAGATGATAGGAGGGCAAATAAGACTAATGAAATGAAAGATGTGTTGAGCTTAGGCAAAGGTGAATGGTTCACAACATGTGAGTTATGGAAGAGGAAGACGATATAGAGTGAGGAAAAGAAGAAAGAGATGATGGTGAGAAGCATGAGGATATTTGGCGGTGGTGGTTAGCTTAGAAGTCCAACAATAGACTAGAAAAGGAAAGAGAAATGGACCAAAGAGAACAAGGAAGATGTAGCATCTATGTGGAGGTGTGAAGTATACAATAAAAGTACCATATTGAAGTGGAGACAATTAAAGGAAAGGGTTAAAAAAATAAAGTATATTGGTGGTGGAAAAGATGAAAGACAATGAATAAAAACTTACTGAAGTACTTAACATTGTGTAAACACATGCCTTGGCCTTACTCTTCAGGTTAGAAGGGTGGTTTTACTACTCAATCACATTTGTGAGAACTAATTTCACAAACCAATGCACCTGGTAGTTTGATGCATGAACATCTAGGTAAGGTTGATAATCTTCAATCACAAAAAACATGTTTTTGATGGTCAATAAAGTGGTTATCAATCACGATGTTTGAATTTTGTCTTCAAACCCAAGGAATTCGCCAAATTGTGAATCAAGCATAATGAGGCATGATAAAGGTTGGAAAGTTCCACTAATATTCACAACAATCTAAAGATATATTCCAACTGGATTTTTGGTTCATATGATGTGTGCATTCCCAAAATTTGAATTTAAAACATTTTGTTCAAAATTAAAGCATTTTTCCTTTGTGAATCCCAAAACATGGAGCAGTTAAAGGACATGGAGAAATAACAAATCTTGGCACCAAAGTGGCATATATTCCTATTGATTATGATGTATAAAACATATTTTAAACAACAAAATCTATGTGTATATCTTTTTAAGACATAATAAGCTTTTTAGTGTGTTTTGGAGCCATCTTTTGGTAAGAAAAAAGAAGAAGATTGTGGTAACTATAGAATCATAAAAAAGTATGGATGTACAAATCCTCCTAAGCATTCAAAATGAGGATGCAAGACAAAAACTCACCCCTCATAAATGAACAACAAAAATAATGGACATTTTTACAATTAAGAGGAAGAGAAACTATAGACACCTACTTTTTGGTGTTAAGCACAAGCTTATATTGAGAGGGGGGGGTGAATCAGTATAAGATATTTTTTGCGCTTTCGACTATTAATCTTAAATCCAAAACCTCAAATTACTTCGCAATTAATATATTCAAAGAAATCAAAGAATACAATGCAAAACCACACAATGCAAATAGACAGATTTGCGTGGAAACCCTTTCGGGAGAAAATCACGAAGAAATTCTCTTAATATAAATATTCGTAGGCACCAACCTATTGGAGCACCTACCCCAAAAACAATTTTGTAGGCACCAACCTACAGAGTATCCAACCCCTTTCACCAAGCACCAACTCAGCAGGAGACACCAATCTCTTCAAAATGAAGGCACCAACCTTCTCAGAAAAAATGACTCTTCTATCTCAAATTCGTTGTCAAAACAACGGATGATATAACACTTGTTTTATCTCCTTTCGATTCGATCTACACTTGAGTGTTTTCACTGCTATACTCTTCCTTATACTTGTTGGTTTTTTCCTTTTAATATTCTCACAAAAATTTGCCTTTAAAAATTTTGCTCTTCTTTTATATCTTCCACTTTCGAATCTACTCATTTTGCCATTCGTTATGCACTTATTTATAACCCATGGAAAGCCACAAATTAAGGTCATGACTCTTCAAGTGAAAAGGTCCATTCGAATGGTCACAACTCCTCCCAATAAGTCGGCCAAGGTCGACAATTCCGTTCACTTCCGTCGACATTTCAGTTCACTTTCGGCAACAATTTCGTTCACTTCCGTCAACATTTCCATTCACTCCCAGCAACACTTCTGTTCATTTTCAGCAACAATTCCGTTCACTTCTAGCAATACTTATGTTCACTTCCGGCAATAATTCCGTTCACTTCTGGCAACAATTCCGTTTGATATTTCCATTCATATCCGTTACAATTCCTTTGACATCAATGACAATTATTCCAACATTTGGCACATGGCTTATTTTATTAATATTGGTACAAAGATGGGTTTTGAAAGGGCCCATAACCTTTTACACTACTAAGAGAAGATAAAACAAGACAACAATGAGAACAAAAATAGACTAGAAATATGCCAAACAAAAAACCACATTGGCCAAACTGTAGCCAAACAACAACAAAAGGACAACACCTTGTCAACAAACCATCAACAACAGTGAAAGAAAGACAAATAGAATTAGAACATGGAATTAATGGCTTGCAATATCATAAAGGCTTTCAATGGCCTCTCGATCATCCTTCAAAGTCTGGAACTGGTTTACAAAACACACCTCCTCAGTCATCTCAACTTCATCCACCTATTTCCTCTTATTTCCCCTTGTTCTTTTACTAGGAACTTCCAGGGGATCCCCTTCTTTCCTCTTCTTGACTCCTTCCAATATTTTTTTGATGTTGGAGATGTAGTTTTTAATGGTGGTTTTTCTAGTTGAAAACACTTGATCCACATTTTCTTTGATGGTCTTCATATCCTTCTCCAATCTCTCTAATTTTCTATTAACAATGGAAATATCTTATCTAAACCAATAAATATCTTGAATGAGATACCATTGAAATATGTCATGTTGGGGCCCTATTTTGTTATTGGTTTTTTCCCAACTTTATTTGCATTTTCTTGAAATATTTTTTCAAATTCTTCTTCTTAATGAACAACCATTTCATAATTCACATTTTCAATTTGAGGGCCTTCTCCAACTTCTCAATTCTCCCAGACTAGACTTCCTCTTTCATAGTTTTTTTCTTACCCTTAGGGTTGGGGATGAACCCTCTAGACAAGAAATCATCATCCTCTAATTCAAGATCACTGAAGTGTGAAGAAGGATGGCTATCCATTGAAGGGATAGAAATATTTTCACCTATTTCAATGATGTTAGGCTTACACTGTTTAGAGGACTCAACCTTCTCCTTTCCCTTGTCATACTTTAGCCTAATGTCCTCCCTGGGGGGGAAACACTGATTTACAGGGTTGGTTGGTGTCCAAAGATCTCATATCCTTAGCTTGCTTGGATAAACGGGTTGAGCTATATTGGCATTCCTCACTCATGTCAAGATTTTTCGCTAAGGGGATTTTGATTATAACCCCTGAGGGGGTCGTTTAAGTTTAGACCCTCCCTCCTTAGAATGGTTGATGATAGGGTTTTCCTCCCCCTTATTTGGGGATACTTGAAGAGAAGGATGGGGGTTTATTTCATGTAATAAAATGGAGGGTTGGGCTTCTTGGAAAAGCAAAAAAAATCAGGGCTTGGTGTATGGGCATGTCAATTTTCTCATCTTGAAATTCAAGAATAAAATTCTCCAAGGACATAAGAAGAAAGAAGGGGGTGCTCATCAATTTCCTATGTCTGAAATTATTTATCAAAGAGAAGTGATAGGAGTAGATTTTCATATACATACCTTCCAGTGTCATGTATTTCATGATATGCATATAAACTTCCACCTAAGGGGTGGGCAAAGATGTCCTAAAGATCCCATATTCAAGCTCATGAATCCTTTTGTACACGGATTATTATTGAAATGTTATTAGTGGCATTTTGTGCATATGGTCCATTAGTTTGGATGAAGTACTTATTGACACTTTCCATGTGTTTTCTCTCTCTTTCTTCTAATGTGTGGCCATGTTTTCTCTCTTTTGTGTGTTGTTGTCTGAAGGATCCCCTTTTGTATTCTATTTTTTCTCATATATTGTTGTTTTCTGCCTCTTGGGCACATTTGGTGGTTCATCAATTTTGTACCATACATGTATGTCGTTGATCATGTCCCTTTTTTTTTGTGATCACTTTGCCCCTACTCATTTATTTTCATTTTTGTGGGTTTGTTTTTTCGACTTCCTTCTCTTTTACTGTGTTAACTTGCATGTTAATAGGTTCCTAATTTGAATTATAGAAACCTATATATACAAAGACTCCTAAGGGCATTAAAATAAGAGGCATCAAGGAATGATCAAGACGAATTTGGTTTTACGCACACACAAAATATCTATATTTCTACTCTTAAGAACTATTTACAGATATTTGGTTGTATCTTGTACCAAAAGAAGGATAGGCGAATGTTCATGTAGTTGCAATTGATTTCCTAAGGAAAGGAGGTGAAGCCTTATATCTTGTTTTGGTTGTGATTACACTCACATCCACAAGAACTACAATGGCTATGATTCCATACATGTGGGATATGTAATTGCAACTCCTTGAAGGTTTTTCAAGCCATCTAACCTTACAGTTTTTCTATTCCTCTAAAATACATTTGTGGAGAATTAGATCAAGATGAAAAATCAAACAATTCAACCACCAAATATACTTTATTATCATCTCGCACATTAATTCTAGTGGTTACAAATCATAAAAAAATTGTAGGTACAAAATTGACAATAATAAATATAGATTATGTAGCTTTCTGAGTTTTTATGGTACACGTTCGACACAATGTCAATTCTATCCTAATGACAATTGATAGTTAGATTTGAAAGGCGACAAACAGTCATTTTAAGAACCTTGTTTCAGTCTCATAAAACCATTACAATCACCAAGTGTGTCAGATTCTAGTGGAAGTTGTAATTTTATATACAATTATTGGTTCCTTCTAGGCCATGGGAAAGTATTTCCATGGATTTTGTAGGCGGGTTGCCTATGTCAGGACGGGGCATGACTCTCTCTTTGTGGTTATGGACTAGTCTAGTAAGATGTGTATTTTTATTTCTTATAAAAAGACCCTCAAAAGTAGTGATACAACTGAATTGTTTTTTGTTAATGTGTAGGTTCATTTTGGTTTACCTAGTTCAATTGCTACAAATCGCAACTCAATATTTATCAATAAGTTTTGGGTCACAATGTGGTAGAAGATGGATACCAAACTGAAATGGTCTACCTCTTTCATCTACAAATCGATTAGGTAGACAGAAGTTGTGAACATAACATTGGTAAAACTCTTGAGCGGGTACAATAGGGACCATCATAAGACTTTGGATGAAAATTTGGTGTATATTCAACATTCTTACAATAAAGAAGTGCACTTTTTACTAGAAAAAAACTCCTTCTGAAACTTGTTTTGGATACTTAGCTCCATGTGCATTTGATATTGTTTTGAGACAACCATAAAAAGGAAATGGGAGAGCGGATCAAGAGGTCCACAAAGTTAAAAAATTTATTGAGAAGATTCAACAAATTCACCTCCAAGTGCAAGAAAAGCTGAAAAAGACAAACCAAGTAAAAAACAAGCAATGATCAACATATAACTGAGTGTAATTTCCTTGTTGGAGACAAGATATAGCTGTACTTGAATAGAGAGAAACTCCAAGGTAAGTCTAACATGCTTAAACCTCTTAGGTATGCTCCATTTAAAATTTTGGGATAAATGGAAAATAATACATTTAGACTTGATTTGCCTACTTATATGAAGATTTATTCAATTATCAATGTTGAGAACTTACGTCTCTTTGAGCCTTCTATGCTAGACAATGAAGATGAAAGTTTGTTGCTACCTTCAATTGAAGTTGGAATTGGAGGAGGATGTTGTGTTATAGAAGGAGATGACAACAAGAAGAGGAGTGCAAGAGCATTAGTTGGTTGGGTTAAAGGGTCAACTATTCGAAAAGACCAAATAATATTCCAAAGAAGATGTGGGGAAGAGATTTCTTTACATAGTTCTTTTAAGCCTCAAATTAGGGACGTATGATCCAAAAATATGGATCAAATATATTATCTAAGCTTGTTAGATGTTTCCACGATTCACAATTTATGTAATTCATACTTGCAAGACACTTCATGTAAAATGCATTGCCCCATTCAAGGATGCATTAGCCTAAATTGACACTTGTATACGACAAGCTCAAACCATTTAGCGTGTTTTAGTGATTAGTTCAGATAAGTTTTAGTGGCAGAATCAATATGAAGGTAATCTGTACATCCTCCAAATGGGAAGTCAACAACTTTCAACTCTTTAATCTGAGGGGTTTGCACAGGTGGCAATTGTGTAACCACCCATATTTATGGGGGCAATTGCACAACTATTGAGAAATTATTGTGATTTTCATAACCATCTACATATTGCAATGGTTTTGCCACTGTACAAAATACGAGAATGAGGTTTCCACTTCCTTATGATGGTTCATTTGAGCTCTTTAGTGAATTCCAAGGTGAAAGGGCATAAGTACAACATTTATTGAAGGCAAAGGGCAACAGAAAACATAGTGAGAAGTCTTGAAGTTGGATTCACATTGCGGTTTAAATTTGAGTCTTTACTCTTGTTGTCTCATTGTTTCCTAATCGTATATGGTTGTTTCCCCTGTGTTGGAGTTTTTTGAAGTGTTTACGAAACACAAAGTAAAATTGTGTGCAAGCTTTAGATAGGGAGGTAAGGAAAATTTTGTCCATGAAGGCCATGTTTGGCAATAACTTATACATTTCTTGAATTACATAGTGGAAGGGGCATGCAATTGCCTCACTTAGTTTTCCCCACATTGGTTTCTCCAGGTGAATTCTCGTATTCTTCTTATGCTTTGTCACATTTCCATGTTTCATGTTCATGTTTAGTATGTTTTAAATTTCATTTCCAGCACCATTTATCTTTTATTTTTAAGCATTGCAAGTAGCCTAGAACAATAACCTTTCAATCATTTGTTGAGCTAGGAGTTATAGAATTTATGTTGGTGAGGCTTAGTGTGGAATATCAACATAGTTTATAGAGGAAAGTTCTGGGACCCGAACATATTTAGTTGAGTCATAGTTACTAGAAACATCAACATGGCTCATGTACCATCATGGGTATTCGTTCTTATGCTCGTATTTTCAATTTTCATTTTTATTTATTATAATCATATCGATTTGATACATCACTGACTACTTGGATATCATTTACCATGAGTATGCATTTCAACGATTGTTTTACTTTGACACAAACATGCATTTGCATACGTACAAAAAAGTAGGGCATTATGTAGGCACCTAATTTTAGTACAAAGCTTATTATTGAAATGTTTGTATTGTTGTTTTGTGCATATAGTCCATTTATTCATATTTTGTGTCTTCTCTCTTTCTTCTCACATGGCCCTTTTTTTCCTTTTTTTTTCTCTTATGTGTGTTCTCGTCTTGGGAATTCTCTTATCTCTTCTTTTGCTCATATGCTCAACAGTTCATCGATTTTGTCATGTACACAATTGATAGGTCATTGATCATGTCCCTTTATGTGGGTCATTTTCCCCTTCTCCTTTCTTTTCACTTGTGTGGACTTGTTTTGTCAGTGTCTTTCTCTTTTCTTGTGTCAACGTGGCATGCCAATAGGTCCCTAATTCAAATTAGAGAAGCCTATCTACAAAATCTCCTAGGGACATTTCAAAAAGTGATATCAATGAATAATCAAGAGGAATTTAGTCTTAGGCACATACCAAATAGCTATATTTATGCTCTTAAGGACTATTTATAAAGGTTTAACTACATCTTGGACCAAAAGGAGGATAAACAAATATTCATACAATTGCACTTGATTTTCTAAGGAGAAAAGGTCAAGCCCTGTCTCTCATTTGGGTTGAGATTGCACTCGCACACATGAGAACTATATTGGCTCTAATTCTATGCATGTGGGATACGTAGTTTCAACTCATTGACGGTTTCATCAACTAGCTAACATTTCACCTTTTCTATTTCTCTAACATATATTTGTGGCAAATTAGGTCAAGAAGCCAAAAAGAAGACTAATTGGAGATTTCATCCACCAAATTTGTTGTGCAAAAGTTTTAAAAAATCATTATTAGCATGTGCATTGATTCAAGGAATTACAGCTCAGAAAAACCTACAAGTACGGAATTGACATCAAATGTACAGACTCGATACCCTGCCAATTATAGACATTATACATTCAATTCAACACTAATTTTATCCCAGTGACAATTGACAGTCAAATTTGCAATGCAACAAAAATAGTCACCTTTAAAACCCTCTTTGAGTCTTAAAAAATCCAACAAAATCACCAAGGGTGTTTGATTCTATCATTTTAGCTTCTCTTTCATTGTTATGGCTGATTTGATCATCTAGTTATTTCGTTTGTCTATGTTTTAAGCCCTCTAGTAGATCTAATTATTGTTTTGGATTGTACTATTAGAGATCTCCCTTGTGCAATAGTTTTAATTCATTGTGTTGGTTAGTTGCCCTGTGGGCCTTTTAGTTAAATAGAAACATAGGAAAAAACTCTGTGTTTTGCGCTGAGATATGATTTTTGGTGATTCAATGCCCAACGATTTTTGGTGATTCAATGCCCAACGATGTTGAGGGGGGATGGAAGGAGGCATGCTTCTCACCTAAAAGGAGAGATGAATTGTTGCTAGGGGAAAAGAAAATAACAAGGAAATAGAGTTTTTGCTTGTCAACATTAATTTTGTGAAGGTGTGAATGTTGGAACATTTGGGAGGGTACTAGCAAGAAGGAACGGCATCTCCCCAATGCTCATGGCATGGAGAACATGTGCCAAATTTCATGATTAGACATTGTCATGGATGTGTGGGTCATTTATGTCGTCCCATTTTTCAAATAAGTAAAAAATAATAAAGTTATATTATTTTTTACTTTATTTGAAAAAAGTGACATGACAAATTATAGAAGAAACTGGAAAATTTTGCAAAAATAGGGATACATATTTTGGAGAGGTTTTGGGATAAACGAAAAGCATATTTGATGTAGGGTTTTTATTTTATTGAAGTATCAACCTACACCATGTAGGCTATATGATTCAATCTACAAACATCAATTAAACAATTGAATCTTACACTTTTCAGTAAGCTCAAAAACAGCTAGAAACATTGATATCAACAAACTTGATAACTCTCCTCTGTTTGTTCGAGCCAATTTTTTTTAAGTATTACCATGTACAAACTACGTTGCTTGATTGATCATATTCAATTCTTACCCAGTTAGCATGTTAACACACTTCAACACTCATAATGGTTATTTGCTTTTGTAGGGGATCCATCATGAAGGCCATGTGGAGTTTCAGCACACGATGTTTAGTATGATCTATTTTGTAAGATATACACCGATGCAATTGTTTAATTCAACACACTGTTTATTATCAATACACTCCAAGATGTTATATTGTTAAAGTTTCATGGCATCCTAATATCCTCATTATTGCTCGAGTATATCTCATCTCCACTAATTTCTTCAATTGTTTCATGGCATTCATATTATTGTGACATAATTCTAATGCCATTATGAACTATTCTATAATTTTCTTTGACGAGATGTTTTCCTACAACTTGAGGAGGAAAGCGAAAAGCCTTGTGTTCTGTTTGAACGGCCAAGAAAAATATTGTGACCCTACCACAGTAGCTGACTTTAGCTTCCTCTGTGAATAATGCTGGATACCACACTAATATTGTTGTATATTGTTAATTTCCATATTTGTAATTAATATTAAAATGATACAATGCGACAAAGTTTGTTTCCTTGATGTAACATCTATCATATACGTGGCATTAACTTTGCTCTGACCATCCTTTAATAAGAGCGTATTGAGGTTCGAGCTCGATTCATTGTCTCAAATCCTTTGAGTGGATAATATTAAGAATGAAGACTCTAATTACATGGACACATTTGAATCTCCTATATGTTATTACATGGGCTCTTTTCTTCTATTTTACTTGTAAAGTTTACAAACCCACTTCGGGAAATGAGTTCAATATTCGTAAATATAAATCACAAGATTTAGAAGGCAGATACTTCTTTTGAGATTTGTTTTATCAATAATTTTGGTTTTGTTTACTCTAATGGATTATATTTTCAAAGTATGGAAAAAAAATTCTTGCAAATGTACACTAATGGAAAGTTGGAGTAATTAAAATTCTCTCTAGTGTATTCAGAGAGCAGAAACAAGTTCCATGGTTGACAGCAGTTTGGTCTTAAATTGCTTCATGCTGGGCCTTGTCTATTTAAGCATACCGGATACCATATAAAGTGGAACTAGAAGTCCATGTCAGACTTTGAATCATCCATCCTTGCAATCTCTTCAGATGTTTGCAACATAGGTGGAGTCGGAGCAAATATTTGTATATCCTGCAAAAAAAGAAATAGAACTTTCAAGTAAGCTCATGACAATAGTGTTATGAACCTAGCAGTACTTAATTATGACCGGTTATATCCTAGAGACTCAATGCTCCAAACGGTTATCAATTGAAAGGGTTAACTCCTCTCACATGTGACCCTCTTTTCTTATATGCCACTGATCACCGAATGCTTTATTCATATATCTCAAATTATAATGTTCTATTTTAAATTTCAATAGGAAAACATATTCTACATTTACTATGTACCTAATAGGTACCCTACACGAGGCAATCAGAACCTTCATTCGGTAATTTGTGGTTATGGGATTCATTGTTGGTTTTTGACCAATGTTATTTACCAAATCCTTTATTCCCGACTTGTGACCAATTTCTATGGTGTTTCACCAACATTTTTTTTTTCTAACCTAAAAACCTTGATCTTGTCGCATTTCAAAAGAAGGGGATAAATAAATAGGAAAAGCTAAAGTCTTACACCTAGAACTTGAAAATTAAAAAAAAATAAAACAATAAAAAAGATACCCCTTTTTTAAATTTTCCTTCTCATGTCAATTCTTCCTCGGATATCTCTGCCAACAAATTTTAAATAGTTTTTTCAACTTGTGCTTTTCGTATGGATTATCCCAGTTAGGTCATGGGGATTAGCTTGTATTGTTATTTGCTTTTTCTATTTGGAGACTTCTCAAACGGATTAGGAGATGGACCATCTTAAATTGATCAATCTTTTGGATTAATGAAACAATCTTTTTACTTATTATTCTTGTGCATTTTGTGTTATTGATTTGAATCTTGGGGTTCCATATGATCAGGTGTACATTTCAATTGACGAGTATGTAAGAACATATAACAATAATACTGCACTTGTTTACTCTGAAGTGTAGTAAAATTGGCAATGCCCAGTTGACCCTCAAGCTTTGTCGCAAGGACAAAACCCAAAGATGTACAATGAAACAAAATGTGTACAATTTCCTTGTTCACACAAAGGGTGTCTCATATGCCAATCAGGTGTGTTGGCTGGGTCGGCACTGAAAAAGTCACCTTTCTCTTGTACCTTTGCTGAAGTGTGCTTAGTACAAGACCAATCAGAGACATTGGAACATTGAAACTGCAATTTGGATTTGAAAGGAAGCTTCAGGTTCGAGGACTCAGATACAGTAGGGACAAAACCATAATTGGATTTATGAAATATTATTTGGAAAAATACATGTGATGCACTTTTAAATCATCGAAATTTCGAATCACCCTCCGTGATCCAGCATCAGGATGTAAATACAGTTTTTAATCATCGATTTTTTGCATCACCCTACGTCAATGATTAAAAAAAAGTATCGCAGGATTTTGCCAGAAATATATTTTTTAAATTATGAACTGTAGAAGAATAAAAACACTAATTATTGGATTTTTACAACTGAATGACACATTAACATTTCACACTGAATTTGCATGTTTACTTCAAAAACATGCTGCGAGATACCAAAGAAAATTGCAAGTAAAGTTTGACAAGGGCACCCAGTAAACAGAACTACTATAAACTCTCATGCATTTGGCCATGCTGCAGGGTTTAAAACAGAATCATTATAAGTTGGAAAAAACTGGATACATCTTTCTGATCGTACAGGAAGAGTGGAAATTTTTTGGCACCCCTAGATTTTTTATATAATTTTTTTAATGTCAATACAGAAGAGGACTTGCACCAAATGTGTTTTGTCATTTATTTAGGAAAAAACTTGAACTTTGACTGTGATATCTAGGATCTTGAAGTAACTTTCTACCTACTTAATGAAATTATTTTATAATGCCAAAGGTACTAAGGATAATTGACCTTGATTGATCTCCAACGATAATCTGTGCAAAGTGGCCCTTAGCATCAATTCCATTAGACTCTATGATTTCCTTTGGGAAGGAAATTACATGCACAGTATATTAAATTGCAAGTAACTCAATAAAAGGTCTTGAGAATATAAAATGGTTAATTAGCTCCAGAATGAGCACAAAACATACACAGAAGAATCAGGTCCACAAAATTTCATTTGTAAAATCCAAGAGCTTTTTGTGACTAGAAAGGAAATAATTCTGTAAGCTTGGAAAACAATCTATACCTCATCTCTTGTGGGATGGTGAAACAAGAGCTGGCTAGCATGTAAGTAATAACCACAATCACCGGGCACAGCATTTAGAGGCTTTTCATATCCACTGCAAAATTTGTAAATAAAATACATGAATCAGATTTGGAAAAATATCTAATGTATATGTTTTTAGTACAAAAAAAGATTTAATGGGGATAAGCTCTACGCTCAAATTGATACTAAATGGATAAACTTTAAAGGATAAGGATTAAAAAATATTAAAAGATATAAAAGCTATTAAAAAGAAAGAAAGCAATAGTGAAATCCCAACAGAGTTCAGTCCATTTCATACAATAAAACCAAAGATAACATGCTTTCAAATGGCACAAGTCCTTCAAAAAAAAAATAGCCAACTTCATTAGAATCCTCTATTTCTAAGTCACATAAGAATTTCACTTTAAGAGGCCAAGAGGAATCAATATTTCCCCATTTTGACTACACCTTTTGGAGAATTTTTAAATTAGATACTACTAGTAGGACAATATCATTTAGAACTGAATCAAGGAAAGCTGAATGATGAAAAATGATAAAAGGTTAAATGTTACGATTAACAAAATGATTTTCAAAAACTAAAGCATTAAGAAGAGTTCTTAAACTAAAAACAACCCTGCTTTCCAGAAAAGTGGTATTAAGGAAGAATTATCAGATAAATCTTGGCTAATCATGCATTGTAGTGGTCTTGACTCCTTTCCTGTTTGTTGGTTTAAAATTTTAAGCTTAAAAGGATCAGTTTGTACATGGAACTTCCAGATTTACTCCTCTGACTTGGCGATAGGTTTGCCTCTTGCATTGTTATCATCATTCTCCCAATGAAAATATGGTCTCTTTCATATGTTCTTGACGAAATTCAAAGCCTTTAATTTCCTTGAGGGAACCATGACTGCATAGATTCTGAGAAAAGCCATAACCAAAATTCAAGTAAATTGAGCCCACTGCAGTCGAACCGAACAAATGCTATCTCTCATCCATTACTACTTCTGCAAACCACTTAGACACATATCTTACTTTCTTCTACTGTGGGGCCATGGCCTCTCCCACTGCTCCCTTCCCGGTATCCTTCAAAGCTGTCATGCTAAAGATCAAGTCCAGGTGTCTAGAGATGAGCTATTGAAGTTTCTACATCATGTACAAAAATTAGTCCCTAGACAAATCTTTCCATCAAGAATGACCAATGGTTGTTTTCAGAAAATGGACAAACTACCCAAACTGCATTTTCCATTGGAAAAACTATTAGAGCCGCTTCGAGTTCTTCAAGAAAAGAGCTCTGATTTGCAGATTTATGGAGGCATACCGAGGGCCAAAAAACTTTGAAAACTTAAATTCATGAAAACTGTAAACCCACTGGATCTGTGGTTGTCCTCATGATGCCAAAAGCGTACTCTATGATGATTGTTGCATTCAGAGATGAGAAAAAACCTGTGTTCCAGACAGAACACTGCTTCTATAATAAATCAGGCTTGTTTATGAATCCATGGTTCCCATAATTCAATCCAACAGATGATTTGACTACAACTGTTCCAGTGTTTGTTCAACTGCAAAGGATCCCAAGTGAATTTTGGGATGATTATTCTCTGAAAATGATTGGAGATTCAATTGGGAGTAAATTGCATCCTCCGAGCTTACCCTACAACCTGACATATTCAACTATGCGCAAATCTGTGTCAATCTTGATCTATAGAAGCCTCAGCCAGACGGGTTTTCTTGAATGAGGGTGGGTTGAATGGGAAAACCAAATTGAATACAAAAATGTACAGGCTCATGGGAATCTTGCACAAGCCTGTCCCACCCATACTGTTGAACCTGAAAACATGACCCATGGGTAAGAAGCTGAATCAGAATTGGAAAAAGAAAAAGCACAGGATGTGAGCAAAATCTGAAAAATAAAATGGAAGGCACAACACAAGAAAATAAACCAAACTCAAAAGTGATACCAAAGGCATTAGGGCAGGCCAAAAATCCATGTACAGAAATAAAAGCTTCGAAAAAAGGAGTAGCGGCCTTCACCCAAAGAACCCTTTTGAACTCCTTGACAGCAGAGGACCACTCAAGATGGACATGGATAAGTCTGTCTCAGTTTAATAAAAACATCTTAATTGTCTCACCACAAGATTTCCAGATTGATATCGCTGTCTGCAATATGTGAACATCCAGTCAGAGCATAGAAAGTTTTTCTCATTGCGCTATCTGCAGCAAATACCTTTGTGTATTTTTGGTGACTCCTGTGCCAAACATTTTCAAGTGTCTTCAACATCCTAGCTTACATTCTTCTCCAGTGGAGTTCTGTTATTTTTTCTTCAGTTGCAGTGTCCATGATGCAGACATCTATATCTTAATGTAAAAAGAACTTAATATATTATTAACAAACTTGCCTCTCAGAGTCTCAACAATTCTGGGCACAAACTTCAAGACAACTATTCAGACTCTTTCTCAAGCTTTGTTCACAAGCTTCAACTACTCTTGTGATACCATTTTACAAAATTTATATACATATTACATAGATAGATGGAGAGAATATCAATCATATTAATTCTGTAGCAAAGAAACATAGGTTTCCAGAGATGGGCAACACAGACATGTATTTAATATAATATAATAAATGACATAATATTTACATCTCATGACCACGGTGTAGCTTCCCAACATCTCTTAACTCATTTGATGTTAGCCATGTGAACCCACACATTCATAACACTTAACATTTGAATGTTAATTCCTAACAACCAGAATTTTCTCTCCACAACAAGATAGTTTAAAGGAAAGGTGGCATTATTATTGTTCAACAAAGGAGTTATTCTCTTAAGATCAGTAAGCAACTATCAGGTGATCATTAGAACACACACATTTATAACATTTTGATTTAACATTAGTATCAAATGCTCAATATAACATACCTTCATTTGAATGTTAATTCCTAAAAACCACAAATTATATCTCCACAACAAGATGGTTTTAAAGTGCAAAACATTTGGGTGGCATTGTTATTGCTCATCAAATTAGCTATTCTCTTAAGATCGATAAGAAACTATAGTGGGGTCATTATGCTTGACATGTCTTAAGTCTTTTCATATGACGAATTAGAATTCATTAATGATATCCTTTCCAAACTGGAATTCAGTCACAACTAGGTTAAACTTGATCACTAACTGTTATTCTATTGCATCTTTTTTCCTTTATAGAATGGGCCACAAGTGGTAAGAGCAGCTTTATTATACGGGTCTCAATCAGATTCTGTGAACACAATAGTGTTTCTCTGTAGACAACTCAAACATGTAGTTTCAAATCAATAAAGAGATAAATGCAACCCTTACCCATCGTCTGCAAAATTCTCATCATCATAGCTTTCAGAGCAGTTTTCATACAGACTAAAATAAGGTCTACCACCAGCAACATAAAGTGGATCCCCTGCTTAGACAACAATTGGAAACCAGGAGTAACTAATTTTTTCAACCATATAAAAGCCCTATGAAACACATACAAACATAAGTGCTGCTCAAAAGCAAAATATACAAAGCAAATCATGTGTAAAAAGAGCAGCGATCAATTATAGTTTCATAGGGATATACTAATGATTTTAGGTTAAATTTTGACGCTAAACATCTAGATTCTCATCCTATTTAGGGATGCCGTTGCAAGCTTATGATTTCATGTCTATCTTCAAACAGTTATACTACTAACTAAATGCAAGATTTGTGTATTTTGACTTTGTGCCAGTTTTTATCGTTGACTGTCATTATGTTTGCTTCTAGATATGACCAACAAAGATATAAAGGAAGGAAAAAAGATTAACTGCACATATGTTTCACATCCAATGGCATGGAGTCAAGTTGCAAGAGATCTTCGATTTTTTCCTTGGAGCACCAACATTTTTAGATACATTCCCAAAATACCCCTTCAAAGACACACATTCTTCAGTGTATTCGTTAAACCCACAATATTCTATGGTTCAGAGGTTTGAGAACCCAATTTGACATCGATTGGCTGCCCTTGCACTAAAATGATTTGAACTATCATGCTCCAGCATGTGATTTGTTGCCCTTCACATTGAGAGTATCTTCAAGCTTATTTTCTATATTCATAGACTTGGATCCTCAGGTAATTCAGCCTCAGGTAGTGAGAGATATCAATATTTCGGTCTTTGTTCATTGAAAAGGGTTGCTTCTTTAGGTCTTACTGGGCATCGACATTGTTGGTATTCCAAAACCAATTTTTTTTTTCAATCTATCAACATAACTATTGATCAGCTTCCTCTATTCAGATACTCCTTGGCTGCCACACTTCATTTCTTTCCCTTGATGAAGTGATCAATAGATATACCGGAGAGGATATTAAACCTGCAGAAGCATTTCTTACAGATTATGGATGGCACCATCTTTTGGCCTGACTATCTCCATATCAAAAATAAAATGGCTTAAGGCTCCCCTGGTCAATTGAGGGTATGCTCCCACCAGTTACAAACCATCATATTCTGTGAGGTGGTTGGATTTTCCATCTTTGTTCCCTCCAAGAGTGAAGACCTAGGAGAAATTTATTTTCAGGTGTGTTGTCTATTATGAGATCCAAGAGAGGTATCACTTTTTTGTATGGATCTCAAGTTCTTTTTTCACATTCTTTTGTTATCCGGGTTATAGATGCATGGTTCTTTTTATTGAAAAGGTTGTAACTTCAGCTTTTAAGAGCATGGCCTTAAAGGAAATTCATAGACCTACCAAGTCAATTACCTCCCTTTATCACATCACGAACATTGGAAGCATTAACCACCCTTTAAAATCTGGTGATACACCAACAGTCTACAGATGAGAGTAGGTCAATGAGAAGGTATACCTCTCCACACATTATTACAAGGGGACCCATTTCTCTCAGTCTTACTCTAGGCATTGTGCAAATACATTGTCTCGCCATCTAGGGGTTCCTAGTCCCCTTTCCCACAACCTGCACATTATTAGTTTATTCTTCACCTCCAAATGTACTTCGAGTCTTCGACCACGGGTTTTGGGAGAGTTTCTAGAGGAAGTACGCCACTTCCTCCTTGCATCATTCCATCTTGACCTCCTTAGCCTTGGACATTATCAGATCATGCATTGTCCTTCTTGTGGTGGTGGATGATGATGATGTTAAATCTTCTAGCTTGGACCTTGCTACAAATGTGTAACAACATTGACTCCTAGCCTTGGACTCCAACTTCAATCTTCATCAGCTCCTTGTTAAATTATGGAGTCCATCCATCATATAGTTTTTATGTATTTGCACCACATTTGGACTTCGATTACATGCTTTTGGAGTTTAATTGCTTTGGGTTTACCCCCTTTGGTTATGTTCTTGTTTTAATAAGTAAATCAAGGGTTGCAATGAGTCCCCCACCCCTAAAAATATCATTAATACAAATAAAAAGAGAGATTGAGAAAATTCAAAAATGGCAGCATATGCCAGATTTCATTACTTGAATGATCAGAGAGTTCCCTTAGATGGTCATCCACATAGCTATCCATTCCCACAATAGATTAAACCCTTTCAGTCCTATACAAAAAAGCATGATATTAAAAAGAGGCCATACATCTCCAAACCCATCTAACCTACCTTTATCATTCCCTACATAATTATAAACCAAAAACAAATAGAAAAAGAGCCAAAAGCACAATTCAATAGCTGGCACAAAGCAATACTTGCTTATAATATTTTTTCATAAAATCCATCCTAGGCCCAGTTTTAAAATTTTCCATAAACTTCTCGTCTATTTGCTCGCTCCAACTCTACCACATTATTTCCCTTCTGCTCCTACTTTAGGCTTACCCCAACCATGCCACCTCCACTAAGCCTCATGATCCCTTCAATCCCTTGCCCCCACCACCATCAAATGGACCTGCCTCATTCCCAGTTCACACATCCTTCTCTGCCAACCTGTATCATCTCTAGATTCTCCCTTGGCTCAAGCTCCCATGGAAACAAGGGTGGAGAGGAATAGTAAGACCATGATCGCTTTAACCCTAATAAGGTGGAGAATCTAGCTAGATTGAATCACCCTTCCTCAATCGTAATTATTTGGTCTCTCATAAAATGAATAGACTCCAAGTAATGAGCAGGCAGGGAATCTAACCTCTTGCTAAGTAAACTGTATCCCAGGTCTCATGGTGGCTATTTATGCCTCCTCCAAATAAACTTGCAATTTTACCTATTCCATGTACTCCTTTGCATTTGAAACATCGTCCAACATCAAATAAAAACAATTTTTATCCTTACGACAAGCTTTTGATTAAAGTCGACCTCAATGAAGGCTATTGTCCTCCTTTCTCCTATATTGTTTATTCCATCCTCGCCCAACATTCCTGTTCATTCATCCTCAACCCATAGTATTTTCCTCAACATTTTTCCAGAGACGGGGCCTACATGTCAAGTCCCTCTAATTCTCTTCTTCCATGATCAAAATCCTCTTAGTAGTGTAAACCAGGATTTATTTTCCCACTCCTAAAACTACCCAACACTACACAACATATTAATAGTAGAACAAGTTTTTGGATATAGATTGCAAGAACACCCACCCACAAACATATCAAATTGATATAAATAGCTCCTCAAAGGACTGTCGCCTTATTTCTCCAAGTTATCAAATGCATGTTAGGACATCCTTTTTTATGCGAGCCCTTCATTTCAAATTAATGCTCCTACCTTGGGTGATCCCCAATGATTTACTTGACTTTCATTCTCAATAATCCAAGCTCACCTTTCCATTCAATTTGCAATCATGATTAAAGGCATCGTTCTTATTCATTTTGACACCTTTTTGAAAAAAATATATTTTCTTTCTTTTTTAATTTTTGAATCTCTCTTCCCCCTTAAATTCTATTTTCCTTCTGATATTGTATCCTTTAACAACAAAGTTTGAAGACCTTCTCTGCCACTAGAATCTCTACTTGAGACAAAGGAATGGGAGCTTGGCTGATGCCTCCTTTCACTAGAAGATCCGCTGGCTTGTGTTCCTATGTAAAGAAGTGCTGAAAGGATACACTGAGAACTTTTGTTAGAGATTCCTAGCTTCGTGAAGAATGTTCTTGAGTTTCCAATTGGGTATAGATATTTTCTGCATCACATTCATTATCATTTGAGAATCCCCCTCCACTATTAGAAACTCCCCCTTAAGCTCATTGGTCAGCTTCAACCCTTCAACTAATCCAATTGCTTCAGCCTCACTGTTTGTTCCCAACAAGTAAAGGCCATTGAGGCCCCTTAAATCAATACATTACAATCTCGAATAAGACATACCACACTAGTGATTCTGGGGTTCCCTAGTGAGGTCCCCTCAAAGTTCATTTGCCAAATCCCTTGTGGTAGGGATGTCCATTTTATACCTTCTTTCTATTAGATTTATTCTCTTTCTAATCCCATTAGTGGGATATATACTTGTTTTAGAGTTTGGATTTTATTTGTTTTTTGAACCTAGAGTGCCTTTTACCTTAGTACATTTCTTGTGTCACTACATGTACTTTTGAGTGCCTTTGAACTACCTTTGGTCATGTGTGGACATAAATATAATTTATTTCTTTCTTCCAATGTCAAACACAAATATCATACAAACAAAAACATTTTGTTTATATTTCAATCTTTCTTGGTTTATCTCCAATATGCATTATGACGAACATTTCAGATGGTCCACAATGGCATAGACAAGCAACAAGTTCAAAATGCATGAGACTTAACAACACATTGATTCAAATATTAAGAAGATTTATATATAACAATCACCAACAAAAAGGTTGACGCTCTTTCTTTAAGGATAAACTTAGTGTGATAGAGAAAGAAAATGTGGACACACATTCTGCACTAAAACAACAGCAAATCTGGCATTCTATGGAAGTTATAATAGATGCAGATTTATAGACCCTGCAAATAGACATCAAGAGTGCATAAGTGTATGATAGAATAAGGCATGCAAATTTTGGGAGGGTAAATAATGAGCCAACCTCCATAAGAAATTGTCATAGTGCAGAAAGGAGTATTTAGACAATTTATTGGAAAGCGGGGAAATAAAGCTTGCTTTTGCTTAGAAAACTAATCAAAGCTAAGTCTGCAGTACATTGTTTAAATGAAATAAATGAATCCAATATTATTCATATTAAATCTCTAGGACATTTTGCATGCATGTTTGGTAATGATTTATGGAAACAATTGAATAGGCTCTTTGGTAAATTCTTCTGGTAAAGATTTATAATGTCGGATTTAAAGAACCTATGCAGTTAATTCCAGAAATCTTTACCAAAAATCCTACATGCATTTACCTTGAAATTCTTTCAACAAGATCTCAAGCGTGGAACTTTGCAATCAGTCAATGAAGCTGACACCTATAACAAGAAGTAAGACATAGCAAGATTGGTGAAAGAATCAACTAACTAACTTAAGGATTGGACTGTGAATTGGATAAGGAATGTACTATATGGTCATACAGGAAAGTCCAAGATCCTTTACCAAACATGATAGGTCAAACCCTTCGGTGGTTACTTTATTGTATGCTATAATTTGAAAATATTTAGAATAGTTTACTTCAAAAAAACATCTACTATAAATTTTGGTATATATAGGTTCAATTTATGTTTTAAAAAGAAACTTGTGAAATTTATAATGAAACTGTATAATTTTTCCACTACTAGAAATTGCAAATTAACAAAGAGTTCAAATTTTCAAGTCATTTTCCCAAAGAGTTTGAGGAAAATATTGGGGAATGATGTGTTTCACGCCATAGGCCCAGGTTCCTTTCTTACATGAAGTCAAGTTATGGAAATGCATGGACCTAAGCCCATCCCTATGTATTGTCATGGGGAAACCTGGCAGTAGGGATCAAATTTACAGTAATGCATGGAGCTAAGCACACCGGGTGTCACCATGGGGTCACCTAGATGTAGGGATAAAGTAAAATCATATTAAGGACACAAGCCCACCCCCATGTTCTCTACAAGCTCTATCCGACGCTTACAATAACATTTTTCCCCCAAAGGGTTTGGTGCGAGTAGTGGTGAATAATAAGTTTCACACCATAAGCCTGGGTTCTAGTCGCATAGGCTCTTGGGAACTACGTAGTAGCCATGGGGATACTTGTAGGTAAGAGACAAAGTTATGGCAATGCATAGAATTAATCCCACCCCTATGTGTTGCCACAGGGAAATTGGAGGTACGGGTTGAGTCTAACCATATTATGGATCTAAGCCCATAACATATCCTTTAAAAGCTTTACCCTGACATTTTTCCTTGTCAAAGGAGTTGTTTTGAAGGTCTCTTCAAAAGGAAAGGTTAAAAAGGGTTAACTTAATTTTGATGTTGTTTTCAAGGGTAACCCTACCCAAGCTAGTGGATGAGCCTTTAGAGATGTGGAAGTATCTCCATTGTTGGCATACTTTGAAGACTATGGAAAGACCATTAATGATCTTTCAAAAGGAATAATTTGAGAATTTTGCTATCCAATGGATGGATGGAATTGTAAATTGGAGTCTCCAAACTCATAATGAGAGTCAAAAAGACTGATTTGCTCTAATTGGAATCTTGGAAGCATAATCTTGGACATTGTGGTAGTTCTCAAAGACTTCTCTAATATCAAAATGGGCATATCAAGAGAGGCAAAAATAACCCTACCTATCACCTTGCTAATGAGGGAGTGGATGCTATGAGAATAAAATGGATCACCAGTAAAAATATATGCATAATGTGAAGATGACCCATACCTTTTGAGGCTCCTCTTGGATGGTATGGGGACTTAAATTATGTCATGTCCCCTTTTTGAAATAATTAATAATGAAATAATTTAATATTAGTGTTTTAAGTTTTCATAAAGTCACTTTAATTAATAACATGGAAACAAGATAATTAATCATTATTATTAAAGTGGACCATAAAGTATTGATTATTAATTAGGCCAAAAACAATGACAAAGATGGATTTATTAAAACAAAAGCATGTCAACATCAAAATAAAAGATAAAGTCTATTTTTTAGGGTTTTGGCAGAAAAGGTAATTATTAAAAGGGGTTGGATGGAAAGAAATTGGGGGTCATTCATTCGAACACTTTTACAAAACCCTTGTTTTGCAAATTTGGGGCAACAACGTCAATATTTTACATAGAGGACGAAAACCCTCATGTGCACAAGCTTGGGGACAAAAACTCTCAAACCCATTTTGTAATTCCATTCAAGGATTACACCAGAGCTTTCAAATTCAAAACCTTTGAAGTCTATTGCCCGCGAGCTAAACTATGTCAATCAAACGCTGCTCCCTCGAGGTCTCCCGTACGCAAGTCAAGACATCCTCATCCAAGGACATCTTTTGCCCCTCCTCTCGCTTGTTCTTCTTGAGATGTTTTTATTGTTATAGTTAGAAGGGACACCGGTATCTAAAGGGGGGGATTATGTAGACTGCCAACTTGTCAATTACGAATAAATGTATATGATATGTTTTGTTAGTATCATTTTTCGACATTTTGTTAGTTTATCAAAAAGACTCTTAGTTATGTCGGTTGTGACGGTTGGGTTAATTGCCCACTATTGGGAATCGAGATCAGAGGGAGGTTCCACTGCCTTTTCAGGGAGACCCAGATTCTCCCCATCTTCTTCAGATATGAATACCAGAGATGTCTAGCTCTATTTATGCAGGAGGCCCTCAGACTTCATGACCTCACTATTCAAGGCCCTACTAGACGACAATTTATCGAGTGGATTACTTCCTTCTTTACAATGCTACCTTCGGGGAGAGGCACTAAGCCCCAGACCAACATCAACACAACTTCACACTGCAGATCAGTGCGGATTTGGGGGACCATTCACAACTCGAGATCTCATCGGCATAACCATTCCAGCCCCAGCCCCAGTAGTCCAACTAGATCCCCCAGATTGTCGCGGCGAGCTACTCCCTCTAGACAACAGCACACGGGATAGACCAGACACTCCACCTCCTCCTCCACTAGTTATCCATCTATTTTGAGTTTCTTTTCAACGACCTCAAATGTTAGGAGAGTTGGGTCCACTCCTTGATCAATCTTTCTCATTGCTTCACTTGGTTCTTCTCTCATTTGTAATTTATCTTTAGTTGTCGGTTATTCTTCGCCTCTTTCCTTTTTGATGGCTTCTGCTCTTTGTTGTACTATTTATCTTTCCACTTTGTGTTCTCCATGGGAATGTTTGGTTTTCCCGCTTTGCTCTGACACCTTTTGTACTCTGCAATCCCTTTGACCTACTTTTTTAGTCATTTGTCAGAGATTAATATATTTATCTTATCTTATCTTATATAGGTAGGTAGCACAGTGAATGTCAAGGTAAGGGCACTTTTATCATGTCCTACCTAAAATATTTCAATTCTATTGAGACTTATCCTTGAGAAATAAAAAATTGATATTTTTTGGATACTTGTAAATGGTATGTTCTATAAGTATTATTCTACGTATGCTTCTTGTTGATAGTCTAGTATCTCAGTACACATTATCTATGATACAACCCTGCCCATTGTCTATGAGGTTACAATATTCACATTTCTAGAAACTTTGCATCCCTATATGACCACTTTCAAGCCCAATCTCACCTCTTCCAAAGAAGGTGAAATGTCAATATGACTTGTAATGGACATAATTTCTAGAGAAGTTACCTACATCTCAGAGATGGGGGGACTAGGTTTATGAGATGGCAAAAGAAATCCCAAATTTTGGAGATGGCAAGGACAAGGCTATTAAAATAGCATATAATAATATCCAAATAATTTTTTTTTAAACCATAAACAATCTAGAATAACCTGAAATTTAAAATAATAAATTACAAAACAAAACCATTGATCCAGTAATCTCTCTGATAAGTGATAATATCATAATCTGAAATCATGAATGATACATCAACATGCTAAGTCAAACTTAAAGCTACAAAGAGTACCTAATATTTGATACATCAACATGTAAATGCCCAAAACATAAAAGTATAGTTCCCAACTTAAAAATCAGAGTCATCATCTGAGTGAATACTCATGAACCACACCTCATTGAGGGAAATTTTGGGCTCATCTTCCTCATGCAAGAGGATCCCAACCAATCCTAGGTTCACATTCTGATCCTCATCCACCTACCTCAGCTCCTCATGATCCACATCTCACCTTAATGTTGGGCTTTCCTTGTACTCAAGTGTCTTGCAATCAATGCAACAAACTTCTCTTCTCTCTTAGAAGTAAGTTTGTTCCTCCTAAGAGATTGGACTCAACCATGTGTCGATCAATTCCTTTTGGTGGTACCAGAACTAGAAACCTAGAAAAGGAGGCATATGTGTGTCTAGTGGCCTGAGGAAATCCTTCCTTGAAAAGGTGCAGAAGAGTGTCCATTACATGTTGTGCTTGGACATGACTATATGCACCTTCCTAGCAACAACCACTACTTTTTGACCTAGTCAATTTTGTCTCTATCTTTCAATGCATTATTCATAGCATGCACGTAAAACGGGGTCCAAAAGATATACTTTTAGGTATCTTCTACTAACTAACATGTTTCCCTACACACATACACTGCACTTGTGACATGTACCACAATGGAAGGACCAACCTCCTCAATGGCATCTCTCAAATCTAACAATGAAAATTTGCATCCTTGTGCTTTCCTGAACAATCAATTGCCTTTAGGAACTAAGGTTCATCTTTACATAAGGCAGTGATATTGATGAGTGGGCAATGTCTAATATTCGTCCACTCATCCATGATATTGTTGTATACATGAGAGACCAATCCGACACTCATCTCCTCTATCAATAAATTCACCTTAGACTAGTTCTTGTCTAAAATGGTAGTTCTTATTTCATGTCTCTAGAAGGAACATAAGATGCCCCTGCTTTGGTTACCTTAGCCATAGTCTCCTTGTAGCAGGGACAACAAGCAACATAAAATGGGATGCTAGCAGAAAAGAAGAATTTTCCAAAGGCAATGCTAGCGTCCTCCCTAACCTTTGCATCAAACATGTCAACAACTAGATTGTGGATCACAGCCTCTCTCTTCTCCCTTACATCCACTCCAGTCACCTCAAAACTTGGAACTATTGGAGCATGAGAGAAATAAATCCTAGAAGTCCTATAAGAACTAGGGGTGCCAATGCCACCAACTGCTTGAATGTTGTTTTGCAACATCTCCATTAAACAACCTAATAAACTTTGTCCTCTCATCAAGTGTGATTTTTTTACAAAACCCTCTTTTCTTTTCTTTTTTCTCTTTTCAAGATTGCTCAAGTGTGATTGACAATGTAGTTTAGGGGCTTTTAATAAATTTTCCAATGTGCTTTAAGGTTAGTGTTTTAGTCTTGGTTTGTATGTTGCTCTAATTTTTATTTCTTCTAACTTATTTTTTATAGGGTACATACATCGGGAATGCCCTCTACCCTCCCATGGACGTCACGAAGTCCTTGATGAATGTCTCCAAATGGGGGACATCTCATAGACATTCCTCTTTTTTTTTTGCAACACGAGGGGGAGGCGGGGGGGAGGTGTCGATTTCGTCCTTGTCCCCCCTTCCCTGATACATCTTGGACATCATCAAAATCTCAAGGACACATCACCGCATCACACTTACTAATACACTAATGTGCCTACTTAGCAATATCATGGTGATAGTATGAAGTCTAATTTCCTTCCTCTCCAATGAAAGTAGCCACAACTCAAGGGCCTTCAATTACTCCCTGCCACAAAGAAGCATCAATCAACAAAGTCATAGCATGTCTACGACTGAAAAAAGGATAAAAGAATGGTATAATCATGACCTTAAACTTACACCTAGTCGCAAAAGCCATTCATGTTATCACGTAGTGACTCATGACAAGTTAGCCATCATGCCCATAGGTCATGCCATCCAACCTAGCCCAATCTACTCATACCCAACAACAACTTCACTACAAAGGCCCCTAAAGATAGAGGTGGGAATAAGCAAGAAAATAAAATTCTAAATTTCCTCGAACAATATGCAAAAGCAAAAATGCCTCTTCCCAAGAGGTACAATACAACTTTTTATCACCAATACGCAGCCACCTTTCTCGCAATCATTGGATCGATATTCATTGCATTTATTATAGCATCATATACTACCCCATACAAAAAAATTGTAGCAACATCCACTAGAACAACCATCAATTGTTCCTCAAATATGGTTGTCACCTTAGCACCACTCATTACCACAACCACAAAATTAACATTTGTACCAAAAACACTGCCCATGAGAACATTGACTTCACTAATAGTAGTAATAGCAGCTATAGAAATTGTCTCAACAATCTTTGGCCTTTATGGCCCCATTCCTCTATTTATTTCTGCATCACATTGCCTACATAATCTTGCCCGTGCCTAATCTGTTCTTTCAATCGATGCTCCTTGGCATGCCTCCAATCCTCCCCTCATCCAATTTATTACACAATTGATCTCATTCAATGTTTACATTTGTTTAGATTTTTTATTTTTAGTCACTTTAGCTAAATGCAATTTCGTGTTCCTTTGGCCTACTTTACTCAGTGGTTGACATTAATATAGTTTATTCCTTTCTTTCTTTCGTAGATGTTTAAGTTTTCTTCCATTCATTTAAGCAGCTACAACAAAGCTAGCTCTTACCTTCAAAATTCTTAAATTTTTTAGTCCAATGAAACAAGAAAACCATATTCTTTCATAAGTCTGAAATAATTCACACCAATAGCAAAAATCTCTATAAGTTCCATAAATAGAAATTTCAATGATCATCGTGTCTCTATAATCGTGGATTGCCTTCTCCATGTGATACAACAAAGAACAAATCTTGCCACCATTGTAAATCATTCATTCCTTAGCAATATCTATTTTTGTACTTTTTGCATTCTTCATAATGGAAAATAAATATAGGTTTTTTCTGAACCAATCAATCCCATGAGAGTATTATGGAACAAATTAATCACCTAGACGATCCATCTTCAACAGAAATAAATAAAATCCTAGAAATCCTCTTGAGGCTAAAGATCATAAACTCCTTTCAATTTTATACATCTCGCAAATCCCTCCAGCTATCAATACTTTAAAACAAACACTACCTATGGGTAGATTGGTAGGTTGTTGCGTTCCAAATAACAACAAAAAACAAAACTACCAAGTATAGAGTGAAATGTTGATAAGTGGAAATGGTGGAAGCATCTGCGTCCCCAAGGGTGGATTGCCCCTGCAAATCCAACTATAACAAAAGAGCTCTTACACAATGGCAGCTATCTCTTGAATTATGTTGATATTATCATAGTTACCATGTTCGAAAAATTCGGTTTGTTCGGAAGGGGGAAAAAGTTCGGAAGTTCGGAATTTTGAAAAAAGTTCGGTTCGGTAAGTTCGGAAGTTCGGAATTATATATATATATATAAAGTTCGGTTCGGTAAGTTCAGAAGTTCGGAATTATATATATATATATATATATATATATGCAAAATATTTCAATCTACTAAGGAATGAACATTAATTTAAGTTTAACACTTGCAAAAATGAGAAATGCATAAGAATTTCAAACTTGAATTACATTAAAAGACAGCAAAATATTCATAGTTTAGAGCCTAAGCTCAAAATTGATATAGAACTTAAGTTTCAAACATTTGCAACATCAAACCCAGCTTCAAAATCAAAACTAGCACTAGCACCATCGTTCATTCATTCATTCATTACTTCAAAGACAAAATGTACATTCAAATCTAGAATAAATCATCTCGATTGCCCACAAAATCATGAATGCCACTCCCATTATTTTTCAACTTTATCATTTACTGACACTTTCTCTCACAAGGGCTCATTGGTGCATTGAATCTCACAGAGTGCATGCCTTAAGGGGTGCACTGGGAATGGGGTGGGACCGGCTTGTGGCACTTTGCGAGAGATATTTTCATACTATTCTATCACGCATACATCCCTTCATGCAGCCTTCATACCTCCTATGATGTCTCCTTGAAATCTTGAAACCCTAAAATATGGCTAAGACCCTGAAACCCTGGAATCTGACTAACTCTGAAATATGATAGGATCCTCCAAAACCTAGAATTTGCATTATAGCTCCTAGCAGTCCGAAACCCCTCTCAAACATCCTGAAAGTATATAAATAAAATATAACTTAAAGTATAAGAAAACTTATACTTGAATGTTTATTTTATTTGTATACTGTTGGGTTCGGAAAAAAAAAAGGATTATTCGGTCAAGTTCGACCGCACAAATTCGGTCCATGCCATTTGTTCGGTTCGAACCGAACATCAGCCATGTTCGGTCGAACATGGTAACTCATATTATAAAAAAGGTGCATTCTTTAAGGTCATTTCTCCGTTTTGTATTCAATTGCTAGAAACCCTAATTAATCCAAGGCTAACTCATGACCTAACCCTTCACTAACTCCAGGCACACAAAATATAAAATAATAGAAATAATGCCAACTAAACATGCACACACACATAAATATATGTTGTGTTTAGGTACACAACATGCCCTCCCCCTTAAAGAGCTTTGACCTCAAAGCTAGTCAAACTCTAAAAGTGTAAAAAAAATTATTAGGAGAATGTAACCCAAGACCTCTACCTACTACATGAAAGCTTTGACCAACCTACCACATACTATGACTTGACATATTACAAAAATGAGAATAAGGTTGTCTTCTTTTTTTCTTTTTTAACTCCTAAGGCTTTCCTTGCATTTTGGGCACATATTCCAACATGCTTTTCTTCATCTTCGCAGTTTGCAGCCACATCAGAAATTTATTTTTTATTTTTCTATTTTTCCCTCTTTCCAACTTGAGCATACCTTTTCGGTCATCCTAAAAGGTTTGATTTTTTAATTTTAGAGCCCTTTCAGACCCAAATGTCTAGCTACAAACTCCTCTGGTTCCAAAGTTGCATCCTCCATGGGTAGCCCCTTCACCTTGAACATGTGTACTACCTTGTTTTGAAGCTCCCTGAATTCCTCCCCGACTATGCTCTTTGGCTCTAGCACAAGCTTTCCTTCTTCGTCAGTCAATGGTAGTTCTATCTGAAGCACCACATGCACCCCTACTTTCTTCTTCAGAATGACACGTGAAATACATCATGCAACCTCCCCTTGTTTGAGATGTCCAATGCATATGCAACTTCCCCCACCTTTGCACGCACCCAGTATGGCCCATAATGCTTTGGCTGCAGCTTTTATTTTCCAACATCCTTCAATGTCTTATGTTTATACGGTTACAACCATACAAAAACCATGTCACCAATCTCAAAAAACCTTTGTCCTCTGTTGGTATGCTTGTTGCTTCATCCTGTTGGCGCTCACTATCAAGTTCTCTCTCAATAGTTGTAGAATGTTTTGCATTTCTTCCACAACTTATGTTGTTTGGGACCTTTCCCCTCTAAATTACCCAATTTAATGGTGATGGTGCCTCATAACCATACAATGCCTTGAAAAGTAACATTTTCGTAGTTGTGTGGTGTGTGGTGTTGTACCAATACTCAACCAAATGTAGCCATTGTACCCACTTGCTCTACTTATACGCTGCATACATTCTTAGATACCCTTCCAAGCACTTGTTCAGCATGTCTGTTTGCCCATCTGTTTGGGGGTGGTATGCAAGGCTCATGTTAAATGTAACCCCTGCATTTCAAAATAGCTCCTACCAAAAATGACTTTGAAAAATCCAATCCTTGTCGCAGATAATCTATTTAGGAATCACATGTAGCTTAAACACATTGGAAATACAATTTTACAGCCTTAAGACCATTGCTCCTTGTCTTTCTTGTTGGGATGAAAAGGGCTTTGTCAATCTATCTACCACCACAAAAAGATTCATCTTTACCTTTGAAGCTGGGAAGACCCATGATAAAGTCCATTGACATAATTTCCCACTTTTGGTGTGGGACCAAATTTAGCTACAGAAGGCCTAGTGAAGTAACACTCTCCCCCTCATTCCGTTGGTAGATGTCATACCAAGTTACAAATTTTAGAATGTTAGCCTTCATTCCCTTCCAAAAATAATTACCTTCGATGTTTCTCTATGTTTTTGGGAACCCCACATGACCTTCAAATGAAGATGCATGGCCGTTCTCTAGAGCTTTCTAAACAAAGGAAGAGTCACCCATCAATTAAATGCATCCTTTGAAAAAAAATGATGCCATTACGAAATAACCATGCACTCCCTTTCCCCCCATCCTCAATTTCTTGCATGAGTTTTTTCTAAACAAAGGCAGAGTCACCCATCAATTCAATGCATCCTTTGAAAAAAATGATGCCATTACGAAATAACCATGCACTCCCTTTCCCCCCATTTCCAATTTCTTGCATGAGTTTAATTGAGACAAGGTGACTTAAGTAGTCATGTAGAAGGTCGTGTATCCAAGCAAGTTGGTTGATGGACATGGCCTAAAATACTGGCAATACAGTGCATCTGCCCACCACATTCTCTTCTGCTTTCTTGTAAAGGATCTCAAAGTTATAGGCTTGAAGGTGATCAATCCATTTGTCAAGTTCGACCGCACAAATTCGGTCCATGCCATTTGTTCGGTTCGAACCGAACATCAGCCATGTTCGGTCGAACATGGTAACTCATATTATAAAAAAGGTGCATTCTTTAAGGTCATTTCTCCGTTTTGTATTCAATTGCTAGAAACCCTAATTAATCCAAGGCTAACTCATGACCTAACCCTTCACTAACTCCAGGCACACAAAATATAAAATAATAGAAATAATGCCAACTAAACATGCACACACACATAAATATATGTTGTGTTTAGGTACACAACATGCCCTCCCCCTTAAAGAGCTTTGACCTCAAAGCTAGTCAAACTCTAAAAGTGTAAAAAAAATTATTAGGAGAATGTAACCCAAGACCTCTACCTACTACATGAAAGCTTTGACCAACCTACCACATACTATGACTTGACATATTACAAAAATGAGAATAAGGTTGTCTTCTTTTTTTCTTTTTTAACTCCTAAGGCTTTCCTTGCATTTTGGGCACATATTCCAACATGCTTTTCTTCATCTTCGCAGTTTGCAGCCACATCAGAAATTTATTTTTTATTTTTCTATTTTTCCCTCTTTCCAACTTGAGCATACCTTTTCGGTCATCCTAAAAGGTTTGATTTTTTAATTTTAGAGCCCTTTCAGACCCAAATGTCTAGCTACAAACTCCTCTGGTTCCAAAGTTGCATCCTCCATGGGTAGCCCCTTCACCTTGAACATGTGTACTACCTTGTTTTGAAGCTCCCTGAATTCCTCCCCGACTATGCTCTTTGGCTCTAGCACAAGCTTTCCTTCTTCGTCAGTCAATGGTAGTTCTATCTGAAGCACCACATGCACCCCTACTTTCTTCTTCAGAATGACACGTGAAATACATCATGCAACCTCCCCTTGTTTGAGATGTCCAATGCATATGCAACTTCCCCCACCTTTGCACGCACCCAGTATGGCCCATAATGCTTTGGCTGCAGCTTTTATTTTCCAACATCCTTCAATGTCTTATGTTTATACGGTTACAACCATACAAAAACCATGTCACCAATCTCAAAAAACCTTTGTCCTCTGTTGGTATGCTTGTTGCTTCATCCTGTTGGCGCTCACTATCAAGTTCTCTCTCAATAGTTGTAGAATGTTTTGCATTTCTTCCACAACTTATGTTGTTTGGGACCTTTCCCCTCTAAATTACCCAATTTAATGGTGATGGTGCCTCATAACCATACAATGCCTTGAAAAGTAACATTTTCGTAGTTGTGTGGTGTGTGGTGTTGTACCAATACTCAACCAAATGTAGCCATTGTACCCACTTGCTCTACTTATACGCTGCATACATTCTTAGATACCCTTCCAAGCACTTGTTCAGCATGTCTGTTTGCCCATCTGTTTGGGGGTGGTATGCAAGGCTCATGTTAAATGTAACCCCTGCATTTCAAAATAGCTCCTACCAAAAATGACTTTGAAAAATCCAATCCTTGTCGCAGATAATCTATTTAGGAATCACATGTAGCTTAAACACATTGGAAATACAATTTTACAGCCTTAAGACCATTGCTCCTTGTCTTTCTTGTTGGGATGAAAAGGGCTTTGTCAATCTATCTACCACCACAAAAAGATTCATCTTTACCTTTGAAGCTGGGAAGACCCATGATAAAGTCCATTGACATAATTTCCCACTTTTGGTGTGGGACCAAATTTAGCTACAGAAGGCCTAGTGAAGTAACACTCTCCCCCTCATTCCGTTGGTAGATGTCATACCAAGTTACAAATTTTAGAATGTTAGCCTTCATTCCCTTCCAAAAATAATTACCTTCGATGTTTCTCTATGTTTTTGGGAACCCCACATGACCTTCAAATGAAGATGCATGGCCGTTCTCTAGAGCTTTCTAAACAAAGGAAGAGTCACCCATCAATTAAATGCATCCTTTGAAAAAAAATGATGCCATTACGAAATAACCATGCACTCCCTTTCCCCCCATCCTCAATTTCTTGCATGAGTTTTTTCTAAACAAAGGCAGAGTCACCCATCAATTCAATGCATCCTTTGAAAAAAATGATGCCATTACGAAATAACCATGCACTCCCTTTCCCCCCATTTCCAATTTCTTGCATGAGTTTAATTGAGACAAGGTGACTTAAGTAGTCATGTAGAAGGTCGTGTATCCAAGCAAGTTGGTTGATGGACATGGCCTAAAATACTGGCAATACAGTGCATCTGCCCACCACATTCTCTTCTGCTTTCTTGTAAAGGATCTCAAAGTTATAGGCTTGAAGGTGATCAATCCATTTGTCAAGTTCGACCGCACAAATTCGGTCCATGCCATTTGTTCGGTTCGAACCGAACATCAGCCATGTTCGGTCGAACATGGTAACTCATATTATAAAAAAGGTGCATTCTTTAAGGTCATTTCTCCGTTTTGTATTCAATTGCTAGAAACCCTAATTAATCCAAGGCTAACTCATGACCTAACCCTTCACTAACTCCAGGCACACAAAATATAAAATAATAGAAATAATGCCAACTAAACATGCACACACACATAAATATATGTTGTGTTTAGGTACACAACATGCCCTCCCCCTTAAAGAGCTTTGACCTCAAAGCTAGTCAAACTCTAAAAGTGTAAAAAAAATTATTAGGAGAATGTAACCCAAGACCTCTACCTACTACATGAAAGCTTTGACCAACCTACCACATACTATGACTTGACATATTACAAAAATGAGAATAAGGTTGTCTTCTTTTTTTCTTTTTTAACTCCTAAGGCTTTCCTTGCATTTTGGGCACATATTCCAACATGCTTTTCTTCATCTTCGCAGTTTGCAGCCACATCAGAAATTTATTTTTTATTTTTCTATTTTTCCCTCTTTCCAACTTGAGCATACCTTTTCGGTCATCCTAAAAGGTTTGATTTTTTAATTTTAGAGCCCTTTCAGACCCAAATGTCTAGCTACAAACTCCTCTGGTTCCAAAGTTGCATCCTCCATGGGTAGCCCCTTCACCTTGAACATGTGTACTACCTTGTTTTGAAGCTCCCTGAATTCCTCCCCGACTATGCTCTTTGGCTCTAGCACAAGCTTTCCTTCTTCGTCAGTCAATGGTAGTTCTATCTGAAGCACCACATGCACCCCTACTTTCTTCTTCAGAATGACACGTGAAATACATCATGCAACCTCCCCTTGTTTGAGATGTCCAATGCATATGCAACTTCCCCCACCTTTGCACGCACCCAGTATGGCCCATAATGCTTTGGCTGCAGCTTTTATTTTCCAACATCCTTCAATGTCTTATGTTTATACGGTTACAACCATACAAAAACCATGTCACCAATCTCAAAAAACCTTTGTCCTCTGTTGGTATGCTTGTTGCTTCATCCTGTTGGCGCTCACTATCAAGTTCTCTCTCAATAGTTGTAGAATGTTTTGCATTTCTTCCACAACTTATGTTGTTTGGGACCTTTCCCCTCTAAATTACCCAATTTAATGGTGATGGTGCCTCATAACCATACAATGCCTTGAAAAGTAACATTTTCGTAGTTGTGTGGTGTGTGGTGTTGTACCAATACTCAACCAAATGTAGCCATTGTACCCACTTGCTCTACTTATACGCTGCATACATTCTTAGATACCCTTCCAAGCACTTGTTCAGCATGTCTGTTTGCCCATCTGTTTGGGGGTGGTATGCAAGGCTCATGTTAAATGTAACCCCTGCATTTCAAAATAGCTCCTACCAAAAATGACTTTGAAAAATCCAATCCTTGTCGCAGATAATCTATTTAGGAATCACATGTAGCTTAAACACATTGGAAATACAATTTTACAGCCTTAAGACCATTGCTCCTTGTCTTTCTTGTTGGGATGAAAAGGGCTTTGTCAATCTATCTACCACCACAAAAAGATTCATCTTTACCTTTGAAGCTGGGAAGACCCATGATAAAGTCCATTGACATAATTTCCCACTTTTGGTGTGGGACCAAATTTAGCTACAGAAGGCCTAGTGAAGTAACACTCTCCCCCTCATTCCGTTGGTAGATGTCATACCAAGTTACAAATTTTAGAATGTTAGCCTTCATTCCCTTCCAAAAATAATTACCTTCGATGTTTCTCTATGTTTTTGGGAACCCCACATGACCTTCAAATGAAGATGCATGGCCGTTCTCTAGAGCTTTCTAAACAAAGGAAGAGTCACCCATCAATTAAATGCATCCTTTGAAAAAAAATGATGCCATTACGAAATAACCATGCACTCCCTTTCCCCCCATCCTCAATTTCTTGCATGAGTTTTTTCTAAACAAAGGCAGAGTCACCCATCAATTCAATGCATCCTTTGAAAAAAATGATGCCATTACGAAATAACCATGCACTCCCTTTCCCCCCATTTCCAATTTCTTGCATGAGTTTAATTGAGACAAGGTGACTTAAGTAGTCATGTAGAAGGTCGTGTATCCAAGCAAGTTGGTTGATGGACATGGCCTAAAATACTGGCAATACAGTGCATCTGCCCACCACATTCTCTTCTGCTTTCTTGTAAAGGATCTCAAAGTTATAGGCTTGAAGGTGATCAATCCATTTGTCAAGTTCGACCGCACAAATTCGGTCCATGCCATTTGTTCGGTTCGAACCGAACATCAGCCATGTTCGGTCGAACATGGTAACTCATATTATAAAAAAGGTGCATTCTTTAAGGTCATTTCTCCGTTTTGTATTCAATTGCTAGAAACCCTAATTAATCCAAGGCTAACTCATGACCTAACCCTTCACTAACTCCAGGCACACAAAATATAAAATAATAGAAATAATGCCAACTAAACATGCACACACACATAAATATATGTTGTGTTTAGGTACACAACATGCCCTCCCCCTTAAAGAGCTTTGACCTCAAAGCTAGTCAAACTCTAAAAGTGTAAAAAAAATTATTAGGAGAATGTAACCCAAGACCTCTACCTACTACATGAAAGCTTTGACCAACCTACCACATACTATGACTTGACATATTACAAAAATGAGAATAAGGTTGTCTTCTTTTTTTCTTTTTTAACTCCTAAGGCTTTCCTTGCATTTTGGGCACATATTCCAACATGCTTTTCTTCATCTTCGCAGTTTGCAGCCACATCAGAAATTTATTTTTTATTTTTCTATTTTTCCCTCTTTCCAACTTGAGCATACCTTTTCGGTCATCCTAAAAGGTTTGATTTTTTAATTTTAGAGCCCTTTCAGACCCAAATGTCTAGCTACAAACTCCTCTGGTTCCAAAGTTGCATCCTCCATGGGTAGCCCCTTCACCTTGAACATGTGTACTACCTTGTTTTGAAGCTCCCTGAATTCCTCCCCGACTATGCTCTTTGGCTCTAGCACAAGCTTTCCTTCTTCGTCAGTCAATGGTAGTTCTATCTGAAGCACCACATGCACCCCTACTTTCTTCTTCAGAATGACACGTGAAATACATCATGCAACCTCCCCTTGTTTGAGATGTCCAATGCATATGCAACTTCCCCCACCTTTGCACGCACCCAGTATGGCCCATAATGCTTTGGCTGCAGCTTTTATTTTCCAACATCCTTCAATGTCTTATGTTTATACGGTTACAACCATACAAAAACCATGTCACCAATCTCAAAAAACCTTTGTCCTCTGTTGGTATGCTTGTTGCTTCATCCTGTTGGCGCTCACTATCAAGTTCTCTCTCAATAGTTGTAGAATGTTTTGCATTTCTTCCACAACTTATGTTGTTTGGGACCTTTCCCCTCTAAATTACCCAATTTAATGGTGATGGTGCCTCATAACCATACAATGCCTTGAAAAGTAACATTTTCGTAGTTGTGTGGTGTGTGGTGTTGTACCAATACTCAACCAAATGTAGCCATTGTACCCACTTGCTCTACTTATACGCTGCATACATTCTTAGATACCCTTCCAAGCACTTGTTCAGCATGTCTGTTTGCCCATCTGTTTGGGGGTGGTATGCAAGGCTCATGTTAAATGTAACCCCTGCATTTCAAAATAGCTCCTACCAAAAATGACTTTGAAAAATCCAATCCTTGTCGCAGATAATCTATTTAGGAATCACATGTAGCTTAAACACATTGGAAATACAATTTTACAGCCTTAAGACCATTGCTCCTTGTCTTTCTTGTTGGGATGAAAAGGGCTTTGTCAATCTATCTACCACCACAAAAAGATTCATCTTTACCTTTGAAGCTGGGAAGACCCATGATAAAGTCCATTGACATAATTTCCCACTTTTGGTGTGGGACCAAATTTAGCTACAGAAGGCCTAGTGAAGTAACACTCTCCCCCTCATTCCGTTGGTAGATGTCATACCAAGTTACAAATTTTAGAATGTTAGCCTTCATTCCCTTCCAAAAAAAATTACCTTCGATGTTTCTCTATGTTTTTGGGAACCCCACATGACCTTCAAATGAAGATGCATGGCCGTTCTCTAGAGCTTTCTAAACAAAGGAAGAGTCACCCATCAATTAAATGCATCCTTTGAAAAAAAATGATGCCATTACGAAATAACCATGCACTCCCTTTCCCCCCATCCTCAATTTCTTGCATGAGTTTTTTCTAAACAAAGGCAGAGTCACCCATCAATTCAATGCATCCTTTGAAAAAAATGATGCCATTACGAAATAACCATGCACTCCCTTTCCCCCCATTTCCAATTTCTTGCATGAGTTTAATTGAGACAAGGTGACTTAAGTAGTCATGTAGAAGGTCGTGTATCCAAGCAAGTTGGTTGATGGACATGGCCTAAAATACTGGCAATACAGTGCATCTGCCCACCACATTCTCTTCTGCTTTCTTGTAAAGGATCTCAAAGTTATAGGCTTGAAGGTGATCAATCCATTTTTGTTGCTCCTCTGTTGATGTCCCTTGAGTTGACAAGTGCTTAAGGCTGAGGAGGTCAGTTTTAACAAAGAACTTGCTCTCCGATAGAAATTGACACCATTTGGTGACTGCATGTAGGATGGCAAGCGTCTCCTTACTATATGTGGAAATTCTTCGTTGACATTCATTAAATTTCCTACTTTCAAATGCAATCGGGTGGTCAACCTTAGACAAAAATGCACCCAGCCCACATCCAGAGGCATCATATTCAATAACAAAAGACTTTGAGAAATCAAGGGTTGTTAAAGCTAGAGTATAGACCAAAGCTCTTTTGTGATCCTCAAAAGTTTTTTGTGCTTTTGTGGACCACTTGAAGGAATCCTTCCTAGTGAGGTTAGTCATGGGATAAGCTATTGTTGAGAAGTTCCTCACAAATCTTCTATAAAATCTAGTCAAACCTAAGAAACCACGAAGATTCTTAAGAGTCTTGAGTACTTGCCAATCACATAGGACCTTGATCTTTGCAAAGTCAATGCAAACCCCATCAATAGAAATTATGTGACCACGGTATTCCAAGGATGCCTTTGCAAATTCACACATAGATGCCTTGGCATACAACTTATCCTTGGACGGTATATGCAACATAGAATCCAAATGCTCAAGATGGGATTTCAACGAATTACTGTAAACCAGAATGTCGTCAAACAATAAAAGAGCAAAATTACGCAAGAATTTGTTGAATACCTTGTTCATTAATGCTTGAAAGGTGGTTGGAGCATTGCTAAGACCAAAACGCATGACCTTGAATTGGTAGTGGCTCTGATGCGTTCTAAAGGCCGTCTTATCTTGATCTTGAATTCAAATTGGAATTTAATAGTATATCGATCTAAGATCTATTTTTGAGAAATACTTTGCCCCATGCAACTCAAGAAGTAGATCATTAATCCTTGCCATTGGAAATTTATTTTTAATTGTGATTTTGTTCAAGGCTCTGTAATTGATACAGAGTATGTATGACCCATCCTTCTTCCTAGCTAGTACTACTAGAGCAGTGTTTGGGATCTTACTAGGGATAATGATGCCAAGCCCTAAGAGTTCATTGATCAATTTCTTAATCTCTGAATTTTGAAAATGCCTATATCTATAAGGGTGTACCACCATTGGCCCCTTTGTAGGGTCAAGCTCAATAATGTGCACCAATTCCCTGTCTGATGGCAGCCTCTTTGGTAGATCTTGGAAAACTACCTTATATTTGTATAGCAGCTTTGGAATCCTTGGATCTTGTTTGTGTGTGGTAGAAGATTCCATGTCCATATTGTAGAGGTGAGCCATAAAACCAAAATGCCCCCTCTTCAAAATTTTGCTCATCTAACTAGAATCATAAGTTTTGATTTCCCTTGCGGGCAAGGGCTCGATAGTACACTCATGGTCCCCTTGCTTGAATGTCAAGATCTCTCTTAATGATTAGTGGAGTATGTTCCAAGTGAGTATAACCATTGAACCCCTTAAAAAACATCCACACCCGCAATATCAACCACAAAATATTTTTCTTCAAGGACATAATCTATCACTGACAAATCCACATTATGGACTACTCCTATGCATTCAATCCTTCAATGTCCTATAAACCCGAATGGAAAACTTTCTGAAGTGTCTAAATGGAGGCCTAATCTTTGGACTTGTTTCTTATGCAGAACATTAAGTGTACTTCCAAGATCAACCATAACCAAAACTTGGGCTTTCTTGACATGGGCAAAGAACTTTTAATATGTCCAAATAGTTCCATCCTATCATTACAAAAAGTGATACAAATGGTTCCCCTATTTCTCCTATAGCAGGAGACAGATCTTTAGGTTCACACCTTAACATGGGGTTCTCAGGGGCTTCCTCATTTTCTGACTCTGACCCTATCTTAGAAGAACACACATCCTCTGCCATAAAAAACATTTTTAAATTACAAACATGACCTTTACTCCATGGATCAGAACACCTACGCCATGGATTTACAATAGTGGAAGTAGGGGCAGAATCACGACTAGGGTCTTTGGCTTTCTTATCCCAATTAAAAGATCTATGGATAGTAGGTCCTAACATTTTATTTTTTATGGTATCAATATGTTTTTCTGCTCTTAGCAATAATAATGGCCCTTTCAAAAGAGTCAGGTTCAAACATCCTTACCTTAGTTCAAATATCAACTCGCAAGTTGGAAATATAGATCTTTTGCACCAGCTTCAAAGAAAGCTTGGTCTTGGACGCCAAAACTTGAATTTTTTTGTATAAGCCCCCACGGATATATCTTTCTGAAACAGGGGCATCAACTGGGTATCATACATTTCATCCCAATTACGGTCAGCTCTCTTATTCAAAGCTTTGGACATGTCCAAAAAATCCCCTCCAGATTTGTAGAAACCCATCTCTCCCCAAGTGTGGGCAGCACCATCCAAATGTTGCAGACACATTCAACTTGTCCTCTTGAATCTTTATCTTTTGTACACTAAAGGCCAATTTAAGCTTGCCCAACCATGTATGGGCCTCCATCTTACCTCCGAAATCATACTGTGGGATCTTCATTTGGAGGTTAAAATAAGAGTGATGCTATCTTTCTTTATCTTTCTCCTCGTCTCCTTGCTCTTCCTATTCCTCATATGATGAATCCGGATCCAGTTTTCCCCAAATGGTTTATCATCCTCTTCATCAGATGGCCAATCTGGCTATTTTGCTAACGAACGAATCTCTTTTCGAACCTCCTTAAAGAACTCATCAAATAACCCCTTCATCTCCTCTTTGGTCACGAAATTTGAATTTTTTCTTGAGTAAACTCCCCTCGGCATTTTGGCAGCAGCTGCAAAGAAAAAAATCGACTAAAGTCCTGATATCACTTGCTACGTTCCAAATAACAAAAGAAAATATAAGTACAAAATATAGAGTGAAATACTTATAAATGGAAAAGATGGGAGCACCTACTTCCCCAGGGGTGCATGGCACTTGCAAATCTGACTCTAACAAAAGAGCTCTCACACAATGGCGGCTATCTCTTGCATTAAGTTGATATTGTAAAAATGATACATTCTTTAGGGGTTTTTCTCGTTTTGTATTCAACTTCTAGAAACCCTAATTAATTCAAGGCTAACTCATGCCCTAACCCTTCAATAACTCTAGGCACACAAAACATAAAATAATATAAATAATGCTAACTAAACACACGCACAAGCACACACAAACATGTGTTGTGTTTAGGTACACAACATACGTCAATAGCTCAATTAATCCATTGCAGCTTGAACATAAATTCTAAAGATGAAACTACAAGACAAACTCCATACTATTCATACACATGTTTCAATATTACTTTAAGTTGCATCATGTCAACATACATATTGTGAAAATAATTCATAGCATTTATTTGTTGGAAAGTCAATAGGTAATGAGCATGCTCCTTAATGAAATTTATTGTAATGACTAGATGGTTAATTGTTATTATTACAGCGCAATTATTTATAGTACTTAGTTGTTATCATAATAATAACAATTGTGCACTAATTGAGAGGTTAAATATTCTTAAAGGGCAATATGATTGGAGTACCGTTATTTTTTCACATTTTTTTATTCTTATCGTCCACTCCTAAGGAATTTGTTTCAACATTTAGACTGTATCAACCTTCTCTTCAAAGTTGAAAATAGATATGAGAAAAGAATACTTCTTGATAGAAATATGGAAAGGAGTACGAAGTAGCCATTACTAATTCATTCACCATTTGCTCAATAAAAAGATATACCATGCTGTCATGTGGATTATATCCACTGTAACTTGTTCAACCCCAGCAATATCAGGTGCTCCATGTCTACGTTGAGAGCAAACAAACCTTATAGATGGAAAAGGATTCCAGTTGAGATTTTCAAACATGGGGTGGATGTTTTTGCTGGTCCCATCCATGATATCCCTTAACAATGTATGTGTCCTATAAATAAATCAAGGGACATTAGAGATATAAATAGATATCCAGCCATTTCTATTGGGAATTCTTTTGCAAAACTCTACTCAACGACCACTAACATGCATCTCCCCAACTTTCTTGGGAGGAGAAATCTCAGGGCTTGAGGAAAAGCTGCATTTCTGAAGGATCATCACATCATTAATCATACTTTCACACTTTGAGTCATCATTAATGAGGCCAAGCAGAGGTGGTTTAACATCTACTGCTGATTTCAGAAAAACATTTGACTTGATCCCTACACATTCCATTTTGACCATCTTCATAGTATGGGTGTTTCTGAACTTTGGGTGGCTAATATCATGTCCTTATAAGACTCGTGTGGGTCTTTATTGTATTCCTTAAGGGGTTTTCCAATTTAACGGCAGTGCAATTGGGATTGAACAAGGTTTTCTTCTCTCTTCCACTCCTTTTGGACCATATATTGATGAGTTGGAGCAGTCCCTTAACAAGACCATCCAAATTTATGATGAATGTGTCCTTCCTCGTGTTAACATCCCAATGGTTCTTTTCACTAATGATGTTATTCTCCTTGTTTCATTTACAAAGAAGATTCAATGGCAACTACCATTCTTGCATTGCTTTTGTGATCTCTGATGGCTAATGGTAAACCATGGGAAAACAATGATTGTGTATTTTAATACCATACTGAGACTCTTTACAACCTTCAGTCCTTCAAAGGTTCGCAAGTTGAGATCACTAAATCTTGTAAATTCTTGGGACTAGAGTTTATTAGACATACATTCAAGTTTATGCATGCAAATCTCGCCTCCACAAGGAGTGCCTCATTACCAATATGTGAGTGGCAATATTTTAAACTCCTCCTACATGCATTTACTCGAAGATGAGGCTGTTAGATATCACATTATTAACCTTGAAATCCTTTACAGCTCAGAGGTTTGGGGATCTCGCTTCCATCAACTTAAAAAGGGTTGTATTAAAAGAGAGCAGACTATTATGCTTTAGATTTTTATTTAATTGTAAGTGTACTATCCCTCAATATATTGTCCACAAATAGTTCAAAGTTCAACATTTACATATTGAATGCATCTTAAAGATTACCTCCCACATTCACAAAATTTAGTTTTTGGAATTTTGGAATATTCTGCTTCTGTCCATAAGAGGTGTCCTTGTTTGGATTTTTGTCTGTAAGGTGTGATGGCTAGGATGTGGAAGTTCATACATACAGTGTAGAAGGTCAGGGGTTCGAATCCTCCTTCCCTCTCCTTTATATTATGTACTCCAAGTGTAGGTGGATTGGCAAGGTCAGGTTTACTGTCGTGCACAGTCATGAGCTTAAACCCCACAAATACAAAATTTAAATGTAGAAGGTAAATGGAAAGAAAATCCCTTGTGAGCTTCCTCAAGAGGTCTCATATCCCAAACTAGTGCCTAGCTTGGCCTACTTCTTTTCCCTCACAAAGCTTGACAAGGCATAGATCATGTTAGTATCGTGAGCATTCAATGCTTCTATGGTCTATGACACTTTCTATTGATCATCTCCCTTCTTTGAAACATGATTTCCATACATGACAAATTGACGAAGGGAGTTTCCCAGAATTGTACCCTACTTCTTCCAGCAATGGTGGTTTAAATTTTGGTGAACTAACTTCAAAATCCACTTCTGTTCCTCCTCCATCATCCAACTCCCCTCATACCAGATCCTTTGATTGTCCTTCAACCTCCAAATTTGTCCTTCAACCTCCAAATCATCTCTCAAGGTGGCTACCCTTTCAACTATTGTTTTCTCTATTTGGGGTCCATTTCACATAAGGCTAAAGGACTTACCTTTGGCTTGCGATGGTGTTTTCTCACTTGCTTCAAGGGCATCAAAACTAATTTAGCAATTGGTGGTGGCATTTGTTTGGCAACTATTAACCTTTATTGTCCTTGTATGCACCTTAAATTTTCTTTACCAGCATTTTGTTTTATCAAGGACTTGTTGGCACATTAATCTCCAATATTCGGCATTGGGGTGGACCGGTTTTGAGCCAACCTACGACAGATGTGTCTTCGGTACTTATTTACCACCTTCATACCTAATGATTTGTCTTTCTAGACCTTCCTATATCTTCCTTTACACTCCCCTCATTCGCTTGTGGCTAGTCGACATCACCAGCGATGGCCTGTCACACACTGTTCTAACCCAATTTATGTCCTTCGTCATAGGCAATGGTTAATGACGTCATCTACAGGGAATTACAACCAAAGAACTCACAACACTATTTATAGGATTAGACAATTCCAAATAAACAATTTTACATTTGTGTTGCCTACACTAGCGAATCAAGCTTTAGGGTTTCTAAAGAGGAATAGGGTAAAGAAGCTTCACCTAAGTAAAATAGGTTGTAATAAAACACCTTGGATATTCAAGAATAAAAGACACACCAAGTATTCAAAGTATCGAACTATGATCTACCTAAGGTTTCTTCCATTCATTTTGACTCCACATATAACCATGATGAAAGGATTCTAGGTTCTTGGATAAGAGCATCTAGTTTGCATGTTGGTAAAGTCCTTGTATGGACTTAAGTGGGCTCCTCAAGCTCGGTATTTCAAGATTGATAACAATCTTAGAGAGTCATGTTTTTTAAAAAGTGATTTTGAACCAAATCTCTATGTAAAAATAGTTGGTGATGACATGGTGGTTCTAGTTGTTTATGTTGATGACCTTGTCATCATCAGACGTAGTGCCGACTTAATTCAACAGATGAAAGCTAACATTTGTTCTATTTTTGAAATGACAGTTCTAGTCCTATCTTTAGTATTGTTTAGGTGTAGAATTTTGGCAATCTGATCATACTATTTTTGTATCACAAACTAAATATGCCAAATCCTTGTTAGACAAATTTAGAATGTATGATTGTAATCCAAAAACTACAACTATGGAAGTTGGGAATAAACTCTCAACTAACATTGATTCACCACCCGTCAATGAAACAACATATCAACAATTGGTAGGCAGTTTGATTTATCTCACTACCACTCGGCCAAATTTGTGTTTTACAATAAGTTGTCTTTTTTGCTTCATGTCTAAACTACAAGAACATTGGCTAGCTTCAAAATGAGTTGTTAGGTGTGTCAAAAAATCTCGACTTTGGCATTCTATATCAGAAATATGTTGATTTTGAACTAACAAGGTATATTGATTCACATTGGGCATGATCAATTGATTCAAAAAGGTCTACATCAAGTTATGTTTTCACTCTTGGTTCAAGAGTTATTTCATTGCAAAGCAAGCTTCAAACTATAGTTTCCTTGTCCTCCACTGAAGTCGAGTACAAAGCAATTGTTAGTGTAGGTTGTGAAAATACATGGATACAAAAAAATATTGGAGGAACTTCAACTTGACCAAACTGCACCAACTCCAATTTTATGTGACAACCAAAGTGTTCTCAAGATGGTGAGGAATCCAATTTATCATGCTAGAGCTAAACACATTGAAGTTCATCACCAGTACATCCACCCAATGGTTGATAATGAAGACATTTGTCTTTATTATTTTCCTACGGCAGAGCAAACTGTTGACATAATGACTAAACCTCTTGGTAAAGATAACTTTGTAAATTTTAGAGATAAACTTGGAATTGATTATGATTTAGTCATTAAGGGAGGGTATTAGATTATTTATGGCTTTAGTATATAGTCTAAGTCAATCTTTCATAAAGCATAATATTGGCCATTGTTGTTCCGTAGATGCTTGTGCTAATATTAGCACATGGGTTGTTTTGCTAATAAGAATACTTGCTTGGTTTTAGGATTTTCTCTAGCTATTTAAACAACTACCCATTTTGTAATCTTATAACCATAGTTACCATGTTCGAAAAATTCGGTTTGTTCGGAAGGGGGAAAAAGTTCGGAAGTTCGGAATTATATATATATATAATATATATATATATATATATATAAAGTTCGGTTCGGTAAGTTCGGAAGTTCGGAATTATATATATATATATATATATATATGCAAAATATTTCAATCTACTAAGGAATGAACATTAATTTAAGTTTAACACTTGCAAAAATGAGAAATGCATAAGAATTTCAAACTTGAATTACATTAAAAGATAGCAAAATATTCATAGTCTAAAGCCTAAGCTCAAAATTGATATAGAACTTAAGTTTCAAACATTTGCAACATCAAACCCAGCTTCAAAATCAAAACTATCACTAGCACCATCGTTCATTCATTCATTCATTACTTCAAAGACAAAATGTACATTCAAATCTAGAATAAATCATCTCGATTGCCCACAAAATCATGAATGCCACTCCCATTATTTTTCAACTTTATCATTTACTGACACTTTCTCTCACAAGGGCTCATTGGTGCATTGAATCTCACAGAGTGCATGCCTTAAGGGGTGCACTGGGAATGGGGTGGGACCGGCTTGTGGCACTTTGCGAGAGATATTTTCATACTATTCTATCACGCATACATCCCTTCATGCAGCCTTCATACCTCCTATGATGTCTCCTTGAAATCTTGAAACCCTAAAATATGGCTAAGACCCTAAAACCCTGGAATCTGACTAACTCTGAAATATGATAGGATCCTCCAAAACCTAGAATTTGCATTATAGCTCCTAGCGGTCCGAAACCCCTCTCAAACATCTTGAAAGTATATAAATAAAATATAACTTAAAGTATAAGAAACTAGATGTCCATTATAAATGTAAACTTATACTTGAATGTTTATTTTATTTGTATACTGTTGGGTTCGGAAAAAAAAAAGGATTATTCGGTCAAGTTCGATCGCACAAATTCGGTCCATGCCATTTGTTCGGTTCGAACCGAACATCAGCCATGTTCGGTCGAACATGGTAACTATTATAACTTCATTCAATAAAATAATTTCTTTCACAAAGTGCTCAAAGCTAAGGTAGAAATTATGTGCCAACAAGTTGACCCTGGGTAAGTACCCCTTTGTCCCATATGCATTCATTTGTGCATTGTCTGATTATGTGTGTTGTCATGTCCCCTTTTTCAAATAAACTAAAAAATAATAAAGTTAATATTTTAAGTTGTCTAAGTGACTTACTTTTTATTTTTAAATAAATAGAAAACTTAATATTACTTTATTATAATTACAAACAAAAGAAAAGGGTGATCAATGGGAAAAGTGGAAATAAAAGAAAAGGGTAAAAGTGAAAAGTAAAACTCTACACCTAAAAGTATAACCCTAACCTTAAAAGTGACAATTGAGTCCTCATTGTAAATCATTCAATTTTTATTATCAATATTTCTCATTGATTGAGCCTTCCAGTTCATCATTTTTCAGCAAAAGGACGAAAACACTTATAGTTGGAACAAATTGTGAGGATGAAAACCCTCATCATTTGGATTTAGGTTTGAAGATAAAAACCCTCTAACCCATTGAAGTGATTCCATCCAAGAATCATAATTGTGCTTGCAAATCAGGGTCAAATTCCAGTTTAAGTGTGATTGAAGATTATTATCAATTTTCAATTTGTTTTGAGGGTTTGGAGTATTTTAATCATTGTTGTAGATCTTTGGGAAGCTCCCATACCTCATCTGGAACTATCATTCATTGCTTTGGAGCTTGTTGCTGCCATACCAGTCAGAAAACAGCCCTAGACTGTTGAGTTGGGGTTTCATGTAGTGTTGTGGCTATTGCATTGGGGTTTATGTGACCAGCTAAGTCTAATTTGGGCTGATCAAAGTGGCTGTTGTGGCCTTTACTTCCAGCTATAACCTTCAAGCTTCATTTAGATTGCAATCCCTATGTTTGTTGTTTGCTACTGCAAGTAAATATTTTACGAAGGTTTACCCAAGTAAGAGTTTTGTCTTTTGGCCTTGTGATGCAAAATAAATTTAAGGATTTTATTATAGCATTTTATTATTATTTAGATTGCTTCATTATCATAATTTTATGCGCTTTCATTTCAATACAATAAAGGTTTCAGTGAAGTTTCAATTAGGTTTTCAATATATATACTGCATGTGGGATGATTTAGTATTTGTTTGACATCCAGTATCGAAAAAGAATCACATAAAACTTTAGAGTTGATAAATTATCTAGAAATAGATATTACAATGGTATCAGAGAACATGAGAGAGAGAGAATGGACAAGCATTTGGAAGAGTATTAGAATGGCATGCTAGATCTAATGGCATCAATAAAAATATAGCTGGACAGAAGAGTCAAAAGAAGAATGGCAACAACAACAAAAAAGATAAAATGAACAAGCATTTGGAAAATTATTAGAATGGCATGCCAGATCTAGTGGCATCAATAAAAATATAGCTAGACAGAAAAGAGTCGAAAGAAGAAGAATGGCAGCAACAACTCAAAATTGATTATGAGGCCTACTGTGAAGAATATTATAATCTAGCCCTGAAAGTTCAATCTGACATAACCCTCCGTGATTTTTGTGACTTAAAAAAGAGGCATGAGCCAAGAAGAAGAGGAAGAAGGATCACTCAAAATCGTCTGAGCAAGCTTCCCACATATGATGAAAAGTCTGGGTTTACCTTTGAAGAATTCTTGAAGATGCTTGAAGAAGGTAGAAGTAGAAAATTAAAGAAGGATGAAGAAAAGCCAAGATCAGAGCTAAAAGAAAGTAAACAGGGGAGGCCAGCTATCCTAATTCAGTCTTGGTGGAGAGCGTTGACTGAAAGAATACAGTTCATTAGGATTAGAATGGCTACTTCAGTTATTTGACATTATGTAAGGGCTTGCCTTTCAACCAAGCACCAAAAAATAAAAAAAGAAGAGGCTGCAATGACTATCCAAACTAATTATCGAGGTTTTGTTCAAAGATGACAATTTCTAAAGATGAAAGCAGTTGTTTCACATTTGCAACATGTTGTAAGAGCTTGGCTTGTAGCCAGGTGCATAGAGGAGAACAACCACATTTTTAGGCAAGAAAGAGCTTCGATTGTCATTCAATCTCATTACAGAGGTATGATTGAAAGAAGGTGGTTTTTGAATTGTAAAGCAGCTGCTTTACTAAGTGCTTTTGCAGCGAGCTGTAAGAGTTTGGATTGCAGCTGCACAGAAGGAAAAGAATAGTCAGAAGGCCCAAATTGCTGCAATAATAATAATTCAGAGTCATAACCAAGGATGGTTCCAATGGTCTCAATATATTTTGCTAGTCACCAAGATTACGAAAATTCAATCTTTTTATAGGGCCAGCAAGCATAAGATAGATCAAATTAAGGCTGCTGTAAAGATCCAATGTTCATGGAAAAGAGCCCTGGTTCGAACAAAATTATGGCAACTAAGATATGCTGCAATCAAGATTTAGAGTTTTTGGTGGTGTTGGTTGGTTAGAAAGTATTAAAAGAACATAAGGCAGCTGCAATGAATCAACTTTTACTTTTGAATTCTTCACAAGGCATTGATCCTGAGAGGAGCAGGGAAATCAAATGCAATATGTACAATATTTTTCTTGAAGGTTTTCAAATTCTTAGCAAGTGGATTGGTTATGTTTGGGAACAATGTGCATGGAAGTTCTCCAAGGATGATGTTCTTCTAGATCCAAATGATCTTTCTGCAACTGTTTCAGATTATGAGAAGGTTGTTCAAAGCAATTATTCTTCTAAAGAAAGAAGAGCAATGGTTGAGCTTACTAGCCATATAAAAGGATTTGGTGCAATGATGAAGAGATCTGAAATAGTGATTGCAGATGCTTTGTGGGAAGCGATTCATGCTGAGGTTCAAGATTTTGTGCAAAATAAGCTGGCAACAATGCTGAGAAAAACATTTAACAAGAAGGATCTTTCAGGATTTTGTCAAACATAAAGACAATTGCAGCAGATTGGATGACAAACATAGTCAGGCCTGAGTCTGAACAAAATGCCTCTAGGCGAGGAGGTGATGACAGTAGTGTGGTATCTTTCCAGCCGAGGCCTATGGCTCCAACAGCTACCTAGGTACATTATTTGCAATTGAGGCCAGAAAGTGAGATTGGTTGGATAACACTTCCTTCAAGCTAAATATTGCTTACAAGGTCAAAATAGCACTGTTGTTATCAATCATGGGCTCTCTTTGGGTGAGGAAGGTAATGTCCAGAATATGTGGACAGCATTGCTGGAGTTAGTGCAGGGTCAAAAATGTCTTTGGAATGGAGATTTTCTGTCAGCAGAAAAAGCTTTAGCTCAAGCTTGCTTTATGTGGCCTGAAGTAGGATGTTTACATCCTACTCATGGTGCCATTTGCATCAAGCTTGCAAGGGAAGGTTCCAGCTCTCAGTTCTTGTTTATGGTTGCACACAATCTTTTTAAAGCACAGGAAATTAGCCACTTTTCACTTTCAATGGTTTCTATCCTGCTTGTACAAGCAGAAGCTAGCATAGGCAGGGAGAAGGCAAGGTGGGAGAGAAACCTTCATCGAGAATGGTCAGCTTGGCCAGCAGAGATAAGACCTACAGAGTTATTATTTCAGATGCATTTACTTGCAGAGTGGTCAAAAGTCATCTCAGAAGGAGCCATTTGGAATTGTAAACCTCCAAAGATGAATTGGGATCATGGTATTTGCAGGATGGTTCAGGTATTGCTTGAGGACCAGCAATCTTTGGGAAGTGCAAACTGTGATATTCTCTTTTTCAAATAAAGTAAAAAATAATAAAGTTAATATTTTAAGTTGTCTAAGTGACTCACTTTTTATTAAAAAAAAAAGTGACGACATAAAATTATTTTATTATTATTATTATAAATGAAAGAAAAGGGTGAGAAAAGGGAAAAGTGAAAATAAATGAAAAGGATAAAAGTGAAAAGTATAACTCTAAACCTAAAAGTATAACCCTAACCCTAAAAGTGACAATTGAGTCTATATATTGAGAGTCCTCATTGTAAATCATTCAATTTTTATTATCAATATTTCTCAATTGATTGAGCCTTCTAGTTCATTAGTTTTCAACGTAAGGACAAAAAACCTTATAGTTGGAATGAAATGTGAGGACGAAAACCATCATCATTCGGATTTAGCTTTGAGGACAAAAACCCTCTAACCCATTGAGGTGGATTCCATATAGATATAATAATTGTGCTTGCAAATCAAGATCAAATTCCAGTTTCAGTGTGATTGAAGATTACTATCAATTTTCAGTTTTTTGTGAGGATTTGGAATATTTTAATCATTGTTGTGCATCCTTGGGAAGCTATCGTACCTCATCTAGAACTGCCATTCATTGCTTTGGAGCATGTTGCTGCCATACCAATCAGAAAACAGCCCTACACTGTTGAGTTGGGGTTTCATGTACAGCGAGGGTTATTGCGTTGGGGTCTATGTGACAAGCTGGGTCTAATTTGAGCAAATCAAAGTGGTTGTCATGGCCTATACTTCCAGTTGTAACCTTACTTCAAGCTTCATTCAGATCGTGATCCCTATGTTTGTTGTTTGTTGCTGCATGTAATTATTCTATGGAGGTTTGCCCAATTAAGAGTTTTGCCTTTTGGCATTGCGATGCAAAATAAATGTAGGGATTTTATTACAACATTCTATTATTGTTTAGATTGCTTCATTATCAAAATTTTGTACTCTTTCATCTCAATACAATAAGGGTTTCTGTGAAGTTTCAATTAGGTTTTCAATATCAATATTGTATGTGGGATGTTTTAGTATTTGTTTGATATCCAGTATCGAAAAGGAATCGCAGAAAACTTTAGAGTTGATAAATTATCTAGAAAGGGATATTACATGTGTTGAATGCTTGTTTCATTTATCTTATAGTGCATGGTTCATTTATCATATTGTTATTATAGCCCTTGCCTATTTCCATAGTTCTTGACCTAATTACCATAGCTTTTGTTATCACCTAAGTGTCGATTCTTGAAATGCCTACTACCCTTCTCTCTATTTAGAGGTCGCATGTCTAAAAACCTATTCCTAGACACAATAATGGCCACTTTCCTACAGCCACAAGCACAATTGTGTTGTGGTCCTATTATAGTTGTGTGTTTTGGTTCTAGAATGGCCTTTTGTGTTTTACCTATTTACAAGCTTGTATATGTGGACACCCAATTTTAGGCCAAATACATTATGCGAAGCCAACATGAATCTTACAACACTGCGATTGGGTCATCTTCATGTTTTTTTCAACCATTTCTTGCTTTGCAAATCTTTCTCCCGTTGGGCTTTCCCTAGGGGCTACTCTCTCATTCCTACGATGCAATTCTTGGGAGTAAATCAAGATACCAACAAATGGTTTGAACTCACTCAAGCTTAATTCAATCTCAACACCAAATGTAATATGGCTTCAACCACTTACAATAAGAATTAACATATCTCCCAATAGACGTGAACTAAATCCTCTAGCAAATCTAATCAAGCAAAACAAAACCTACAAGAAGATAGTGAGCAAGAGAGAGAACTCGAAGACAACAATGAATTCACACCCAAAATCCAACAATTCATGGCAAGAAATCCTCAATACATCAGTAAATCCTCTTAGAAGATCCAACACATAATGAGCTCCTTAAACAACACTTCCCCAACTAATGTTGGGACAACCTATACCACATCCTCTATGATATCTCCTATATTCTCTAGCTCTGCAACCATTACTTTTCAATGGGGTTGTCTCCAATTTTCTCTAGGAGCATCAAGAACTGATTTAACAGTGGTGGTGGCATTGCTTTAGCAACTATTACCCATATACACATTAAATTTGTTTTACTAAAATCATTTTGGACTCATTAACACATTAATCATCCATATGTGGGATCGAAGTGGACAGATTTTCAGCCAACACATGAGAGATGTGTCTTGGGTACCTATTTTCCACCTTCATATCTTATGATTCGACTTCCTAGACTTTCGTCGATCTTCCCTTACCCTCCTCATTTTTTTGTGTCTAATCGACATCATCGGCAAATGGACTATGACATTGTTTTTACCCAATTTATGCCCTTTGACATAGGCCATGCCCAGTGACGTCAGCCATAGGGAGTTATGACCAAAGAATGCACACTGCTATTTATAGGGTTAGTCATTTCCAGAACAAGAATTTGGCATTTGCATTGCATGAGGTAGAAAATTAAGATGCCCCCTTAAGGTTTTGAAAGATGAATATGGTAAAGAAGCGTAACAAAAAGAAGATAGATTGCAATAAAAGGTCTTGGAGAGTGAAGAATAGAAAACACACCAATAAAGCACACCGAGTCTTTGAAGTCTCCAATTGTGGTCTACCTAGGGTTTTTTCTATCCATCCTGACACCACCTACAACCATCTCTCTCAAAGTGCTCAAAGCCAATGGGGACATTATGCGCCAACAAGTCAACCCCTTTTCCCTATCCACTTTTATTTGTGCATGATCTGGTTATGTATGTTGAATGCTCATTTCATTTACCTTATAGTGCTTGTTTCATTTATCACATTGTTATTGCAACCCTTGCTTATTACCATGGTCCTAGACATAATTAACATAACCTTTCATATCAGTTTAAGTGTTGGTTCTAGAAAGGCATTCTACCCTTCTCTCTATTCAAAGGTTGCTTGTGTATAAACCTATTCTTAGATGCAATAACGACTACTCGCCTATAGCCACAACCACAGTCATCAAGCAGTCTTGCTATATTTGTGTGTGTTGATTCTAAAATGGCTTTCTACCTTTTATCTATTTCGAGACTTGTATACATAAAGACGTATTTCTAGGCCCAATATTATGGGAACCCGACATGAATCTTACACCATCGTAACTTGGGTCATCTTCAAGTTGTTTTCAATCATTTCTTGCTTTCCAAATCTTTCTCCCCTTATGTTTTCCCTACGGGCTATTCTCCCATTCCTACAATGGAATTATTGGGAGTAGATCATGATACAACTAGATGGTCCAAATTCACTCAAGTTTCATTCAATCTCAACACCGAATGTAATATGGCTTCAACCAATTTCAGTAAGAAAGCTAGCATACCTCCAACTAGATGTGACACCAAATCCTCTAATAAATCCAATCAAGAAAAACAATCCCTACAAAAAAGCAGTGACCAAGAAAAACTCAAAGACAACATTCAATTCACCCCCAAAATCCAACAATTTATTCAAGAAAATCTTCAATACATTGCACAACCATTGTTGGTTGCACACATACATTATATATTACACATAGTTAATAAAGTTTGTCTTTATCGGTGAATCTCTCTCTTGTTTGAATACTTTATGTTGATGGTGTCTATGCTAAATATCCATGGGCTATGTTGCCCTTTTTAATATGATAGTGTGTGCTACAACTAGCACCACACCCTTCAACCCTACTATGATAAATCCTAATCAAAATCCTCCAAAAGATCATACCCAAAATGTTGGTGCAAGCCTTGGATGAATGGCCCAAATGCATACCACAACCAACAGCCAAATGGATCAAAAGCAAACTCAAATCATGTACACGACCAATCAATCACAACAAGTCTATTGGGGAACTCCTTATCAATGCCTCCCTCTCCCCTCTCTGCCCCTTATAGATGCAAATGGTAGACCTATCCCACAACCTCCAATTCAAAACAAAGTTCTCCAAACATTCAAGAGAAACCTATAACACCTTCTATTGCAGCCATGGACATTGGAGGTATCTCCCCAGTCATCAATTACAATGGATACATAGACCCTACCTTACATCTCACATGTTCGGCAACCTTTACAAAGATTGGATTAAGAAAAACACCTATGAAGCAACTAAGCTACAAGCTAAAGCCCTTATAATGGTACAACCAACTCAAACTCAACTCAATTGTCCAACTAAAAAATCTAGTCAACACTATCATCCAAGAATTCCAATCCCACAATCTACCTAAAGATAACCTTAGAAATTTTGTCAACACAAGACAACAAGACAATGAATCCATGACACTTTATCAAATGATGAAAATCCTTAGCACATACAAGTTGAACACAACATGAGTGAACAAGGACTTTTCAAACTATTTATTACAACTATAAAACCGAAACTATCATACAAAGTTTGATCCTTTTGATCTAATATCTTAAAAGAAGCATTTGATCAAGCCAAATGGCAAGACAGTCTCATGAGACTACTTGAAAATTCTCAACAGCAAAAGATAACTAGAGTTCTCCCAAAAAAAGGCCAAGTGATGGTGATTCTGAGACTTTCAACCCTAGTTTTGACTCAAAACACATTTATCAATGTAGTCATTCCAAATGCACCTCAAAACACTACCCTCTCCCAAACTATAATGGGAACTCTTTTTATCCAAATCACCAAGTGAAAAATACATCTCATCAACCCCTAAGCAAGGATGTACTAAAATGCAAGTTACCAAAGCCTTGACCTAGAGAATTAGATCCTACAAAACTTATACCTCAATGGTTTGCCCTAAAAACATTTGTTGGTAGCATGCCGATTGGGGCCCCACAAACAAAATTTCCATAATCTCAAACATATTGCAAACTCCTTATTGGGACATAACATCAACCATGGTGACATGATTTGCGAAAGACACCAAGAATTCCTCTCTATTAAACAAGCCTAAGGCACAAAACAAAGACGTAGCTATATACCAAGTCGATGCCTATATTGCAATTATATCAATCCACTCCCCAATCGTTCTAAGAGCAATCAACAAGCTCCACGTCAAACCAAACAAAACAATCAACACCAACATAACCAACCTCCAAGCAATCCAATTCAATCAACAAACATAATAGAAACAACTATCAATCCTAACACAACAAACAAAAACGAAAGAAGAGTCCAAATCCAAGGTATGAAATGTATCATTGCCTGCACCAACACGACACATGATCCCTGACACAACAATCATCTAATAGTATTCAAAAACCTTATAATATTTTCAAAGCCAGCGCTTTACCTCATCAAATCCTCACCCCACACATGAAAGTTTATGTAATCTCAAGCATATTGCATACTCCTAACTGGGACATAACTTCAACCATGATGCCAAAATTCATGAAAGATACCAAGAATTCCTCGCCATTAAACATGCCTAAGGCACAAAACAAAGGCAAAGCTATGCACCAAGCTAACATATATATAGCCATTATACCAATCTGCTCCTCGATCATTCTAAGAGCAATCAACAAGCTCTTCATCCATCCATACAAAACAATCAACACCAACATAACCAACATCCAAGGAATCTAATTCCATCAACAAAATAACCAACATCCAAGGAATCCAATTCAATCAACAAACATAATAAAAACAACAATCAACACTAACACCCCAAACAACAATGAAAGAATACTCCAAATGCAAGGTACGAAATGTATCATTCCTTGCACCAACACAACACGGGATACCTGACACAGCATACACCTAATAGTATTCAAAAAAATTATAAGATTGAGAAAACCAACACTTTACATCATCGAAAACTTGAAAACATTCAGGGAATTGAACAACCTAAAAAATCTCCATACTACACATCACTGGCCATGCCTCTGACCAGCATGCCTCACAGGTCATGGCCTGTGATAAACGAATGGAACCCCGTAGCAAAATTGCCTAATCTACCTAGCAAGATCTCATTTCTTGAACTAATCAAACATTGTAATACACTTGTGCATATCCTCTTTGACATGAACATTTCTTGACCACCACTATTTGGCCAAGAGGCCCCATCTACATTGATCTAAAGAAAGAATCACGCAACAAGAGGGCCCACTACTTAGCCAAGAGGCCCTTCTACATTGATCTAAAGAAAGAATCATGCAACAATGAAAAAATCTATATACACAAATCAATCAACTAACAAACAAACCCTAGCTCTCAAATTTCTCATTTTATTTATGATCCCTGACTAAATTCTTTTTCAAATCAACTCATCCACCACTCTTCATCCATGTCAAAATTGGAGACATATGTCAAACGAGCCCTCATTGATGAAGTTTGCAACACTCGTGTCACCTCCCTTGACTTCATAAAGTTACTTGGGTATTCCACCAATAACCTTATCACGGTGTTTGCCAGGGATATTATCAAAGGAAACAACACCCCATGGGATGCATCTAGATCTGAATTACATTCCCTGCAAGAATCGTGAAGGTGAAAGTTACAGTCTTAAACTTTCAACTCTTATAGAATTCTACGTGGCTGCCCTTGGACTCATCGTATGAGGGTCATAACATCATATGTGTGTTAATGCATCAAATTTCTCCATTAGGGATACATCTACAAAGAAAAAGGAGACACTTACCCTTGGAATTTAACCAATTCCAACAACGAGGAGTCTAGAAAATACACACTCTAGAAGAGCTACCATGCAAACCCTTTAATGAATACCAACGCTTTAACTATCCAATAGAAACTCTTAGAAGTTATAATGGTCATCCCGAGCTAGTAGGAAAAATGTTGCCAAAAAATTTAGATTATGGCACTGATGAGCCTAATGAGATTACCCTCAAAAATAAAACAACAGACCTGCCTCAATACGTCATCAACCAACTACCACCTAGTTTCAAACATCAATCTCACAAGAAAATAGTAACTGTTGAGATCCCTGTGAGAGCAATTATAAAAATGAACATAATAAAAGATACGGCGCAACCTAGTGGCAACATTGATCTCACTACTCCCGATTACGATGAAGTATACATAGTTGAAAATCCTTATTTATTTAGCCATGCCCAAGCAAAACATATAGAAACACTAAGATGAAAGAATCCCTTGAGAAAAAGCTCCAAAATAATCTCAACCAAAGCATTACCCTGATCAATCTCTCCTTTTTCTTTTATGAGACTAGCAATGATTTAGTCTCTTTGATATTAGTTCTCTTAGCTCCAATGATGACATCCCCCAACAATATTCTACTACTACCCTGGTTGAATTTGCTAACAGTCCATCTACAAATCCCCCTTGCTTAATAGCACTCCACCTAACGAGTCCCCCCATTCATCCACTTCATCAAATCAGCCTATACCATCTTATAGCAACTCTTTATTTTGCTCTTGGCACAATTCCTTTGGACACTCCATTCAGACATGCAAGGCCTATCAAAGACACTTGGAGCATATGGATTTGCATGATCGCACTTCTAAGGCAAAGAAAGGACAAGCACATCCCACTACTAAGACACCTCTGTATTCTCAATTGAATCCATCAACAAGGAAGTGCTAGATAATATATCAAAGATAGTCGAGGAGACACTTGTAACAACACAATATGAATTTCCCTAAAAGATCTACACAATCATAGAATAGGTATGTGGAGATTCTACTGCACTTGAGAGCTATGATGTGTTTTTAGTCTTTAGATTTATCTTGCCATTTTTTTATAACACACAATTAGCATATCTTATTACATCCATGCTTGGGCTCTCTCGCTCTCTTTACTTATAAAACATTTTTGCTCGGTGTTTACCATTTTATTCCCCTCTTAAGTTTAACTTTTCTCTTTGGTTTTTATAACCTTATCCCTCTTGGGTTTTACCATTTTATCTGCCCTTGGGTTTTATTTTATCCCTTGGTTTTCACAACCTTTATCCCTCGGGTTTACCTAAAATCTTACTACCAAAAATCTTGTTTGTGCTAGACTACACATGGATTACATAAATTACTTAAGGGTAATAGTTACAACCATCCTCTCTTTCTACCTAACCCCCACCTTGTTTAGGCTCTCCATGACATAACATATTTACAATCACACACACACCTTTACAACATCTCCTAAGTCATTTCTGAGACGAACATATTTACCCCTCTCGTGGTCACCTACTACCATGTTTGTCATTTTACCACCTCATATTTACCTATCGACTAATCTATAGTCCCCATATGTCTCACTCCCCATTTTCCCTTTGAGGCACCCTAAGGACAGAATCAAGATCACACTCTTTGATAAGGTGCAAGCTTGGAGTACCTAAGAATCTAGGTCATAGGTTCCCATCTCCTGGCTAGGTGTAAGCTCTCTTAATTTGGTCAACTTACAAACCTACTGTTGGCATTCGAAATCTGTATGAAGGAGGACAATAGAAATCACCTATGAATCCTTATTGGCAGCTGAGATCACCTCCTCCCAAGCCTTAGGTTCAGTTTGGGATACTTTTGAATTCCAAATGTCCAATTTGTGCTTATATTGAGTCATCTTATGTTCTAACACGGGAATCTGACTGTTATTAATATCAGTAAAATGCCTAATCCTCCTAAACTTATGGACCTTCCCACATCCCTTAAATTCTACTTAGTTGGTCGCCTATTTTTAAGTGTCTTCTCACTGCCTTGACAATCGAAACTGCTGTTCACAAATCAAATAATGACACACAACTTTCCTTATGCTTCTATGTTCGGTTCACCAATGTAAACATACATATGGCCTAAGTGTTCTTTTACATTTTATAAGGAAAGCACACAACAGATAAAACAGCAAAAATATAACTGAATATAGCAGTATGCACAATTTAGCTATGTATGCATTAACAGCTATGAATTGCAAATGAGCAATGATGATTTCATATCAAAACAAGTGAATAAAAATATGAGTCTAGCTTTAGCCTTTGATGATACTTTTTCATTGCCAAAATAATACTAGATTAATTATGTCTCGATACAATTTAACAAGTTACTTGGTAATACTAATCTCCTCAAGTACCCACTAAGTTGTCGACAGTAGGATTTAAAAACTTTGCTTTCTCCAATGGGTTGAGACTAAGGAACGCTTCACTTTTATGTATTGAGTTTACTCATATTCAGAGAAGGCACTACCACCTCCTAAGAGATTCAAGGATCCACTTTCTTCCATTACCCGACAAAAGATGTTTGGCCTTCTTTCTCAAAGAAATGGTTACATTCAAGTGTTAAGACATTATAAAGTTCTTATAGAACTACAATTACATTGATCTTCAAGCCCATTGCAATCAATAAAACCATTAAGTGTCTTATGGCTACTATGGATATATGTACATGAATTAGTTGACCAATCAAACATTGTCTTAAAACCAAGGTTGTTTCAAGACCAACTAGCCTTCCTAGATCTCGTTGCCTACAGAAGGTGGTTATGACTTTACCACACCCAATTCTTAACTCATAACTAGAACCATATCATCCACTTCTTTACCTTCCTTTGAAAACATTTCGCCTTGGATATTAGTTGAGCTACCTCCTCTTCAACAATGAGTACAATTATGCCTCTCCAAGGATAGCTTATACACTCACTATCGACCCAAGCCCAACACCCACTGATGTTGTTAGAGTTTGTCACATGAAGTTATAATGGTCATGCTAGTTTTAGGGATAGCCTTAGTAATAAATTTACTTTATGATTTTAGTTTGCTTTATCAAATAATGTAAACATGACTTAGTGTTCACTTAAGTCATTTTAGGGTTAGGGTTTGTGTCACCCAAGTACTAGGGTTTATGTTGCTTCTTTCCTATAAAGTGACGGTTTCTCTTTCAATAATCATCCAAAAAGTATTTGTCTCTTTCAAGTTATCTCATGTGTTCTAGGTTGGTTTCTTTGTGTGTTTGGTTTTCGTAAGAGGTGATCTCATACTCATTATTAGATACCATGTACTGACTAACGTTAATAATTATCCTTTTGATGCCGATGAGGAATAGGGTTTTCTACCCCAACTCCTCTCTACCATGTGATTTCTCTTTTGTGGCATATTGATAGTCATTTATTCTCAGATTGACCATTTCCTAAAATTTACATTTTCTTGGTAAACTTGGTATTTCATACTTCTTAGCCCTTTGATACTCAAGGCACTACTTTCATTGCTACTGGTGTTGATTGTAATATTGAGTGCCATTGAGATATTGGTTATTCATGAATGTATTTTGAAAATGGACAAAACAAGCAGCTTTTTCTTTTCTTCTATACCTAAGGCTAGTGAGTTTAAAGAATGGACTTGACGAGTTTTGATGATACAAGTTTACATGAATCACATTAAATCTCATCTAGTTTTGGAAAATGAGACTTTTCAAATCATATTGAGGCTGAGTTGTGTGCTACTCATGAGTACTCTACCAATCAAGGCAATTCTTGTGATATTGATATTTTTTTAGAACGATAATCGCTTTTGACCGGAGCTACAACCAGTCTGGGACACATACAGGGCCTCAAATCCCCAAGCAATACCACAAACGACAACCAACATCACGATTACCATAATTACAGCCAACAGGGTCGAATACACCACAAACGACCACAACTGGCCTCACATGCCCAGCGAGATTTGAACCTAAGTGGGACTGGAAACATCCAAGCCACTCTACCAACTCACCCACATCTCTTTGGCAAAAGTGGTATTGATATTAGCTTACTCTCAATTCCTCATTTTAAATTTTCTCACTGCTACAGCAGTATCTCTAGGGAGATCCAGTCGTCTTCTACTTCATTTATTTTGCTCTTACGTATATCAAGGGGAATCATTTGATGGAAGATTCAATTCATTTTATTTGAAATCATACCATCTTCCTTAATAAGTTCAATGTCACCAAAGCAGTCTATCTCTATATGGATGTTATCTTTGAGATATCCCTTTTAGGATATCACTTAAAACACAAAAAATTTAAAAAAGAACACAAATTGTAGTTCTGATTTTTCAGGACAGCAAGGTACAAAAATAAAGAAAAATTTATATCTTTCAAAATAATCACTTTCAACAATACCCAAAAGCTTTAAAAGATGTGGAAAATTATGGAGAGCAATAAACAATTGAGAAATAATTTTTATCTCATACGTCTGATTTTATTTTATGATAGAAAATGGGAGAAAAATATAGCTGACCGTAATCTCCAGAATAACAATAAAAAAAAGATGGAAATGAATTCTAGGGAATCTTTATGACGATAACAATCTCTAGCTCCGAAATCTCCAAAAAAGGCCCACTGAAACCCTTCCAAATCGCTGCCTGAAATCTCCAGGTAGGTCGCCCCACTTGTGGGAGACTCATAGCTGCCTCAAAACTGAAAATAAATGGATACCCAATTGATGGTGGGCTGTCATCTTCTCTAAATCTGAATTTTTTAACAATGCTACCAATAAATCTCTGATCCCTGACCTATATCTGTAAATCTGAACTCAATTCAGAATCACACGAACAAGCTAGAGATATGGATTGGAAACCCTCATCGAAGAATGCTCTACCAGCTAGGAGTGCATCTCTCACCACCGAAGCTAGGGATCCTGCAGAATTTGACCTCCACAAGCAAAAGGGTTGTTAATTGCAATGGCTCCAAAAGTCTGAATGTGTGAATATCCCCCAAATGACTCAAGGGAAAATTATATATCCAACTCCAAAAAGATGAAATAATCTCCACCATCCAAATTAGGGATAGGAAATCCAACGCCCAAAAATAAATCATCTCCAAACAAGATCAATGGCCTAAAAGAAACCCTACACCCCTTTGGGAAGAACCCATGTGCATAAATCTATAAGTGACTTTATTGTGCACATGCTAAAAATATGACTTAAGTTATCTTAACATGAAATTAGAAGCTCCATGGTGAGAAAGTACCACCTAATCCCCCTCACTTAAGTCAACGATGAAATATAACATAAAGTGAAGGTGGTAATGGTAACCCATACCCAATAGCCTCCAACGTCTCTAACCTCTTGGGTATGACCAAGGCTAAGACTGAAATAAGCCTACTAGGCCTCCTGCGTAGGAATGGGGACATTACAGTCCTCCCTCCCAAAATTTGCTTGCCCACAAGTAAATGCAAACCATGATGTTGTAAAATTTGCTCTCCCTCCCAAGTAGCATCCTCAAGTGGCAAATCCTTCCACCACACTAGATATTTTGTAATAGTCATGTTTCTGAGCTTTCTTTGCCTCACCTCGATAATAGTATTTGGTTCTAAAACCAACTTTCCCTCCTCGTCCAATGGTGGCAAGTCTGTAGACGGCACAATATGTTGTCCAAGTGCCCTTTGGAGGCACGAAACATGGAAGACATTGTGGATCCTGCTTTGTTCTGGATGCTCCAACTCATATGCAACTGCCTCGACCCTCCTACTATCCTGTATGGCCCATAAAATCGTGGTTTCAACTTCTCAGCACCGCTCTTCTTAAGTGAGGATTGCCTGTAGGGCTACAATCATAGAAAGACCAAATCCCTTACCTCAAAAGATCTCTCAACCCTGTGCCTATCTGCATAAACCTTCTGTTGATTTTGTGCTTTCTGCAAATTCTCCTTGAGGGCCTTCAGAATATCCTTGTTCTCCTGTAACCAATCACGAGCTTTGGGAGCTCGGCTATCGAATAATACCAAGTCCACGAACGATGAGGCATCATACCCATACAACGCACGAAAAGGAGACATGCCAATACTCATTTGATAGGTGGTATTGTAACAATACTCACCCAAGTGTAGCCATCCAATCCATGCCTGTTGATGTCCTACTACATAGCTTCGCAAATAGCCTTCTATCCACTTAATGACTATTTCTGTCTGCCCATCTGTCTATGGATGACAGCTAGTACTAGGAGTCATCTTCGTCCCTGCTAGTCAGAAAATCTCCTACCAAAATGTGCTCATGAAATGGCCATCCCGATCACTGACAATGTTCTTAGGCAAGCCATGAAGCCTAAAAACACCTGTGAAGAATGTTTGTGCTACCTGTGGTGCCTTATGCCCAAAAGGCATAGAAAATAAATGGGCATACTTGGTCAATTGATCAACCACCACATAGATGCAAGCGTGCCCATGTACTGAAGCAAGGCCTGTAATAAAGTCCATAGATATGCTCTCCCATTTCTGCTCAGGGATAGGAAGAGGCTGTAGAAGTCTTGCTGGAAAAGTATGCTCCGCCTTGGTTCGCTGACAAACCAAACACTCCCTCATATGGCTACGGGCATCGTCCTTTAACCCTTTCCATGCAAACCTCTCTCTGATGTATCTGTAGGTCTTAAAATACCCAGGATGTCCCGCCAAAGGTGTATCATGCACTGCTCGAAGGATCTTCTCCTTCATCTTGGACTCTGGTACAAGGAAAATCCTATCATTGTAGTATATGAGGTCATCCAAGACTTTGTATTTGTCATCTTGGATAATGCCATCCATGATCTCACATGCAAACTGACTCTTGGAATACTCAACAAGTATGTGAGCCTTCCAATTAGCTGAAATCTTTGACATAAAACTAATCACAGAATCAAGGTAAGGTCTCCTAGATAAAGCATCAGCTACCACATTATTCTTACCCTTTGTGTGTCCTATGTCAAAGTCATACACCTATATCTGGTTCACCCACCTCTGCTGACGGTCATTGAAATTCTTCTACCCCAAGAAAAACCTCAAACTGTTGTGATCTATACGAACCACAAATCCACTACTCACAAGATATTGCCTGAATTTGACCAATGAATGCATAATGGCCAACATCTCCTTGTTGTAAATTGAGTACCCCCTCTCCACAACACTCAACTTTCAGCTCTCATAGGCAATGGGATGCCTATCCTGCATAAGTACCGCTCCAATGCCCTCACCTGATGCATCTCACTTGAGTACAAAACGCTGAGTGAAATCTGGTAGTGCAAGAACTGGACATGAGCTCATCACTTCCTTAAGGTGATCAAAAACTTGTGCTAAATCTGACCAAACAAAAGCCCCCTTCTTGGTCAGGTCTGTCAATGGTGCAATCAAGTGAGAGAAGCTCTTCACAAACCTCCTGTAGTAAGTACATAGACCTAAGAATCCTCTCAAATGTGTCAAAGTCCTCGACGATGGCCAATCCAAAATCGCCTAAATCTTTGCCCTATCAATCTTGACTCCACCTCCTCCAATCACATATCCCAAGTACAATAACTCTGTGATGCCAAATTCGCACTTCGAAGCCTTCGCATATAGCGAGTTAGCCTCCAAGCTACCCAATACCTCATCAAGATGTCTCATGTGATCCTCCCATGTCCTACTATAGACCAAAATGTCATCAAAGAATACCAACACAAACTTCTGCAGGTGGCGTTGAACATATGGTTCATATAGGACTAAAATGTAGCGGGTGCATTAGACAAACCAAACGACATCACAAGAAACTCAAAGTGACCGTAGTGGCATCTAAAAGTTGTCTTCTGCACATCCCCCTCCATGACCTTGATCTAATGGTATCCTGATTTCTAATCTATTTTAGAAGACTAGATTGCACCATGTAGCTCATCCAGTAGCTCATCAATGCAAGACACAGGATACTTATTCTTAATGGTTTTCTTATTCAAGGCACAGTAATCTATGCACATATGCATGGTTCCATCCTTCTTTACCAAAACAACTGAAGAAGCAAAGGGACTAGAACTGGGCTTGTTATGTCCCATATCTAGGAGCTCACATATGGTCCTCTCAATCTCATCCTTAAACCATTTGGGGTGATGGTAAGGATTTGTGACCATAGGCTTGCTCTCCTCAAGCTCGATCACATGCTCAAACCCTCGATCTAGAGGTACACCTAATGGTATATTGCTGAAAATTGCACTGTGCTTGTCCAATAAGGCCTGGACATCAACATAATACTCTGTCCTATCATCATCCGAACTCTCGGTTGAAACCAAGCACTGAATTGCCCAATCCACATCATTGTGCCAGAATATCCTCTCCGTCCATTTGGCCGTGACCACTCTAGGTGCATCTAAAGATAATCCTCTCAAGACCACATTCCTGCCCTCAGATTTAAACTTCAACTTCATTGTCTGGAAATTAGTCCGAAACTCACCATGTGAGTGAAGCCACTGCATTCCAAGCACTATGTTGGTCTCTCCAATACCAACAATATAGAAATCAACAGTGATTGTATAGTTACCCATAGTGATGCTCAACTGTGGAACCCTCCATGTGCATTTCATGGATTCACCATTGGCTACCACCACATTGAAGCCCTCAAAATCTTCTGTCTGCAGACCCCGTCTCTCTACCAAAGTAGCATCAATGAAATTGTGGGTGACCCCACTATCAATAAGCACCACCACACGTCCCTTCATAACCCCGCGAACCCTAAATGCTTTGTACCTGGGGGTACTAGACAATGTAGCTATGGTCTTGGCAGGAAAAGTCTCTGCAGTCTCGACATCGACACTATCCAATGCATCAACATCATCAAGCTCATGAGGTTATAATACCTCCTCTTCCTCATCATCATTGTCCTCATAGACCTCAATATATTGAGCCTTGTTCTTCCTAGAACAATTGTGTCCACGTGTCCATGGTTGATGGCAGTCGAAACATAGTTTCTTTCGCCTCAACTCCTCCCTAAGTTCTAGTGAATGGCTTCCTAGCCAAGTCCTATCTCCTATCATCCTACCTAGGTGGAGGCACTCTCTGCTGAACCTTGGGTGGAAATCTGGACTTTGGAGTAGACAACTCCAAATCTCGATCTCTCCTAATGGCCTCATGTAATGAAGGAGGCTCAAATGCCTTCATGAATCTAGCCAAAGTATTTGTCAATCCTACTATGAATAATGAAGTCAACCTCATCTCTGAAATATCAAGAACCATCATCGAGAATCTGAAAATCTACAATGTAGACATCCAAGGAACCTGTCTATCTCGAGTGAGTCAACTCCCTAAAGAACCTATTAGGGTCTCTCCCATCAAATTTGTCCTCCAACCTCTGTGTGAACTCCGTGTATGTGGTAATGTGCATGTGCCCCTATGTCTCTAGTCGATGCCACCAATCATGTGCATCTCCCTCAAGGTGTAGGATCACAAATTTAATTGCATCCTCCACACTCATGGGGTTCAAATCAAAATAGGTCTTCAGCCTTTGTATCCATGAACATGCGGTACACTTCTCTGAGCCATCAAAGTGCAGAATAGAAATCTGGCCCAAACACCTTTGTAGTTCAGGTACCGGCATGTGATGATCTCTCTTGGGCTTGCTTCCAATCTTCATCCTACAATAATCTGGAAATGGCATATTAACCTTGAAACTCTCGCTCAAAGTTTGGTATTTCGACCAACAAGAATCCTCATAAGTATATATGTTGGCTGTCCCATATGTGATGCTTCAGAATCTTTCAAGAAAGAAGGCTCATGAAGACTCGTAGGCTTGTTAGAAGAATGGAGGAATTGCTGCCCCGAATTGTCATTCTCACCCTTTTCCCTATTATTCCCAGATTTGATCTGATTCATATTCTGAGTGAGTTGGCTCAAATAGAGATTGGTTGTCTCCCGTTGTTTCACCATGTTGATTAACATTTTCTTCAAAAATTCCTCATTCATATCTTCTGCTTCGTTCCCTTCCCTATCTGCCATGTTTTTACCTTCCTTTTGAGGTGTATTCCAACTAGAATATACCTTTATGCACTACCCAACATGCTGCAAGAAAGGTAGCTCTAATACCACTGAGATATCCCTTTTAGGATATCACTTCAAACACAGAAATTTTAAAAAAGAACACAAACTGTAGTTTTGAATTTTCAAGACTGAAAGGTACAAAAATAAATAAAAAATTATATCTTTCAAAATAATCACTTTCAACAATACCCAGAAGCTTCAAATGATGTGGAAAATTATGGAGAACAATAAACAATTGAGAAAGAATTTTTATCTCATAGGTCTGATTTTATTTTATGACAGAAAATGAGAGAAAAATAAAGCTGACTGTAATCTCCATTATAACAATAGAAAAATGATGGAAATGAATTCTAGGGCATCTTTATGACGATAACAATCTCCATCTCCGAAATCTCCAGAAAATGCCCACTGAAACCCTTTCAAATCGGTGCCCGAAATCTCCAGGTAGGTCGCCCCACTTGTGGGAGACTCACAGCGGCCTCAAAACTGAAAATAAATGGATACCCAGTTGATGGCGGGCTGTCATCTTCTCTAAATCTGAATTTTTTATCAATCTTGCCAATAAATCGTTCATCCTTGATCTATATCTGCAAATCTAAACTCAATTCAGAATCACACAAACAACAAGCTAGGAATATGGATTGGAAACCCTCACCGAAGAATGCTCTACCAATTAAGTGTGGATCTCTCACTACCGAATCTAGGGATCCTGCAGAATTTGACCTCCACAAGCAAAAGGGTTGCTAATAGTAATAGCTCCAAAAGTCTGAAAGTGTGAATATCCCCCAAATGACCTCAAAGGGAAAATATATATCCAACTCCAAAAAGATGAAATAATCTCCACCATCCAAATTAGGGATAGGAAATCCAATGCCCAAGATTAAATCATCTCCAAACAAGATCAATGGCCTAAAAGAAACCCTACACCCCTTTGGGAAGAACCCATGTGCATAAATCTATAAGTGACTTTATTGTGCACATGCTAAAAATATGACTTAAGTTATCTCAACATGAAATTAGAAGCTACATGGTGAAAAAGTACCACCTAGTCCCCCTCACTTAAGTCAACGAATAAATATAATATAAACTGAAGGTGGTAACGGTAACCCATACCTGATAGCCTCCAACTTCTCTAACCTTTTGGATATGACCAAGGCTAAGACTGAAATAAGCCTACTAGGCCTCCTGCGTAGGAATGGGGACATTACAATCTTACAGTGGAAATTACATGTGAAATTGCTATCAACATTCACGTAGTCAAGGACCATAGTTTGATTTCACAAAAGAACTTACATCTATTATGCATATGCCTTCTTACTTTAACCGTGGAGTTCTGGAACGAAGTTACATTCAAGGCTACCTTATGCATATGCATTTTTTCTTTTTGTATACCAGTTGGGGTTTTCCCGTCCTGAACAACATGTGAATGAAAGGGACGAGGATAGGTCCAAGTTCAAGGAAACTTCTGAGAAATAGATACCCTACAAAGTTGTCACATAACCTGAAAATATGTTCTAGTTGTGTGCCACGTCTCCTTAATGTCATGTTTCTTGAAGAATCCTAACCAATAAAATTGAATACATTCGGGTTATCTTTGGGGTTCATGATTGATGCCAACCACTTTGTCAAAGATGTATTAAGTTTTAACATGATTAGAAAAATATAAATCTATTATAAATGTGCACTTAGAGGGTACTTGTATCAGCATGTATGTTCCATTAAATAGAGTTCGCAACATATTCCAACATTCACCATCTGATAGAATTCTAGTAGGATTTACAGTTGCAAACATAATTTTTGTACTTCAATGATTTAAGACCAGGTTATTGGTCATAGAATATTTTTTAATTTGTTAATTTATTTGCCTTGATCAGAATTGGACTGTCCTTAATGATCTAATTTTTAGATATGGTAACAATTGCACTCGCCGATGTAGTTAGAGCACCATGTGAATTCTGTATTTTATTGACAAAAGTTATAAAAAAATGCAAAATTACGGCCATATAATTATGAAAATCCCTCTGCATGACATTAGCCTTCATACCAAAGTATTTTGCATCTATAGAAAAAACATGCGCACACTATCTGCAGTGTCATCTCTTATTATGCATATAACATACAATATATTCTCTGAACAAAATTACCAGATGACACCAACTACTCAAGGGTCAAAAACATGAATGCAGAAACAGACAAGAACATCAAGGACATACCGTTGATCACCTAGATTGATGACCAAATAACATGCTAGATAACATTTTGTTACCATATCGCTTAACTTCACAGCGAGACTAATTGGGAGATATTTTGTACACTCCCCTGCTTTTCATGTAATTGCTCTAACCTCTAAGTACCATTGACAATTTTCGGTAATCTGTTGACAGTAGCATGATTTCTTTATTTATAATTTGTGATTTCTCTATATTCAAGAACTACCTTCCTAATTAACAAGTGCCTACCATATATCAAACACTTATATCTTATCAGACAAATTCCTTCTAAAGACACAAAAATATCTTCATCTTGTATTTTTATGATCAAATTAGATGCATACATAGTTTAAGATCATGAAAATCGCAAGAGAAAACGGGATTTGACAACCTTAGACAAATAAGCAACTAGGTAAAGTAGGTCTGTTATCAGCACAAAGAATAACTTATTAAAATTTATTAGAAAATGAACATCAGACATTGCTTTTACTTGTAGCAATTCAATTATGAACTAATTATTTATTGTGTTTCAAATGCTGAGGGAAAAAAAAAAAAAAAAATTTGTCACAACTGAATACATGACTAGAGGCTTAGCTTTTTTCTCTTATGTTATTTGTAACGATATATGCCCAAGATACATAAGATTGAGACATATTTATCTGAAGATGTGTCTCCCAAGTATAGGTATGTATACTAGGTATACACAATGAGACACACACACATATACACCAATCCTGTAACCTGATATACCTGTAATTGAAAATGGTGTATCCGTACTGATAACTATACCTGTGCCCACATTCCTTAGTAATAATCACAGGCATTCACAAGCCAACTGTCTAACTTTGATTTTAAAATATAAATACGTAGCTTTTATTTAGATGGTAACTGTACAGTAAAATTCATTGATAAACTAAAAGAAAGCAAATGAATATAATATTATCACGAGAAATTACCTACAAGAGGATGCCCTATATAGGACAAATGAATCCGTATTTGGTGAGGCCTCCCTGAGTATATCTCAACCTACATAAATGACCATGTCATGACACATCAAATAGCTAGGGATTACATCACTCAAAATACCAATTGGTCAAGGCAGTTTTCATTGAATGCTAGTGCGACCATCACTCCATGCTGCACATATATATGAACTAGCCAAACAGCTTCTTATCGCATATCAAGGGAAAGCTAAGAATTAAAAAATGGGTTCTTTACACACACCACTTTATGTTATGCTACTCAAAAGGTTATTCCGTTGTGTCATTGTTTTATTAGCTTCAATGTGATGGTTTACACACGCACAAAACAAAAAATTCTTAATACAAGAGAAATAAATTGAGAAACATTTATAAACCACAAATAGAAATGTCAATGAGATCATCCTTGTACTTTATCAATATATGCATGGCTATCACACTAATAACTAATATCAAAATACTTTTCATTATGACAAATCAAACCTTGAAAAACAAATTGTGCGATATCAAACAATCCCAATTATATTTTACTTTTTCATGGAATGTGTTGCAAACTAAGGAACCAGATTCTCTTCGATTTCAAGCTCTCTTGCAATTTCCTTTGACTCATCAATCATCGGTTTTCCATTTAGTAGATCTATAAACCCACTTCACTATCACATGTGCATTCCAAATTTCACAAATATAGTAGCCTTATTTGAAGAACTTGGTGAAATATTGTTGAGTGTAGGTTTTCCTCAGTCGTGAATTTAGAAGGAACTTGTGACAGGATACCTGTACATAACAACAAAAACTGAACAAGTGGGAGATCACAAGGAGCAAAACAAGATAAAGGAAGAGAGCACATAGTATATCATTCTTAATAAATGAAGCATAGAAAATATGTTGGAGTCTGATCTTAACCATGGTAATGAGTGGTATAATGCTAGACATAATCATAAAAATCCAATTTTTGGAAATAAAATGATGAAGAATGATAAGTGTTCATATTACTTTGTAAGTCGAAATGAAATTGTTGTGTACTTTTAACAGTTTGTGTTAGTTTCTCTACATCTTATGATTATTTAAAGTCATAAATTCAATGTAATCAATATAAAAGCACTATAAAGATCCAACTGCTTTCACCAACTCAAGGACCAACGCATCAGTTCGGAGTGTTGGTGCCAAGTTCCAAAATCAGCAGTCTAGCAATGCTTAGAAGATTAGGTTGGCCGAATTCCACAAGAAAGACCATCCATTAACTTGTTGGAAGGCTCACATCAGACACACTGCATCATCGCAAGCATCTTGTTTTCACATTTGGGATCAGTTCAGATATTTTTCAACACCTATGAACAAAACTAAACATCGACAACAGTAATTATCCACAATTTGACAGACAAACAGAAATAGTTTACAAAATAATGACAGACATCCTAAGATCACATGTAACAAGAAGGAAAACCCTCTTAAAAAGAAAAAGTCACCTGTTGCACAATTTCAGAATTCTGCACATTACCAGGAAACAGAAACAGATCTGAAATGTGGAAATGCTGATTTTCCAAGAACCCTTGGAAACAAAACAGCACGGAAACGTCCAGACAATAAAATTATTAAAATATAGAAAAATATATAACAAAACATAATTCTCCTTTTTAGTCCATAAAAGGTAAAACACTTCAAAAATATGGTAATCATGAAAATTCAAAACATTCAATATACTTAAAATTAAATTGTTCATGTCACGTTTTTTAGGGTAGTTTAGATTACTTTTGAAGTTCCTCTTTCTTTTTTATTTTCTACGTTTATGTATTTTTTTAAAAGCACCAGAATGCACGGATGCCTGCAGGAAGGCCTTGTTGCTTTCGACAAGTGTACAAGTGTTTCTGGCGTGTTCCAGAACCAAAAATTGCTTCGGATGGCATTTCCTGCAACATACTTTGTTGGCCTTGCATCTTGTCAACAAGTGCAAGTACATGTGGCAGTCTTGTAACACACTTTCTTCCTTCGCCGTCTAGATTGAATTCAAGTCAATGCATAGCATTGCAGCGATAAAATTGGAAGTGCTTGGATGCCCTCATCCCTTTGGGATATGGTTCCAATGTTACTTTCTTTGATTTGCTCATTTTGTAGTGTTAGCTTGACTTTGTTCAGCTTTAGGTTGCACTCTAGCGAATAAAGCTTTATATACTTTGATCACCATTTTTATTCCTTTTAACTTATCTATGGTTAGCACAACAATGATTTCATTCCATATTAGCCTAAGTGTCCATGTATAGATTTGAGCTTGCTCGTAATCCATTGTGTTCAACTTATACTTGAGTATGAGGTTCCATATGTTGCATTATTTGCATTTTAGAAATAATTGTGTCTTTATCCAACCACTTCAATGGTTATAGATGGGATTTGCGTTTGGCATTCATTGTTTCTTTCATGTCTTGTTCATAACAATTTTAGCTTGAATATTGCTGCCTATAGCTTTTGGCTTTACATCAATTATTGTATTCCATCGTGCAGCATTCTTGATATTAGACATATTGGAATCATGAAATTGTCCGTATTGCTTAGTTTGTTTTCAAGATTTTGAGATGCTTGCTTTTGCTTGTGATTTACGTCACTGCTAGAGAGTGCTGCTTGCAGACCACTGTATAAAATATGGTCTAACATTTGGTGTTGCATTTGTGTTTTTTCCTTCCACGTTTTACATTTTGTAAATTTGTTGTGTTGCAAACTGCTCATAAGTTGATTTAAGTTTGAAACATTGTTGCACTGTTCACATTAAAGATCAAGTTGCATTTATTGTTAGCATGACACTTAATGATTTTCCTTAGCACAAAATGTAGCAGTGAACTTCCATTGGTATTAGTTGAATACCTAGCATTTCATGATATAGTCGCCACAACTAGGCATAAACGATTAATTTAGCAACTTTTCCCTTCAAATATCATTTAGTTATTCAACTCACTTTGTCTCAATTCCTCAAAGTACACCAAGAGGAAAGAGCATCGCGCCCAAATATTTGTATCCATATGGGTCAACAAAGAAAGAAATTATATTAATGTCCATGGATAACCAAAAGTAGGAAAATGGGACTTGAGAATACCACCATAAACAATAGAAAGTTCAAGGGAAGAGAATCCAACAAGCTAAAGTACAAAAGACAAAGTAAAGCAATGTGCCACTAACAAAGGTGGTAATGGAATCAATACAAATAGCAATGGGGGCCGAACAAGAGCCCCCACAAGTAAGTGCCGATGAAGATTGGAAGACCTCATCAAAAACCTCTATATGTGCTCGAAGAGGAGGGGTCATTTCACCCATCATCAATCATTGTGAAAAGATATGATAGTGTTCGTCGGGGAGTACCCAATGTCGGAGGGACCTAGTTGGGAGATCCTAGGGGAATGCAAAGCATTTCCTCTAGAATCTCCCCTAACATTCAAGGCCAAGGTACTTCTCGTGATACAAAAGAAACTCATAATATGACTCTGCCTCTGTGGTCTGGAGGCAACTGGTAAGTAGTAGATCCGTGTTGTTGGAAAGGGGCATAGCAATGCCGGCAGGAAGAAACAAAGCCCCGGTGCCAAGGGAGAGTAGGTTGGGGGGTTTGAGTAATCTGAGTGGTAATGATGTGCTAAGAGAAGCATCACCTAACTAATCCATCAGCTATGATGCGTGGTGTACCGGTGTCCAAAGGGGGCTTAGTGTTGCCAATCGCCTGGATGGGCTAGAAGAAAGAGGTGATCAACATGGGGGCTCTAGAGCCTCTAGGCTCCTCCTGTAGGGATCTGCGTCGAACGGTGATGGCCTCACAAAGAAAAAAAAAATAGGCACCACTGGTCTGGATATCTACAGAAAGTAGATAGAGTGCTGGCTAAGTCCCTATAGAGGCTATGATATCTTCCCCAAATCTCATAGTAAATGGTGCATCTAAAAATGAAGTGTTCCTCGATCTCCACCTCCAAGAGGGAGAAAAGACAACACATCCAATCCAAATGGAGAAAGTGGTGATCTGTTTCAACCTGTAGTTGATGAGAACACACTCTCATCTGGCCAAGGGGAAACCTCAAGCCATGGGACCAATGACGCTTGAGATAGCAAGTGGGAAACAAATAATAACATCCACTACTTATAAGAAATGCTCAGTGTAGAAACCAAGCTTGGGACTGAGCAGCTCAAGGGGGAGATATAGATTGCCTAGATATACTATCTATAGATGTCCTCTCTAGAAGCTCTAGTGATGATGTCCTTTATGGGAAGGAGCTCGAGTGGGGGCATCCAAGGAATACATGAAAGGGGGTAGCTGATCCATAGAGATGCCAATTGAAAGGAGCAACCTAGCCTCAAAGTACTAATAGTGTCGGAGTCTGGGAGGACTAGTGAAGCAATCCTCTTTTGAGGCTTTGAGGAGAAAAGTGCTAAGTATGCATAACTCTCATGACCAGACGCTCAATCCCCCAAGGCCCTGAGTTTGTGAATGGAGAAAGTAAGCCTAATGATAGTCTCAAGGCATAGCAGCTGGGCAGAAAATTCAGTTTGGACGATGCACTGAGGAACTATCATCTTGCAACGGATCATGTGTTGTAAAGTGAGACTATAGACCCTCTCAATATGGGCCCAGTCAATGGCCCCCAAGCTAGGTCCCCACACCTCCGAACCATATTAAACTGTAGGTTTGATGATTGCATGAAAAAGACATAACTTGGAAGCAATGTCCTGGAAGGGGATCTGGAAACACTAATGTTCTAAGATAGAAAGAGAGGCATACCCCTTGCATAGGTGCGGGTGAGAGACAAACTTTATGTTAAAGCATGGACCAGAAAATTGGACCCCCAAATAAGTGTAGGCTGATGTGATCTCTAGAAGTTCCCCTTTGTATAAAAACTAGAATCTGGAGAGAGAGCGCTTGGAGATATTGAAGACCATGCCCTTAGATTTATTAAGGTTGACCACGAGTTGTCAAAGTTCACACTAAGCAAGGGTATCAAGTTGCCATTGTAGGCCCTCGGCAGAGTGTGAGAGGAGGGCATCATCATTGGCAAAAAGAAGGATTGCTATAAGCACCTAATGCAAAAGACATCCTCATCCATATGGGTATATTGTCAAAGAAACTCCTCCAACACATCAATGTAGATGCTGAATAGTGCCAGTGAGAGAGGACACCCTTGCTTGACCCCAATGGTACTCTTCACAATGTCATAAAAAACCATGTGAAGTATGAAACTGCCCATCAACTATCTCATAAAGTCTCCAAGCAGGGGTAATCAAACAGTCTAGAATACCGATATCTCTTAACTTCTTGAAAAGTGTCTCGAAATCGAGACAAAGGCTTTCTTGAAGTCAACAAAACATCAAAAGACTTTGGAAGACTTATGATAGGCTACTTCAATAATAGCCCGAAGTGTGAGGATGTGATTGATAGTCTGATAGTCCCTTCTGAAGCCAACCTTCCCCTAGCTCTGTGATTACTCCTTTCTAGTTACTCTAAAAACTACATGTCTAACACTATGGCATAAAGTTTGTGTTGACGCTGTGGATTGCACCCTTGAAAGAAGACTCGGCTTCTCTCCTCCACACGGCACAATGGAGACTTTCCTCTTGCTGTGGGCTTGGCAAAACTGAGGAAAGAATCTCTAGATAAGGGCTAGCTTCCTTTGATGCATCTCTGAGGTCTTTCACTAGTACTGCTAAGAATGGGGGGGTGAAAAGGGAGAAGGATATAGCCAAAACAAAAATTATCTAAACGGTGATGCACCAAATGATTTTGATCTACTCAGCTATTTTAAAACCTCAGACCAGAAGGGGGCGAATAGACACTTTATATGACAAAAAGACCAGACTGTAGGGAGCTTAACAGGGGCTTAATGAAGACACAATAAAAAGGAACTTACCACAGGCGCTATAGAAAACACACTGTCAGATAACTACTCTTTTGTCTCTGCGCTCCAAGTGAAGCACTTCCTGTTAACCTGCAGAAATGATCTTGGCTACACTAGGTATGTTGGTGTCAATCCATGAAAGCATCAAGCTAAAATGACTGAACACAGAGTTGATACACAGACATACTCAAAAGTATAACCAGTCAGATAGAGGTAAAACGCATTCTTATTGATTCAAAGGTAAAATTTGGCAGGACTTCACCTTACAAAATGAGAGATATCTTTCTCAACTGAGAGGTTACAATATATATATCATGAAGAAGAAAACTTTGGCACCTTCCAAAACAAGTGGCCCATGCTACGTTGAATGCCTAGGAAGGAGGAAGTACACTGAAGGAACCATGTTGTGGCTGTCGCCAATCTTGACCTTGGTGCTTAACCCGTATTAAATGTCACTGCAAGAGCATGGGTCGCTTTGTCTGTTTGAATGACAAGGCCGCTTCTCAGTGAAGTTCACGCGACTGTCTGCTCATTAATGTAAAATGAGAAAAAAATGGTCCATTCTATTGAATGCCCGCGCTCCCCTTGGTGGCCACTTGGTAGAGACTATTTCATCCACTGCAATAACTTCTTGTGCCGACGCTTTCTGTGCCACCTGGACTGTTCTATTCATTCTGCACTTGGCCTTTGTGTTTTCCTGGCTCTTTGGCCCTTGGGGCTATCTTTCATCTCCTCCTGGCTCTTTAGGCTCCTTTCTCGACCGATACATCCCATCAAAATTGACGTCTATGGGCCTGTCACTATTTGAAAACCAACGGCTATTTTGTTGTCTTGAATTTGACGTTCGCGTGCCCGTCACCGGACGTTTGAACTCCAACGGCTAGTTCACTATGTTAAGGTTGACGTGCTCGAGCCCGTCATCCCTTTGGTTATTCCTTCGGCCCTTTGCAAACGAACCTTACCAAAGGGAAGGTGTCCCTTCAGAAAAATGAAAAAGGTCCCTTTTTGATCATTGAGAGCCCTCCACAAGGGCACTTGTCTTTCAAGCTCATTCAGGTTTCCCTCGTCTTCTTAATTCCTTCGGACAAAATGTTCGAAGGAAATCTTCCCTTCAAAGTCTCAGCCCTTTCTTTCGGTCTTTTCCTTCGATAAATTCCTTCGGACAAAAGTCCGAAGGAATTTGCCTTAGTTTCTTTCTTTGTGAATTTCTTCGGGCAAAATGTCCGAAGGAATTCCTTCGGGCACTTTGTCCGAAGGAATTCACCCTTTGATTCTTCCCTGGATTTCCTTCTAACAAAAATCCAAAGGAATCCCTTGTCTTTCCTTTGGATTTCTTTCGGACAGAAAATCTAAAGGAATCCTTTGCCTTTTTCTCTTTCCCGAATGTGCTCACTGCCCTCTGCAAGGGCACTTTGGGTCCGAAGTTGCCCTTCGGAGCCTGCTGAATGGTCCAATTTGCAACCAGCCTGCCGTCCGCAAGGGCACTTGACCTTTGGAGCCTTGTAATAGACTTGTATTTATTTGAAACTGGCTCCTTCCTTTGTTAATAAAAGGCCTGCCCGAAGAAAATCTGTTGAAGCAAAACAAGTCCCAGATCAACCCGAAAACCTACAGGACTCAAATCACTCAGCTTTTTCATGGAACAAGCCTACGACAAAGGGAAAAACCCACAATTGCAGCAAGGTGAAAACATCAAAGACTGGGACAGCAAGGAAAGAAAAGGGAGACCAATTTTTTTGGCCTGCAGGACCAAAAAATGGTCAACAAATTGACGATTCACAGGGGAAGCATGCCTGCTATGCTAAAGAAACCAGTGGCTTACAAGTCCGTTGGGCAGAGAGTCAGAATACAGACCGAAAAATTTGACAATAACCTTGAGAGACTGAAGAATCAACATGAAGCTTTTACCCCCAAACGGTAAACAAAACACACAAGGCTAAAAAACTACGAACATGCGCAAAAGCACTTAGGGAAAACAGGGAAAATATGTACATGATGAGAGAAGGCTCGGTGACAATGCTTAAGATATATCCCATTAACTGGGATATACAGTTCCTCACCATCCAACCTGAAGAGTTGGAATGCATTATGTTGCTTGCACTGAGTGATGACATACGGACCACTCCAAAGGGCGTCGAACTATGCATGTTTTCCAGGCTTAGCTCAGTCCTCATCCCATTTTAAGACAATGTCGCCTTCTGAAAAGCCTTTTGATGAGGATTTCTTATCAAAATGCTTCTTGGTTTGTTGTTGACGACTGGTCATAAAAACCATGGCTTTGTCTCTTGTCTCCTGAGGCTCCATCAATTCACAAAGCCTGACTTCCATGCTATCACCTTCTTCCAATTGCAGCTGATGAGCGAGATCCAAGGCTAGCAATTCAAGCGAAATAGGAAGTCTAGCTTCCCTTCCATACACAAGCGTGTATGGTGAATTGCCAACTGCCCTCTTTGGAGTAACCCTGTCTGCCCACAAGGCTGTTTTCAACTTGGCGTGCCAAGTTCTCTAATTTTCCTCCATTGTTTTTTTGATAATTCTGATCAAATTCTTGTTGGTGGACTCAACCAACCCATTTCCTTGTGGGTATTAGTTGGAAGAAGTGCTAAGGTAGATGCCGTATCCCAACGCCCACTCGCTTGTTTTGGTTCCCAAGAAAGCCAATGCGTTATTTGAGATGATGGTAGCTGAGACTCCAAACCTTGTCACCAGTTCTTCGTAAAAGTCTAGGACTGCACTTTCGTTAGCTTCTTTCAAAGCAACAGCTTCTACCCATCTCGTGAAGTAGTCTGTAGCAGTCAAGACCTATTTGTGGCCAGCACTGGAAAGAGAGTTGATCATCCCTATGAAGTCAAGGCCCCATTGCATGAATGGTTGTTCTACTTGAATAGGCTATAGAGGCATTGCAGCCAGCCGTTGCTTTCCATCAAAGAGGGCACACTTTTGGCACTTTTGTACCCAGCCATGGGTGTCTCTGAATAAAGTGGGCCAGAAGTAACCAGCCCACATAATCCTTGCAGCTATAGTCTTAGGAGCAAAGTGACCACCAGCTGGCCCGTCATGAAACTTGGATAGTATCCTGTAGACCTGACTTGAGTCTATGCACCTCAAGAGTACTCCTGAAATATCTCCTTAGTCCTATCAAGGCCCTGCGGGCACTCACCGGTGAAAAGGAAACGTTTCATGTCTGATGCTCAATCCTTCATGACTGTTGGTTATTCTGCTATAGCTTCATCATGGATTAGCAAAATGTTCTCTTTCTGTTGTTTAAGGTCTGTAGCAAGGTGTTCACACAGGCCTTTTCCCCTTACCAGCTTGGTGATTTTGATATCCACGTCATATTCCATTACTTTGGTGATCCATCCCGCTCTATTTTCATAAAGATCACCACTGATCAAGAAATCTTTGACGCTGGGATGGGGCACCATGAGATGAACCTTGATGTTGGACAGCGTATGTCTAAATTTCTTCAGGCTTCATATGACCGTAAGGACTTGCTTTTCAACATATGTGTACCTAATTTCAAAACCTTCCAGACCTTGGCTAAAAAACGTGAGCGACTGTTCAAGGTTTTCATCGTTTGCTTGGGTAAGCATAGCGGAGATTACCTCTTCATTTCCGAAGGTGTAGAGGTTGAAATCCTTAGTGAAGTCAGGACTGATCAAGGTAGGAGCCTAGGCGATAGCCTATTTGATTCCTTCAAAACTATCCTTCGCGCTGTCCACGCAAACTTCTCATCTTTCTTCAACATGGAGGTCAGTGGCTTGACTACCTCAGCAAAATTTGGAATAAATCTCCTAATGAAATTTATTCTGCTGAAGAAGCTTTGCAGAGCTTTCTTATGCTTAGGCAAGGACAACGCTAAGATGGTGCGGGCTCTTTCTGGATCAATGGTCAAGCCCCCTTTTGAAACAACATGGCCAAGGAGTTTACCTTCATGGACAGCAAACACGCATTTCTTGGATTGAGAGAGATACCAAACTCTCTACACCTCTCAAAGATTTGCCTAAGGTGCTTCAGATGTTGGCCTGCCTCCTTAGAAAACACTGTCACATCATCAAGATAGACTAGTACAATTTTATTTATCAGGTCCTAGAAAACCATGTCCATGGCTTGCTGAAAGGTAGCTCCAGCATTCAACAATCCGAATGGCATTTTTCGGTAAGCAAAAGTTCCCCACTTGGTAGTGAAGGTTGTCTTGTACTGATCACAATCTTGCACCAAAATCTAATTGTACCCTGAATACCCATCCAAGAGGGAGAAACGTTCGTTGTCTATCACCATTTGGAGGATCTGCTCCATACTTGGGAGAGGATAGTGATTTTTCAATGAGACTCTATTGAGGTCTCTGAAATCCACACATAGTCCGATCTTCCCATTCTTTTTCTTAACAGGGACTAGATTGGCCAACCAAGAAGAGTGTTTGATGAAAAATATGATCCTGGACTCAATCAACTTGGTGAGTTCCTTCCGCATGAGAGGCTCAATTTTTGGATTGACAGGCCTTTGTTTTTGTTTGATGGGTTTGGCGCCTTCCTCCAACTCAATGGTGTGTTGGGCCAAGCTTGGGTCAAAACCCTTCAAGTCGCTATACTCCCAAGTAAAAACATTGGCAAATTCTTGGCACAACAAAATGAAAGCATGTCTTTCATGATCTGTACATACCTTCCCAAGTGTAAACAGCTTGTTCTTAAATATTTCAACTTTTTCGTAGTTTTCTTTCTTCGTTGTGATGCTCACTTTGTCATTTTTTAGTTTGTCGTTCTTTAACTGAACAATCTGGCTGCCATACTGCTGCTGCAACTTGGCTTGATTTCTAAAGGCAAACTCAGCCTCCTCTTGCAAGAAGAGCGCTATCTGTCGATCGTTTTCAAACACCTGCAAATTGGTGACGTTATCAGGCATGGAGGGTCTGATTACCACTTTCAAATGGCATGGACTGCTAGCTCGGCCTATCTCCTCGGGATGTCAAACTGGGCACCAACTACCGCTAGCCTGTCCGCTTGTTTATTCTGTTCTCTTGAAATGGAAGTAACATTGAAATTAAGGAAACTCTCCACTAAGTCCCACACTCTGTGCTTGTAAGACTTAAGCAAGGAATTCTTTGTCAAATTTCGGCCTCTCCCCTGATTTACGATTAACTCGTTGTCCCCAAAAACTTGCAGTTCTTTAAATCCTTTCCTCCTTGCCCACTCCAAACCATGAATGAGGGACTCATATTCTACAACATTGCAAGTACAAGAAAATTGGAATCTGAAAGTTGAGAAGTATCTCTCCTTTGAGGGAGAAATTAACACTACACCACTAGCTCCCAATTTGCTCCTTGAGCCATCAAAGAAGAGTTGCCATAAACCCAAGCTCTCTTGGTTTGCCTTCATCAAATTTGGCACAAGAGTACCCTCTTCATGTATGCAATAAATTTCAAGACCTGCCTCTTCTATGAATTTGTATGGATCATGTTCAAAGTTGTCACTTCCCCATTCGTCTAAGAGCAAGTCAGCAACTCCTTCAAGGGCAGAGAGCAGAGATTGGTCCACTTGAAATTCTTCTTCATCAATGATGGCGTAGCTGACATTCGCCGCTTTGAGTGAGTACGGCTCCAGCTGATCCCTGTGGATTGGCTCCGACTCAATCTTGACCTTAGTCCCATATTTGGTTCTAAAAACCATGTAAGACCAGTTTGTTGCTAGGTACCTGCCTATTTTGGATGTGAAATCTCTAGACAAGCAGATAGCAAAGTAGGGAGGGACATCTGCCACTACCACGTCGTGGGAAACTGAGAAAGTTGGACAGGGGTGCAGCGTTAGATTCAAGCCTCGTACCACTCTTAGTGTCTTCGTTGGTGATCCATCTAGCTGCAAGACTCCCTTGGTCATCTCCTCGTATTTGAGTCCCAGCTTATCCGCTATGCATTTGGGCATTACTGAGGTGCTTGCCCCACTGTCAATAATGTAGTTGTGTACCAATAAATCTCCTATGACTAATGATAGATAGAAAGGGGAAACCTTTTCGTCTTTCTTTGCTTGGCCTGCTGTGGAAGGGTGCCCATTCATGATCAAAACGTTATCAGCGTTTGTTGAAACAGCTTGTTCATTTAGCCTGTACAATTCCTTCTAGAGTATGTCCTTTTGTCCTGGCATTGCTAATGAATCCCACAAAGAGATATTCATGTGCAGCTTTTTCATCTGGTCTACCACATTGATCTAAGGGTTGTTGCCTTTTAAAAATTTTTTGGAGGCGCTTGCAGCCTGAGGAGCAGGTCGAGGAGCTGAGGGCGCAACCGGCGGCCTATAATTTGAAAAAATTTGGTTCATATGTGATGAAGAAGATGCTGCGGACGTTTGGGCAGCTACCTGAGCTTCCTCCATAGCTCTCCTTTTGGACCTAGTGTTGGCTGCAACATAATCACCTTGGTTGTTCATACTGCCCACATAGTTTACTACACAGAATTCACCTTCCAGGTGATTCATGAGAGTGGAATCAGACTGAGCCTGCCTGCTGTCCATCCCAAGTTGTAGTGATGCCTCAAAGCTTGGGAATTGGGCAGTCACCTGATTGTTTTGTGCGTTCATATATTGACTCGACGTCTCATTTGTATAAGCAGCATGTTCTTGACCATACCCCAAGGGTGAGCAATTAGGCTGCCCTGTACCAGATTATTTTGAGCGAGCATAAAAGCTTTGGGCGATGAAGGCCCTGGATTGTACCTTTGATATGGTTTGGCTTGTGCAAACTGACACTGTCCTTGATTATAATTCTAAAAAGGGAGTCTATTTGCTTGTCCGAACTGCTGGTATCCCTGATTTGGCCGATAGTTTTGAACTTGTTGCCTTTTGAGAGCCACTAATTCGTTGGTCACGCTTTGTAACAAGCTCTTAACTTCATGAAGGTCATTGGACGAGGTAGCAGTCAGCTTTTCTACGCCAGGCAGAAGAGCTAAGGTAGGTGCAACATTCTGAACTAGAGGTGGCAATTCAGGAAAGAGCGGCATATGAGGTCTAGGGGCTATCTTTCCTACTTGCACCAGGGAATTTTCAGCGGCTATGGCTATTTCATAGGCAGCTGGCAGCACTTGTCCTCCCATGGACTGTATCATGACAGCAATGTCACTATTCAAAGCTTTCAAGTGATAGAGGAAAACATAGCTTGGGGTCGGCCTAACCAATATCGAGATTTTGTCCCAAGGCTTTTGAAACATGGTATTGAAATCCTACATGAATTCATGTGGAGCTCTTTTCATGATGGTTAGTTGCTCAACAAGCAAGAGATGGTCACTCTTCTCCCCGAATCTGTTTGTCAAGAGAGTGCCCAATTCGTTCCATGTGCCGACTGAATTCATAGACAAAGTTTCATACCAGTCCAGAACCTTACCCTTAAAAGACAACACCAGCAACCTGATGGCTATGTTCTCTTCAATGACATTATGAACATTACAGAGGTTGGCGATATTTTTGATGTGCTCAATAGCAGTAATAGGCCCCTCTCCATTAAAGGGAGGAACACTCTTAAGGGTTGTCCCTATAATTGGGTCATAATGCAAAAGGTTTTAAGGGCTCTGACCATGAAAGGCTACAAAAGATAAAGCCATGGTGATAACAGGGTTCCGTCGGGGCCTTCTTGCGTAAGTATATTTTATAGCAGGTCTGGAAAAATGACTTGTTGTATAGGGATGAGTCCTTGCAAACCTCAGTCGCCTTGTTGAGTTTAATGGTAGTTTAAAGAATTCAAAAGGGACAGCCTTGGCAGAAGATCTTGTAGTGACCTTAGGCATGGGATGTCAGACTGATCTCTGACCAAATACTGATGTTCTTGAAAAGGGAGTCGCCAGATGCTAGATTAGTGGTTTATTCTTGTTGTAACGGGACCAACACCAATCCTAGAACTTTTCTGAGCATTAAAATTAGTCCCACCAGGGGTGCCAAAAACTGTTGACGTTGTGGATTGCACCCTTGAAAGAAGACTCGGCTTCTCTCCACGCGGCACAATGGAGACTTCCCTCTTGCTGTGGGCTTGGCAAAACTAAGAAAAGAATCGCTAGATAAAGGCTAGCTCCCTCTGATGCATCTATGAGATCTTTCACTACTGCTAACAATAGGGGGGGTGAAAAGGGAGAAGGATATAACCAAAACAGAAATTATCTAAACGGTGATGCACCAAATGATTTTTGATCTACTCAGCTATTTTAACACCTCAGACCAGAAGGGGGCGGACAGACACTTTATATGACAAAAAAATCAGACTGTAGGGAGCTTTAACAGGGACTTAATGAAGACACAATGAAAAGGAACTTACCACAGGGGCTGTAGAAAACACACTGTCAGATAACTACTCTTCTGTCTCTGCAGTCCAGGTGAAGCACTTCCTGTTAACCTGCAGAAATGATCTTGGCTACACCAGGTATGTTGGTGTCAATCCATGAAAGCATCAAGCTAAAATCACTGAACACAGAGTTGATACACAGACATACTCAAAAGTATAACCAGTCAGATAGAGGTAAAACGCATTCTTATTGATTCAAAGGTAAAATTTGGCAGGGCTTCACCTTGCAAAATGAGAGATATCTTTCTCAACTGAGAGGTTACAATATATATAGCATGAAGAAGAAAACTTTGGCGCCTTCCAGAACAAGTGGCCCATGTTGCGTTGAATGCCTAAGGAGGAAGTACGTTGAAAGAACCATGTTGTCGCTGTCCCCAATCTTGACTTTGGTGCTTAGCCCGTATTAAATGTCACTGCAAGAGCATGGGTCGCTTTGTCTGTTTGAATGACAAGGCCGCTTCTCAGTGATGTTCATGCGACTGTCTGCTCATTAATGTAAAATGAGGAAAAAACGGGCCATTCTATTGAATGCCCGCGCTCCCCTTGGTGGCCACTTGGTAGAGACGGTTTCATCCACTACAATAACTTCTTGTGCCGACGCATTATGTGCCACCTGGCCTGTTATATTCATTCTTCGCTTGGCCTTTGTATTTTCATGGCTCTTTGGCCCTCAGGGCTATCTTTCGTCTCCTCCTGGCTCTTTGGGCTCCTTTCTTGGCCGACGCATCCCATCAAAATTGACGTTTGTGGACCTGTCACTATTCGAAAACCAATGGCTATTTTGCTGCCTTGAATTTGACGTTCGCATGCCCATCACCGGACGTTTGAACTCCAGCGGCTAGTTCACTATGTTAAGGTTGATGTGCTTGGGCCCATCATCCCTTTGGTTATTCCTTCAGCCCTTTGCAAACGAACCTTCCCAAAGGGAAGGTGTCCCTTCGAAAAAATGAAAAAGGTCCATTTTTTATCGTTGAGAGCCCTCTGCAAGAGCACTTGTCTTTCTAGCTCATTCGGGTTTCCCTCGTCTTCTTAATTCCTTCAGACAAAATGTCCAAAGGAATTCCTTCAGACATTTTGTCCAAAGGAAATCTTCCCTTCAAAGTCTCAGCCCTTTCTTTCAGTCTTTTCCTTCGATAAAGTCCTTCGGACAAAAGTCCGAAGGAATTTGCCTTAGTTTCTTTCTTTGTGAATTTCTTCAGACAAAATGTCCAAAGGAATTCACCCTTTGGTTCTTCCCTGGATTTCCTTCGGACAAAAGTCCGAAGGAATCCCTTGTCTTTCCTTTGGATTTCCTTCGGACAGAAAATCCGAAGGAATCCTTTGCCTTTTTCTCTTTCCCGAATGTGCTCACTACCCTCCGCAAGGGCACTTGACCTTCGGGGCCTTGTAAAAGACTTGTATTTATTTGAAACTGGCTCCTTCCTTTGTTAATAAAAGAACTGCCCGAAGGAAATCTGTTGAAGCGAATACAAGTCCCAGATCAACCCGAAAACCTACAAGACTCAAATCACTCGGCGTTTTCGTGGAACAGGCCTACGACAAAGGGAAAAAACCACGATTGCAACAAGGTGAAAACATCAAAGACTGGGACAGCAAGGAAAGAAAAGGGAGACCGATTTTTTTGACCTGCAGGACCAAAAAATGGTCAACAGTTTGGTAAATGTATGCCCTATCATAACAGCCCTGTAGTTACCAAGGATAGAGCAATCTCTGGACTTATGAATAGGGTGAATAATGTGATAGGACCATGACTGAGATAAACTTGAATACACTGCCTTATTGAAGGGCATGGCAAGCAGGAAGGCAAGGGAATCCACACCATATTTGGTGAACTCAGCTTTGAGACCTTCACATTCAGCGTCTTTACTAGTGTACAATTTCAAAATAGCTTTCAGAAGAAGTGGAGAAAACAGAGTAGCATGGTGAAGTGGGGGCAGTGGTAGCAGGGTGGGCAAGAACATCATAGAGGGAACTAGCATAGGAGACCCATGCTTAGGGGGTGATGTCAGAAACTATGGTTTTTCTCGAGAGAAGAGTACACCAAAAAGTCTTAGATGAGTGGTGGAGATCAGCAAGGAGTGTAAATTATCTAGACACAAGCAACTTATGTTTCTTACGTCAAAGAAGACAATGGTATTCCTTACAAAGCATGGGTTTGGAGGGAGGGTCACGGATTAGACAAAATTGAAGTATTTGATGAAGGGATTTGCATTCGACATCATATCACCGGTTCATAGGATAGGCTCTGTGGTAGGTAGGGGATCTAGAGTAATGAATAGTGTGGGGACAAGAGTCAAGGGCAGCATCCCAGAGGGTTTGACGTACGAACTCATACATGGAATCAATGGTGGGAAGGAGTAGAACCTAGACATAATAAGGGAGAGACAAGCAACATAGTCAATGGTGTAGTCATCATCGAAGTGGAAGGTGGTATGTCTAGTACTAGGGGGTGTTGTGGAAGGGGAAGGATGCGGGTGTCATGTCCCCCTTTTGATCGTGGAGCCATTGAAGACCTTTAGCCTTAATTTGTTTCACAAGGGCTAAAGGAAAACGAAAGAAGGGAAACAATTTGGGTTTCTTAAGAAAATTTGTAAAAATTATTTATTGTTATAAAATTCTTTTAAGGGTCATTGGCACCCAAGCCACTTAAGTTGATTATAAGAAGTGTTCTTTTTAATATTTGAAAAAGGTCTTCCCTCCAAAATGGAACGCACCCCTCGGGGGAATGGATATAAAAGAGTGGAGGATCATTTGGAGGGCATGCATGATTTTGATAATTGAAATTGTAAGCTTAAGCATGAAAATGCTTAACTTATCCATTGAGGACGAAACCCTTCAATGGAAGTTGGAGTAAGGATGGAAACTCTTACATTCAACTAGGGCATCCTCATTCAGGGGTTGCATTGAGCTTCATTAGATCTGATTTGGCAGCATTTCTATCTATTTAGGGCAGAATATTCACCATTCTTGGCACGTGGCAGCAAGGGACTCATTCTCCAAGGTTGGTGATTTGGTTTAGGGCTGCAAGAAGGTCAGCAAAACCTCAACTAAGGGTGCAAAGCAGGTTTTGGAGGTTGAATTGTAATATTCCAAATCGAAATATTTTACATTAATTTAGTTTTCTCGAAAATCCTATTTTTTTATAAATATAAAAATTGCATTTAAAATAATAAATTAAATAAAATATAAGTCCACAAGGGGTTTCGTCTTTGGGTTGTTATAATCACAAGCGTTTTCATCCTTGAGAGTTGTTGTATAGCATGGCACTTATACGAAGTTAGATGATTGAATACATAATTAAATGCCTTCCTTCCATACAACCGAATGACTATTAATACTTCATAACTTTCCATCGAAAGACGTGTCTCTTCCAAATGTCGTTTCCCAAGGGTGGCATCCATTTGCTTAATGAATGTTTAATGACTAATTAATTAATTAATAAATAATAAATGCCTCATGACTGTTGTTAAGGACTGTTGTGTTAATGATTTAATGATTGTTGTTTAAGCACAGTGAATGACTGTTGTTTAGGCGCATTTAATAACTGTTGTATTAATTGGCACCACTACTCCTTGGCAGCAATTTCTCCTTGGCAACAATTTCTTCATGTGAAATGGCAACACTTCTCCGTGAATTCAGCAATCTCCTTCTTGGGGATATTACATACCTCCCTGCCTCAAATTGCTTGTCCTCAAGCAATTGCAAATTGGAATATTCAAGAAGTAAGGCTCCTCCCCACGTTGCATCTTCTACTGACAATTCCTCAAGCAATTGCAAATTGGAATATTCAAGAAGTAAGGCTTCTCCCCACGTTGCATCTTCTATTGACAATCCAGAAGTAGAAGGATCATATGAACTCCATATGAGCAAATACCATATAACAACCTCACTCTCATTGGGAACCACCAAAATGTCAGAAAAGTTTGTATACATTTTCCATGAGACAATTTTACAAAGAACCAACACTCTGAAATCTTTAGGTTTCTTGTTTTCACTCAACAACAAAGGATAGTAGAAACAATATGAATAGCTCTTGTCAATCGAGAGGTGGATGCAAACATTTCCAACAAACGTGTACTTTATCTTACACAAACCCTTTAAGCCATTCCTTATGATAGAGTACCAAGTACATGTATAATTTCCATGGAATGCAAACATGGATCCTTCAATGGCCTGACGTTGATCCGCGATTTTCTCTTGTTCAGAATCATATAAAAGTATAAATGTATAAAGAAATTCCTGCACATTCAACAGCACATATATTATATCTGTAGAGTCTTCTGCAGATAACTCAGCTTCATTAAAATTATCAGACTAATAATCCTTTTGCTGCCATGATATACCAAACTTCACAACTAATTCAATTTCACTGGAATACGGTTGCATATCTGAATTCAGGGGAAATGAATCTATTCTCTCTGGTAAATATAGTGAGCTATGCTTGGAAGACTTAATGGTGAAATGAAATCCCACATGACTATGATAGACTGTAGGAGAACACCAAACAAAATATCCTAGCTGCTCTTGCTAAAATGGTTTGTGAACAATATACCAAAATAGGTTTACCATAGCATGTGCTCTCGTGGAAAATGGATCTAGTTGGAAAATCATCTGAACATAAGTATTCATATCAACTTGTTCTTAATAACTTTATTCTTTAATTGCCGGGCTCTATGCGGAAGATCTAGTTTTTGATAACCGACTGGAACTTGTGCAAGTAATGCTGATACAAATGTATATTCAAACGAATCTATAATTTTATCAACATTTGCCTCTGATAGTTTAGCATGGCAAAGACCAATAATATTGATGAGCCTAAACAAATTGGAGAGATGTTATCATGTCTAGAAGAAACAATGAAAGGAGGTAGGAAAATTGGTTATCAATGTTGGGTAGTTTGCTCAAATATTGTTAATGTGTTTTAGATTCCATGCTAGCATTGTTATAACTCCTTTCTCTATTCTCTCTTACAAAATCAAAACTTCCCTCTATGGCCTGAAATGTTTTGACAAATTTAAATGCTAAGAGCAATAGCTTTTCGCTGAAACCATATATCTTGATTTTAGAAATGCAAGTTCCAGACGCACAAATTTTGCTATTTAACATCTCTTGAAGAACATCCAAGAACAGTGAAGCATACATTTCTCGCAGTTCGTTGGACTTTATTGGTGAAAACCCTACTATATTTTGACAATTTATGTAGGCCTCTGTATTAGGAATTTTATTTACTTCGTGATGCCATACTTTGATTGGATGATCATCTACTACACATTTTGGAATTTCAAGTTTCTGTTTGGAATTCTTCATGCTAATTAAGTTTGTTGTATAATAATGCTCTGGCATATAATTATGTTTAAGTGGTAAATGTAAAGTGGAGTCTCTCAATAAGGGCGCTTTCCTTTTCTCTAAAATAGAAAATAAAATGTTTTCAACAATGTAAAGACCACCAACCCATGATTTATGTTGGACATTTGACAAATCACAGGGCAATGATTAGGTCACTATGTCAACTCGCATATTTTGTGATTTTAAGAAATTTAAACTTTCTAATATCAAGTTTGGGTCCCATGTTTTGAATACAAACTTCCCATGAAGAATGTCTTCTTCCCTATACACTAACGAAGGTTTAACCATTTTAGATGCAAAGCCAAGTTCAAACTGTTGAGACTCATGATATTGTAACTATGGGAATATGAAGTTTGAATTTTCGATAAGTTCAAGCTCCTTAAAAATCCACGCTTGACGACCGACATCCTCTAATAGCTTGATGTATGGATACACAACCCTTATATTTAATATGTACAAATTTGGACTTTTTTGTCTAGTTGTTAGGTTCACAACATCCTTGGCATGCCATTCATCAACATCCTTTAAGAGCCCATCATCATCGTTTATTTCTTCCAATATCACTTGAGCCCCTCCTATCGAAAAAGCAGGCATGGAATCCACTTCTCATTCATCTTTTGTTGTGGATGGTTGTATGTAATTTATCTCTAAGTCAGCCCTCAAGAGCAGCATTTCCAAGATTAATAGCTACAGCTTGATTCCCTTTATGGATTTCTAAATGTTTTAAGCACACCTCTAGGGACTCTCCATGTTAAATATGTGAATTTCCTATTACTCCAAGATGGCCAGGTAATTCTAAAAGAAAATGTGCATATGTAGAGTCTTGTTTGTTATCCATAATATCACTGGAAGTCTCTTCAATAACCTTCAACAAGTGAGGTCCATTTAAGGTCATCTGATGGACGTTTTTTCCTCACTGCTATATAAGTTTGTAGGGTAATTTTCCTTTGGATCCCCTCTAATAGTGATTAATATTCTTTGAACCAATTTATAAGATCATCATTTAATGATTTTGGAATTTCTTTGGCTAGTTCTATCCTTTGGGTATTGGAATCCATCGCCATTTTTATGGTAAGAGCCAATTGTGCCACTGTATTAACCAATTGTTCTTCGTCTTGGATGAATTTATTTATCCGCTCAATATTTCCATTGATTCGCATTTCTTTGTTCGTAAAATAGAATAATATTATTAGTATCGTATGTAAGATTTTCGTTCCATAGGCTGGCAGGATGGAAAGCTCTGATACCACTATAATATTCCAAATCGGAATATTTTACATTCATTTGGTTTTCTCGGAAATCCTGTTTTTTTATAAATATAAATATTGCATTTAAAATAATAAATAAAATTAAATATAAGTCCACAAGGGGTTTCATCCTTGGGCTATTATAATCACAAGGGTTTTTGTCCTTGAGAGTGGTTGTAGAGCATGGCGCTTATACGAAGTTAAATGATTGAATACATAATTGAATGTCTTCCTTCCATACTAACGAATGACTATTAATAATTCAAAACCTTTCATCGAAAGACGTGTCTCTTCCAAATGTCTTTTCCCAAGGATAGCGTCCATTTTCTTAATGAATGTTTAATGACTAATTAATTAATTAATCAATAATAAATGTCTCATGACTGTTGTTAAGGACTATTGTGTTAATGATTTAATGACTGTTGTTTAGGCGCAGTTAATGACTGCATTTAATGACAGTTGTTTAGGAGCATTTAATGACTCTTGTATTAAATGGCAGTGTTAATCCTTGGCAGCGACTTCATGTGAAATGGCAACGCTTCTCATTGAATTCAGTGATCTCCTCCTTGGGGATATTACATGAATATTTTGATTTCTAGGGCTGCGGCTATGTGGAAGGACTGCGATCTGCTCCTAGAGGAAGGGTGACCGCTTTTGAGGTCCATATTGACCTACTTGAGGGTTGTTTATGCCCAGATTACAATTGTAAATATTTGATAATTTTTTGCTAATTTTAGCAGTATTTTTCCCACTAGATATGTATCAAAAAAATCTATAAACAAAGTATATACTGTGATAATATTATTCATAATTTATGAGGGAAGATTTGAGGTTAAAATATTCTATTTGTGCCCAAATTGATCACTTCCAGCATTCATCCTTTTGGCGAGGGTTTGGAGTATTACTAATCAGAAATTCATATTTGTTTGGCTAGGGTTTTATATATTTAAATCAAAATTTGCACATATGGTGTTAGGGTTTGTTGTTTTGTTGTTAGGGTTTGTTGGGAAACCCCTTTGATCTAATTTCAGCCCTAAAAGGGATATTACAATGGTATCAAAGCCATTTATTGGCCAGCTATGGGACGACAAGGGTTTCATGTCAAACAGTGACATGGATAGACCTAGGTTTGAGAGGTTGTCTCGAGCACAAGAGCAGATGAAGGAAGTGATAAATGAATTCCTTCAAACAGTGAAGAATATGAAGGGAGATAGAGCACAGATTGTGATGGACAGCACCTTGAGCATAAGCGTAGGACCTACGCCAAGACCTAATGGACCTAGGGTCCTTCAAAAAGAGGAAACTTCGTTGGGAAGGAAGGAACAACTCTCCTATAGATCGGATTTGATGGAGATTTATGAGTATATGACATACCCACCCTCTTCCAAGAAGGAGATGGACCTCGATGATTTTGTGTCATGAAAAAAGAGTAGGGGTGGTACTCGGGTTGGACAGGGGTTACATGGTGCCTTGAAGAAGATTGCTCTTCCCACATTCAATGTTTCTACAAACATTTCAGCTAGGGCATGGATCGATAAGTCAGGGACATACTTTACACTTTGTCCCATGAAGGTAGAGGAGGCCCTACAATTCATCATAGCACATTTACAAGAGGTTGCCCATGATTGGTGGACCATGGGTTGATAACCCAAGGGCATCACCTCATAAACAACTATGAGGAATTCAACAGGAGGCTCATTGGGAGGTTTGATAGGGCTGATCCAGAACTTTACTTTGAAGAATTGGCACACTTGCAGCAAAAAAAACTGCAAATGGAAGACAAATGAGGAAGAGTCAAGCACTTTGGGGCAGCCAAGTGTGGAATTTTCTAAGTTTCACAAATCAGAAAATTTGGGACAGCCAAAGAGCGTGTTTTAGCTTGATAAAGGGGAACAAGGTACTGAAAATTCTGAGGTACAAAATTCTATAATTTCGGAATAGCAACAAAACGTTGTCTCAAAATTTATGGGATGACAAAAGGACACTTTCCAGTTGAATAAGGAGCAGCCAAACGGAAAAAATTCTGAGTTACAAAATTCTGAAATTTTGAGACAACTAAATGAACTTGTCCAACAAGTTCAGGTGTTGCATGGGATAGGCACTAAAAAGGAAGAATCCATTTTGCATCTTGAGGAGAAGTTGAAGGTCAAAGCCAAGATTCCAGGTGCCATTGTTCATTTTCAGTTTGTTGCAATTTTTAGAACAACATATGAAGATAAGCAATTTAATTATTCTCATCACAAGAATTTGTTGCATCACCCTCCTACAGTGTTCATACAACATTTCAGTCATCATGAAGATCATGCCCAGAATGAAGACAAGATGGACACTGAATGGAAGAAGGAATTTCTCCAAGAGAGTCTAAGGATGGGGCATTGCAAATTCCCAATATGGATGTGGGACCCAGGTGAGACTTACAAGCTTAGTATTTTTGTCATAAAATTTCTAAGTTCTTTGACAGCCATGCAAGGAGGTTGGCAAGGCCTTTGGGTCATGGAAAGGAAAGATAGGGTGAAGAACATGTTGAAGAGCATGCAAACCACTCCTAATCTTGATAAGCATGTTCTTAGGAGGCATTCTAAGATGTGTATTGAAGCCAAAAACACAAGTTGCAGCTGTGAGCGTGTGGATTCTCCATTTCAAATCCAAGTTTGTTGGTGCATATGGAATCCGGATGTTTTGGTAAGGATCAAGGTAAATCTCACATTCTCATTTTTAGAACAATAATACTTAAATATGTATGTTCAGCGCCTCTTAGATAAGCATGCCTTGAAGGAAGCATTTCTAAATTCCGAAGCAAAAGATTTTGAAGGTGTCACGAAGGGTGAACAAGTTACGGGCAGCCAAAGGTATGAGAGAGTTTCCAAATTGTTGCTTACTAATATGGCATCTAAGGTGAGCTGTTATAAAGGCAACATATACAAAAAAATGAGCCAATGGCGATTTAGATATTAGTTAGTACCCCATGGCAAGGCTGCCATCATCATGGACCACCACATGAAGGTGATGATGAAATGAATGGCGCTTGGAGTAACAAAAAGGGCATGGATTCCTTCTTTCTGGTTCTCAATGATGTACATATAAATGTATGAAGGTGTTGTTCGTCCAAAGGGGCTAACGGAGTGGCCAAGTCTGAGTATGGGCAGCCACTAAGGTACGTTGAAGACCCCTCAATTTATGTTTTAGCAACATTGTAAATTCTGAAAATGAAGATTCAGAACAGCTCTTCCATAGGGTAAAAATTTAGCTGGTGAACAGAATAAGGAAATCAGAAATGGTTATGAGGAATAGGCCCATGACATACTCAGAAAATTCTGAGGTTTTTGTGCAAGATCAGATTGTCCCATACATCAAAAATTCTAATAAGTTGTAAAGGGACAAATTTTGAAAAATGTGTACAATGTCAGCGCTTTGCATGTACAAGAAGATTGAAAATTTTGGTGGAAACCCATCTCCATTCAAGGACAATAAATTCTGGAAAATTTGGTATGATTGCTACAAATAATATTCAACTCATGAGGAGAGGAAGATGTGATAGGGGCAGCACCATAGTGGGAAAACCCTATTGGTCATTTTTGGCCCACATATCAAAATTTGCCTAAGTACGAAAAATGGAGCTTTCAGGCAAGAAAATAGCAAGCTTTTCGGAGGACTTCGGATTTTTCAACAATGACAACTTCGGGTTTTTGAGGGCACAGGGAAATCAAATTTCCAGCAGTGCTCAACTTCTAAATGTTTTATAAGTAGAAGTAATTCGGGTTTACAAACCCGAATTACTCATGGACAGTGTATTACGAGTTCTCCAAGGAGCACTACTTGATTACTTCATAAGTTGTGAGAAGTCAAAAGCCCGAAATAAGTAAAAGGGCTTGACAAACCTGATTTGATCTTAAAAAATAGTACTTCTCGGGTTCTTCAAGGGACGAGTCTTTTTCAAAAAATCCGAAGCGCCTTTTCAGGGCAAAAGGGACCAATCAACTTTTTCGAAGGTCCTCTTCAACTTTTTCGAAGGGTCTTTCAAGAACCCGAAGGTACACTTCATAAATCTGAAGGGCTTTTTTCTTCTCCAAGTGGACAATTGCAAGTTTCCCGAAAGGTATGTTACCCTTCGTAAGGACTGTTTCAAAATTCCCGAAGGGTATCTTTCCCTTCGGGAAGATCGTTCGCAGAAGTCCGAAGGGACACACAGAAAGCCCGAAGGGTAATTTTTGAAGATAGACACAGACAAAAAAGTCCGAAGGAATTCCTTCGGACAAATTGTCTGAAGAAATTCCTTTGCCCGAAAGAAAAGGCCAAAGGATATCCTCCGAAAGAATTCCTTCGAAACAAAAGCCCAAGACCAAGTGTCCAAAGGAAATGACAGGCCAATGAACGTCAAAATCAAGATAAGCGACTAGCCATTGGCAGTAATCGGGTTTGAAAAGCCCGAAGTCTTAAGGCTTGGAAACAACAAAGTGAAAAGACTTCAAGATGGACAAGTCCGAAGTGAGCTTAGAGAACCTGAATTACTTATGCACAAAGTAAATCGGGTTTCTCCAAGTACTTTACTTAAAAGGCTTTATAAGTAAAGGATCTGAAAAAGCCCAAAGTTGGAAAGATCAAAGAACCCGAATTACTCTGCATAGAGTAAATCAAGATTCTCCAAGTGCTCGACTTAAGCTTGGTCCAACAACGCGAGAATCACGATGCAACGAATGAAATGCTGCCATATGACGTAAGCTGGAGTAGAAAGGACTGATCAGTAAAGGACTAGTGGCACAAGAATGACCAATAAGCACGGGAGAGTCCAAGCAGCTGGTAGCTGGAAATTATGAAGGCTCTCATCCGCCATAGTTCGCTCTCCGCAATCGTCGTTCAACGCTTAAATGTGCCATGCCAAGAAGAGACATTTTAGTTGCTCGCAACATGGCTTCTCAAATACGCCAAAAGAAAAACTTAAAGACAGGAGGGGCTCGAGAGGATTGTTGAGTGATCCTGAGCGATGCATTTAGGGGCAACAAGGAAGTACAATGTGAGAGTTCCCACCATCAACGAATTCTTTCTTCCCCTTCTCTCTTCCCCCTTTTTCTATATAAATAGAGGCCTTGGAGCCAAGCAAATCATTCCCGGATTGACGATAGAATTACTCTGCAGAAATTGCTTTGTAAAAGACTCTTTTGAAGCAATACAAGGAAGACTTTTTTGTTTCTGGTTAAGACAAGTGTGCACATTTAGTTTCATTTGCAGAATGTATGATTGTCATTCATCACCTGCGATTTATTCCAGCACCTTGCTTTTAATCCTCTTGGTTTTGTGCAGGATTGCGTGAAGTGTCTATGTGTCGAGCTCCCTTTGAAGTGTTACTAGTTTATAGTGTCTCCCTTAGACCTATTTTGTTATCCTTCAAAGCATAAGGCTTCTCTCCAACATCTATACAAAAGCTCCATACCTATGGCCTTGAGATAGACCCAGAATAGCCTGTGTCCTGTTTGGATTCATCAGTAGTTGGCTCTTTTTCCAGACCAAGTGGATCACTTCTTTTTGGTGCATCACCTCCCTTAGCTTACATTTCTTTTTAAGTAATCCTCCTATCCCTTTTCTTTAGCTGACAGTAGATTTTTAGTGTGAGATCAAGAGTTGAAGTGAAGCACCTGAGGAACTAGCCTCATAAAAAAGCCTAGAGGTTCAACCTCACCATAGGATACCCACATCCTGAGGTTGTCCCCATGCTTACTGAAGAAGTCTCTCACAAGGGTGCAATTCGAAGCTATAACAGTTCTGGCACGCCCGGTGGGACAACTACCATTTTCACTTCCATTTTTTATGGAAGATTGATCAAATTTGATGATGTTTTGATCAATTTGCAGCAGTGGTAGCTTTCATCTTCCAGCATCTGGTGGCTTCAAAGAACACCCAACATCTGGTGGCAAAGCAATAGCTATCTTTCATGCCAAAAGTTACTACGAGATTGACTTCTGCAAGTATTCCTTTTGAGTTTGTTGAATTACCATTAAACTCAGCAAGAAGGATAAAGTTCGCCCATATTCACCCTTGCGTAGAGCACCCTACTCCTAGACCAGTCATAAAGCATACTTACACAAGGAGACCTTTGGCAACCCCTCTTGCTACTATGATTCCCCAAAGAGCTTTTGTGGGCTTCAGCGGCCAAAGCCCTTTGAACTTACCACAGTAAGATCCTATGCTAGTGGCAGCCCTCAAAAGTGTTCTTTATTACACAGGAAACCAAGTTGTAACTCCTACTGAGCACATAACAGACATAGCCAACTTCTGCAACATTCACAATATCAAAGTGGAGAACGTGGTTGCTAGGATATTGGTTGTATCTTTCAAAGGAAAGGCATTAGACTGGTATAGGGGCCTAGCTCCTAATTCTATCCACTCATGGGACGAGCTGGGAACAGCCCTTTGTAAAAGGTTTGCAGATAAGAGTGATCATTTGTCACTTGCAAAGCAGCTGACCACAATCAAGAGAGCTTCTCATGAAGTCATGCAAGACTTCAATACGAAATTTCAGAAGGCATGGGATAGAATTCCAGCAGCTGTTAGACCATCTCCGAACTTTGCTTTCTTGTATTACTTGAAAGCTCTCAACAACAACATAGTTGTAATGATTCAGTCTATGGGAGGAGACATACTGCCCGATGCTTACAAGGTGGCCATCAAGATAGAAAATTGCCTAGTTCAGGTTGGCAAGCTTACTCCCAGACCCCCAATGCCTCTTTTTCCAGAGATCAGACCACCTCCTGCAGTAATTCCTCCACTTGATGTTATACTTCCAATGCCAACAATTGTTGTTGTGCCTTCACCTAAGCAAGAGAAAGCCTCTACTAGTGGATCCAACGACTCCCAAGAGCAGAAGAATTACTTGGAATTGAAAAGCATGCTCCAATCCTTGGGGAATGATGTGATCAATGTCAAGAGGAAGCAAGCTTACAACAAGCCTTATCAAGCTCCGTATCAGCCTCAGCAGCAGCCTTATCAAGCTAATAGGCCACCCTATAAAGGAGGTTTCCAAGGACAGGAGTAGCCTAACTATGCTAGGCAGCATAATTATAATCCGAATGTTGCAGGCCCTTCCAACTCCTTGATCCCGATTCAGAACAGTGTGGCTCAGGAGGCTGAAGGGACAATGCCTTGGAATCATTCTTTTGGACAATCCATTGTCCCAACTAATGGCTCCAACCAAGGGTTCAATGATCAATGACAGCAGGTTGTTGCTTATGGATATAACCAGGCTCTTATGGCCCAAAGCCCAGAGGTGCCCACGCTGACAAAGCAAGAGCAGCGTCCACAAGAACAAGGCTCGGATCAGGGGTCAAACCAGCTTGAAGCCTCAATGGTCATCAGTGAGCAAGAGGAGTGCCATGCATCCAATCCGCAAGCTACTTCCAGTTTGGCCCACACCCCAGTCTTAGTGAACACAAGGTTCAAGAGAAGGAATATGAGTGACAATCAGGAAGCTTTCAAAGAACCTCTTGTCACCGCTCCTTCACTGATAAAGCTAGCAGCAGTTACTTTCAAAACCCAGGGAAACGTTGGGGGTATGCCAATCAACATTGTGGAACAAATGAGGAAATCCAGTGTGAGCATACCAATGTGGGACATGATTTCCATGCCCGGCCAAGTAGACATTCTTCAAAAAGGTTTGTCCAAGATGAGTGTTTCTACAACTGCAAGTAAGCAACCAAGCAAGGACATTGAAATCTTCACTAATGCAACCAAGAGTCCTTTGGGAGAAAGGTCAAGGAGTGTGACCAAGTCCCCCCATCTACATCTCATTAATCATCGGTGACTCCTTGGTGCACAACTGCTTGGTGGATAGTGGGGCCAGCACCTCAGTGATGCCAAAGTCTATTGCTGACCAGCTGAACATCAAGTATGAGCCGCACACCAAGGGAGTCCTGCACCTTGATGGTTCTTCCACAAAGCCATCAGGTATCATCAGGAATTTCAGCCTAACCTTGCATGCTTGTCCTAGCGTGTCCGTGATGCAAGACATGTTGATACTGGACGTCACTCCTCGCTTTGCATTGTGTCTTTCCAGAGAGTTCACAGCCAAGATTGGGGGTTACCTTGCAGCAGATTGGTCTTACATGGCTTTCAGAACAAGGTATGCGACTAAGGTCTCAATCAACGCTGAACCCATGGCACAATTCCACATTGAACCCCATCAGCCAGATAACATAAACCTCAATTGTACTATCCTTGATGAGGATGAGTTTACAATTGGCCAGGAGTTGAATCCTCATCCGGAAGAGGTTCCAAACTTGTTCTTGGATGAGTTATGGGGAGATAACCAATTTTTCAACCTTTTGGAAGGTGTTGAGGAAAGAGACATGGGTGTCTATCTGTTGCATGAAGAGAATCAACCCATGCCTTCCCTCACTGGACCTAAAGAAGACCCCAATGGTTTATGGAAATTGTTCTTTGATGGCTCAAGGAGCAAAAATGGTGTAGGTGTTGGGGCAATGTTGGTTTCCCCTTCGAGTAACAAGCTTCTCTTCCTACAGGTTCCATTTCAGTTGCTCTTCAAATGCAGCAAAATATGAAAGCTTGATCCGTGGCCTTCAATGGGCCAATATAAGAGGAATCAAACTGCTGCAAGTTTACGGGGACAGCGAGCTCATAGTAAACCAGGTCAGAGGCTTGACCATCACAAAAAATTCCTTGATGAGGTTCTACAAAAATCGAGTGTGGGACCTAATTGAAAATTCTGAGGCTTTTGACATTCAAACTGTCCCAAAAAATCAAAACCAGCATGCTGATAGGCTGGTAGCCATGAGAGCTCAGTTTGACATTCCAAGTGAGCTGAAAGAAGCTAAGGTTCAACCACATGTCAAAGTGGTGGTGAGGCCATCAATGCCGGATAATGAAGCTCACTGACAGGTTTTTGAAAGTGACAAGCAAATTGCTTGCTTCTTACAGCAAGAAACTAAGTTCTGCAACCAAGCTAAATGGCGGCATCAATATGAGGAACAGATTGTTCAATTGAAGTTGAACAAACTTCCTAAGGGGTTGGTTACACTTGAGGGCATTTTTCATGGAGACCATATGAGTAAAGACAAGGCAGTAATATCAACTGATGAAGAAAACTATGAGAGTCCTCATCTTTAAGGACAAGCTTCTCAAGCTTGGGAAGGTAAGCAACAACACTGAGAGGCATGCTTTCATAGCACTTTGCCAGAAGTATGCAGACATTTTCGCTTGGGAGTACAATGACCTAAAGGGTTTTGATCCTAAGCTAGCTCAGCATACCATAGAGTTGGAGCCCAATGCCAAGCACATGAGGCAAAAGCAAAGGCCCGTTAACCCCAAGATTGAAGAGCTAATGAGGAAGGAGCTAACCAAGTTGATCGAGTCTAGGATCATATTTCCCATCAAACATTCATCATGGGTAGCCAACTTGGTGCTTGTAAGAAAAAAGAGTGGAGAGATTAGGCTTTGTGTGGACTTCAGAGATTTGAACAAAGTCTCTTTGAAAGATCACTACCCTCTACCATCCATGGAGCAACTTCTCCAAGTAGTTGTAGGATCAGAACGCTTCTCTCTGTTGGATGGATTTTCTAACTACAACCAAGTTTGGGTGAAAGATGAAGATCGGTACAAGATTGCCTTCACCACCAAATGGGGCACGTATGCGTACCAAAAGATGCTCTTTGGTCTATCAAATGCTGGTGCAAATTTCCAAAGAGCCATGGACATGGCTTTTCAAGTGCTGCTAAACCAAATAGTGTTGGTATACTTGGATGACATCACAGTTTTCTCCAAGAATGCCAACGAGCATATGGACCACCTGAGGTTGGTTTTCGATAAGTGTAAAGAGTGGGATTTCATTGAATCCCAAGAAGTGTGTGTTTGCCGTGCATGAAGGCAAGTTTTTGGGCCACATCGTCTCAAAGGAAGGGCTGTCCATTGATCCTAAGAGAATAACTGTCATCTTGGCCTTATCCCTACCCAAGCATAAGTGACTCTAAAGCTTCCTTGGAAAGATAAACTTCATGAGAAGATTTATCCCCGGTTTTGCAAGTTTGGTCAGACCCATCACTGCTATGCTGAAAAAGAACCAAGTGTTCACTTGGTCAAATGAAGGCAAGTCGGCATTTGAGGCTATCAAGCAAGCCATTGCTCAAGCACCCACACTTATGAATCCTGATTTTTCAAGGGATTTCATATTGTATGCTTTTGCCAACATTGACAATATATCAGCTATGCTGATGCAAAGGAATGGTGAAGGACTTGAACAGCCATTAGCATTTTTCAGTCAAGGGCTTGAAGAGTATGAGGTGAAGTATACCTTTGTAGAAAAGCAAGTTCTTCCAACAGTAAGGAGCCTCAAGAAGTTCTGGACAATGCTATCCAACAGCAAAATCCACCTTATGGTGTCTCATCCTGGCATAAGAGACTTCCTTCTTAACAAGGATTTGGGCAAAAAAAAAGCTGGTTGAATTACTAAAGTCATGGAGTATGACGTGGAGATCAAGGTCACTAAGCTAGTAAGAGGTAAAGGCTTATGTGAGCATATGGTTGATGACCTTCATGAAGACAAAGAGGTCGTCTTGGTAACACAAGATACCCTACAAGCGGATGCACCTCCACCTCACACTAGTTGGCTCCATGATATGACGTACTTTTTGCTCACAGGGGAGTGCCCTCAAGGTATGGACAAAGCAAAAAGAAGGTATTTCAGGGTTCAATCCATACCTTATGCTTTAGTTGACGAGGTTTTGTTTAGAAGAGACCTCAATGGAGTGCCCCTGAAGTGCATAGATGATGATCAAGTAGCCAAGCTTTTGGAGCATTTCCATGATGGGCCTACAAGAGGTCATTTTGCTCCAAGGACCACTGCAGCAAAAATCATGAAGGCTGGTTACTATTGGCCCAACCTCTTCAAGGACACTTATGCATGGGTGAGGAGGTGTCAGGAATGTGCTCTTTTTGCAGGTAAGCGAAGGTTAGCAGCTTTCCCTCTCAACCCGATTCAAGTGGAGCAACCATTCATGCAGTGGGGTTTTGATTTCATTGGTATGATCAACCCCCCATCAAGTGCAGGGCATAGGTGGGTGCTTGCTGCAACTGATTACTTCACTGGGTGGGTGGAAGCCATTGCATTGAAAGAAGCCAATGAAAGCACAGTCTTAGATTTCTATGACAGCATTGTGACCAGGTTTGGTATTCCGTCCACTATCATATCTGATAATGCATTGGCTTTCCTTGGTTTGAAAACAAGTGAATGGGCTCTCAAAATGGGCATCTACCTCGGCACTTCCTCAAATTATTATCCTCAAGGAAATGGATTGGCTGAGTCCACAAATAAAAATTTGTTGAGGATTATCAAGAGGACCATGGAGGAGAATCAGAGGACGTGGCACACCAAGTTGAAGACAGCCTTGTGAGCTAACCGAGTAACTCCTAAAGCTGATGTTGGCAATTTTCCATATGTTCTAGTATATAGAAAGGAGCCCAAGTTACCCATTTCCCTTAAGTTGCCTGCATTAGAGCTACCCCATCAGCTGGAGTTGTTGGAAGATAAACCCATGAATATGAGATGGCAGAACTCATAGAGCTTGAGGAGACAAGGGACCTTGCAATCAAACCGCTGGAGGCACATTAAGCCCAGGTCAAAAAGCCTTTTGACAAGAAAGCTACAGCAAGGACTTTTAAGGAGGGAGACCTGGTTCTCAAATGGGACTCGAAAAAGACCAAACCAGGCAACCATACCAAGTTTGACAGCTTGTGGAGTGGCCCTTATGTGATACATGAAAGCAAACATAACACTTTTCAGCTTGCCCAATGATATGGGAAGGTATTACCCATCCCAGTCAATGGGATCTATGTAAAGACTTGCTATTAAAGGAGTTTGCAGTCATTGTATATATTGTACCTTTTGTATAGTTTTTCATGTTTTTCTCAAAGTGCCTTGTGCACATCCGTTCAGTTGTGTGTTTCCTTTCCCTAAGCGCCTTGTGCACATCCGTTCAGTTGTGTGTTTCCTTTCCCTAAGCGCCTTGGGCACAGTTTGTTTCATTTCAGTTGTTCTTGTTGCTTCAAGGGAGATTTCCGGATAAAGCCAACTTTGTACAAAAGCAGTGACTCCATGCCCAATGGATTGAATGATGCAAATGAACTGGGTTCTCAAGCATAGCAGGCATGCTTCCCTACAAATCGCCAAAAATGTTGGTCATTTTTTGCCCACATATCAAAATTTGTCTAAGTACGAAAAAAGGAGCTTTTAGGCAAGAAAATGACAAGTCTTTAAGAGGACTTCATGTTTTCCAACAGTGACAACTTCGAGTTTCTGAGGGCACAGTGCAAATCGGGTTTCCAACAGTGCTTAACTTCTAAATGTTTTATAAGTAGAAGTAATTTGCGTTTACAAACCCGAATTACTCATGGACAGTGCATTTCGGGTTCTCCAAGGAGCACTACTTGATTACTTCATAAGTTGTGAGCAGTCAGAAGCTCGAAATAAGTAAAAGGGCTTGACAAACACGATTTGGTCTTAAAAGATAGTGCTCCTTGGGTTCTTCACGGGACGAGTCTTTTCAAAAAATCTGAAGGGCATTTTCAAAAAATTTCGAGGGTCCTCTTCAACTTTTTCGAAGGGTCTTTCAAGAACCCGAAGGTAGTAGACTTCATAAATCCGAAGGGCATTTTTCTTCTCCAAGTGGACAGTTGCAAGTTTTCCAAAGGGTATGTTACCCTTCAAAAGGACCATTTCAAAATTCTCGAAGGGTATCTTTTCCTTCGAGAGGATCGTTCGCGGAAGTCCGAAGGGATACACAAAAAGCCCGAAGGGTAATTTCTGAATATAGACACAGACAAAAAGTCCGAAGGAATTCCTTCGAACAAATTGTCCGAAGAAATTCCTTCGGGAGATTTGCCCGAAAGAAAAGGCCGAAGGAATTCCTCTGGAAGAAAAGCCCGAGACCAAGTGTCAGAAGGAAATGACAGGCCAATGAACGTCAAAATCAAGATAAGTGACTAGCCATTGGAAGTAATCAGGTTTGAAAAGCCCGAAGTCTTAAGGCTTGGAAACAGCAAAGTGAAAAGAATTCAAGATGGACAAGTCCGAAGTGACCTTAGAGAACCCGAATTACTTATGCACAGAGTAAATCGGGTTTCTCCAAGTACTTTACTTAAAAGGCTTTATAAGTAATGGATCTGAAAAAGCCCAAAGTTGGAGAGATAAAAGAACTCGAATTACTCTGCATAGAGTAAATCACGATTCTTCAAGTGCTCGACTTAAGCTTGGTCCAGCAACTGAGAATCATGATGCAACAAATAAAACCTGCCACATGACGTAAGCTAGAGCAGAAAGGACCAATCAGTAAAGGACTAGTGGCATAAAGATGACCAATAAGCACGAGAGAGTCCAAGCCGCTGGTAGCTGGAAATTATGAAGGCTCTCATCCGCCATAGTTCGCTCTCTGCAATCACCGTTCGACGCTTAAATGCGTCATGCCAAGAAGAGACATTCCAGCTGCTCACAACATGGCTTCTCAGATACGCCAAAAGAAAAACTTAAAGATGGGAGGGGCTCAAGAGGATTGTCGAGTGATCCTCAGCAGCGCATTTAGGGGCAACAAGGAAGTACAACGTGAGAGTTCCCACCATCTGCGACTTCTTTCTTCCCCTTCTCTCTTCCCCCTTTTTTTATATAATAGAGGCCTTGGAGCCAAGCAAATCATCCCCGGATTGGCGATAGAATTACTCTGCAAAAATCGCTTTGTAAAAGACTCTTTTGAAGCAATACAAGGAAGACTTTTCTGTTTCTATTTAAGACAAGTGTGCACATTTGGTTTTATTTGCAGAATGTATGATTGTCATTCATCACCTGCGATTTCTTCCAGCACCTTGCTTTTAATCCTCTCGGTTTTGTGCAGGATTGCATGAAGTGTCTGTGTGTCGGGCTCCCTTTAAAGTGTTACTAGTTCATAGTGTCTCCCTTAGACCTATTTCGTGATCCTTCAAAGCATAACGCTTCTCTCCCAACCTCTACGCAAAAGCTCCATGCCTATGGCCTTGAGATAGAACCAGAATAGCCTGTGTCCTGTTTGGATTCATCAGTAGTTGGCTCTTTTACCAAACCAAGTGGATCACTTCTTTTTGGTGCATCACCTCCCTTAGCTTAGATTTCTTTTCAAATAATCCTCCTATCCCTTTTCCTTAGCTAACAATAGATTTTTAGTGTGAGATCAAGTGTTGAAGTGAAGCACCTGAGGAACTAGCCTCATAAAAAAGCCTAGAGGTTCAACCTCACCATAGGATACCCACAACCTGAGGTTGTCCCCATGCTTATAGCTGAAAGTGAGGGAACCTGAAAAACTCTCTCACAAGGATGCAATTCCAAGCTATAACAAAACCCTCAAACTTTATGCATTCATGATATATACAGAGGGCATGTTTGGAAAGGGCAGCAAGATGATCAACAATGGACATTCATTTGGGCATCATGGCAAAAGGTTGCCCACCTCACCAAGGTATGTTTCCAAGGTTGTTCAAAATTGTTTATTTCATTGGTGAGCCATGCCTTTGGTTTGATGAGGAAGCTTTAAGGTACGTTGAGAGCCTTAAGGGGTAGGGGAGCACATTCCCAAGGAGCCACCATTCTAAGGTACATATACAAAGGCAGATTGCTATAAGGGGCAGCCATGTTATATTTCCCTATCATGCTATTCATGACTCTTCCAGCCTCTCTAAAATAAGTTGTAGGCTCATGGCATGTTCTTTAAGGGTGAGATGTATGAGGGAACTCCCTAAGGATGAGTTGGGAGTGAAGAACTTCGAGTTTTTTGGCAAGCACAAGGCTGTAATCTTCAATTACAGGTCCCCAAACATCAAGTACAGCATTGTTTGTGGAACCTTTCCCACTAAAATGGTCACAGGAGGACGGGCATTGAGGGATCAATTGTAGCCAAGTTGAGAGGGTTTCCAACCATGGAAGGAGTGATTGGGAGAAAGGAAATATCATGCTACAGCCATATATCGATGAACATAAACAAACCTTGGGGAATCCGTGAGGGAAGAGAATCTAATACCATGTTTTTTAAGCATGATGAAGTCTGTGGAAAAGTGTTGCTAAATGCTCTTGTTTTCACTAACGTATTTGTTTTATGTGCAAGATCACCATTAGGACCGGATTGTGACTATTCTGACACATCTCCACCCCCCACAAGGTCTGCTTTGTACCTGATTTTTGAAGGTACAGCCCATCCATACAGTAAAGAGTTCAGATTGCATGATCACAGCCCTATAAACTCCAAACACAGCAGTACCTTGAGGATATTTCCCTTCCAGATAAGGGAGCACATGAGTATAAGAGTGGAAGATTGGATTGCAGCCCTTCTGAGGAAGCTTCCAGCCCTTAGGGTGTTTGAAATTGTGTGCTTGAAAGACATTTTTGAGAGGACTAACAGCTGTTATGTGTTCCATAACGAAAGCTACAGCAAGGGCATCCACTTGTTTGAAAAGGGATTGAACTTGATGACTATTTTGGAGAGTACTAACAGTTGGTCCATGCCTAGCAACGGAAGGTACAGCCATGGCAACCTTTCATTTGGAGAAGGAAGGACTATGCTATGCAGTATTTTTGTTCCCGACACATATGGGCAGCCAAATTTATTCATGTACATCAAAAAAATGCTTCAATGTGAAGCTTTCCTCCCATGGGAGGAGGCAAGGGACATGATTAATGTGAAGCCAATAGTTGGGGTAGCCCCCTGGATGTTGCTATTGCTTGAGGACAAGCAAGTTTGGGCAGGGAGGATTGTCATGTCCCCCTTTTGATCGTGGAGCCATTGAAGACCTTTAGCCTTGATTTGTTTCCCAAGGGCTAAAGGAAAAAGAAAGGAAGGAAACACTTTGGGTTTCTTAAGAACATTTGTAAAAGTACTTTATTGTTATAAAATTCACTTAAGTTGTGGTCTTTTAAGGGTCATGGGCACCCAAGCCACTTAAGTGGATAATAAAGAGTATTTTTTTTAATATTTGAAAAAGGTTTTCCCTCCAAAACGGAACGCACCCTTGGGGGAATCAATATAAAAGAGAGTGGAGGATCATTTGGAGGCCATGCACAATTTTGATAATTGAAATTGTAAGCTTAAGCACGAAAACGCTTAACTTATCCATTGAGGACGAAACCCTTCAATGAAAGTTAGAATAAGGACAGAAACCCTTACATTCACCAGGGCATCCTCATTCAGGAGTTGCATTGAGCTTCATTAGATCTGATTTGGCAGCATTTCTATTTGTTTAGAGCAGAATATTCACCATTCTTGGCACGTGGCAGCAAGGGACTCATTCTCCAAGGTTGGCGATTTTGGTTTAGGGCTGTAAGAAGTGCAGTGAACCTCAATTAAGGGTGCAACGCAGGTTTTGGAAGATGAATATTGTGATTTCTAGGGTTGCAGCTATGTAGGAGGACAGTGATCTGCTCCTAGGGAAGGGCGACCCCCTTTGGGGTCTATATTGATCTACTTGAGGGTTGTTTATGCCTAACTTACAGCTGTTAATATTTGATAATTTTCTGCTAATTTTAGCAATATTTTCCCAGCTAAATATGTATCAGAAAAATCCATAAACAAGGTTTTACTGTAGTAATATTATTCAAAATTTGAGTGAAGATTTGAGGTTAGAATATTCTATTTGTGCCCAAATTGTTCAATTCCAACATTCATCCTATTGGCTAGGGTTTGGAATATTAATAATCATAAATTCATATTCGTTTGGCTAGGATTTGTTATATATAAATCAGAATTTGCACATGTGTTAGGGTTTGTTGTTTTGTTGTTAGGGTTTGTTGGGAAACCCCTTTGATCTAATTTCAGTCCTAAAAGGGACATTACAACGGGTGGGGAAGGTGAACCACTATGGAGGGTGAACATCAAGATGACATGGTCAACAAGGAGCAGATGGGGAGAAACAAGAATGCCACAAATGTGAGGGATGAGGGATCTATTGGTGAAAACATAATCCATGACGCTCGCACCACTGCCATGGGGAAAACAAGCGAATCTACCACAGTTGGGAAAGTGAGGAAGTATGTCGAGAATGTGGAGGCTCTGAGATTCACCCAACCGGAGAAGGTGTCTCCCATAGGTCGTAACCGTAGAATTCCTATTGGCAGAATCTCTTTGTAGACCAAACTCCTCTAGATCTAACTCATGAAGACATAAGTCATCCTGAGCAAGGTCATGGATAGGCGCCTAGAAGTTCCCTATGCGAGCATCAAAATCACCCAAAAGACTAATATCACCAATAGTGGAATACAAAGTAGAGGTCTACAAAACATGAAAGGCGAATGGAGATGTGGCGGGGGGGAAGTAGCAGACGGCTATGAAGACATCTCAAAAAATATGTGGACCCCTTTGAATTTGTACCCACAAGTGTCTAGAGTGAGCATTAGAAGCCACAAGTGAAACTCTAGACTTGAGGCTATCCCGAATGAGGCAAGCCACACCACTTGAGCCATGAACACCACTTGATTTGCAAGTCTCACAACGAGAAGCCAAAATCCACGAGAATCCCATGATTGGAGGGAGGGCCCATTTGGGGCTCCCATGGGTCTTAGTCAGAAAGATGAGATCTCAGGAAGCAATAACATCATGGAAGGTACCTGGTGAAGACCATAAAGTGCCACTGCAATTCTAAGAAGCAATGGAGATGCCATCACCACCCACCTAGACTAGAGGTCGTCATCATGCTAACAATCTAGGGCATGACCACTCAAGAGGGGGAGAATCACGAATGATAGCCCTACAATCTTTGAGAATCTTGTTGACGGTCAAGGTAATGCGCAGTCAAAACTTAAATTTTACAATATGACTAAACATCACCTCATGCCAAGTGGCCTCACGTATCCCTTGTCACATATCACTTTGACATCACTTTTAACCACAGATCAAAATCTCACCAAATATCACCAAGATCTCACCATTTCTCGCGAGCAGCCCACAGAACGAGATATTGGGCAGAAAATCGCAAGACAAAATCTGGTGATTTCTCGGCAATTTTCACCCATTAATATCGGCGATTACTCAGCAAAAATTGCCAAAAAATCATCGTCAACTCGCCTGCAGCCTTTTATAACAGGAATAAGAAAAAGTGACACAGTTTTATCATTTTTCCTATGTGTTTTTCCTGGCTGCGGTTTAACGGCTCAGGGTTACACTATATACTACAGTTTGGCAAGATTTGAATCAAGGTTACACTATATACTACACTGCTCATTCCTTTTGTTATATCATCAATACTGAATAATGAATCAAGGTTTACAACTTTACACTATATACTAAATATTGTCATTGATATTCCGAGTCCCAACTGGCACTGAATAGTCCTGGAGGTTGGTTATATTCAGGGCCCAGGCAGCAGGCGAGTTCAGATCGTTTTAAACCCAATGATTCAACAGTTATATTTGACATTTGTATACCAGTGATTCAGGGTCTAGATTCTATCCACTGTTTGTAAGAGCCTGCAGCATACACCATATACCATTCAGCAGAAACAGTAACACAGTCAAAGCCTGCAGCATACAGTACACAGTTAAAAATTAAAAGAAAATATACTTGTGGCGCATTCTCTACATTCATTTCTCATGTCATTTAACAATGTTTTACATTTAATTTTACTTTATGAATTTATATGTTTTTTAAAGTAGCAATAAAGTTGCTGAGTAATTGCTGAGTCCCGAGTCCCGGTTCAAATTTTGCCCTGCCGAGAAATTGCCAAGAACGAGATTTTGAACTATGCTTTTAACGATCCCATTGATTCTTCATTGATCCATGTTGTATCATCTGACTTTCATTTTTATTTCATTTTCAAGGGTACAAATTTAAATGAAGCATCATTTTCAATTTGACTAAAAGATTATTATTAGTATTATTATAGTTTATAATATATATTTACGATATATCAAGATATAAATTTGTATTTCTAATAAACCTCACATCCTACAAGGGATTTAGGTGCATGACATATTGAACTTGGAGAATAGACATCCTAGCACTTTTTCATAGCAATAGATGTAGAATAGCATTTCCTCTTAATCAAAGAGGTGATTTAACATATAGGATTAAGGTTTAGGACAAATTGAAAATAAAGCATGATTTGAAGATCAATAAAAGGAGATGGAGGATTCCATAAAGAAAAATGGAGAAACTAGCCGAGAGAATCTGGCAAAGGAAGATCAAACATGGAATCAAGAGGAGACTATTAGTGGACCACACCTAGGAGAAATAGAACAGAGATGGAAAGCCCTAGGAATTCCAAAGGAATGGCAAATAGATATAACCAAAGGAGATTCTAAAGACAACAAGAGAGTTATAACAAGGAATGAAAGGCTCCACGAAAAAAATGTGGAAAGCAAGGAAAAGAAAGTGGGAACCAGCAAATCAGGATAAAGTTTTTCAAAGATTCAAAATGGCCAAAGGAACCCCAGTACTGGTGATTGAGGATGAACTGATAAGAACCAAAGGTAAGATTTCTAACTAGAAAAGCCCTAATTGCAAAATTCATAGGTTATTGGCCTCCTGTGAAAGAATTGTGCATATGTATAGAAGCAAAAGGGGGAAGAATTGTAGAAATGAGATTCCTGTCAAAGGGCTTCTTTCTAGCCCTGTTTGAGAGTTCAAAGGATAGAGATAGAGCTTTCCAAGGAGGACCTTGGTTTATGAAGAATATGGGATTATTTTTATGGCTATGGATGCCAAAACTTGATCCAGGTAACGAAATGATGAAAAAAACCCATGTTAATTGGATTACCATCATAATTGTGAAATGACTCGATCTTTTAAAATATCAAAAAACTTATTGGAGAGGCTGTTAGCATCGCTATTGTCACAAATAAAAAAATCCCTAGCCACCTATGCACGGATTTGTGTTAAAATAAATCACTCTATACCTCTTTCAACAATGATTTAACTTTACACATACTTGGGAACCTAGCATTACGAACTAGATTCTGAATGTTTGCCATTAAGGTGTCATCTCTGTTCTGATATAGGGTATTTGGAAAACAAATACCGAAAATTTAAACTAATGCAACATTCAGCAGTAACAAAAAAAGGAAGATCCTATGCCCAGGTCATAAGCTCTCAATATTGGAAGCCTCGGCATAGATTATTCAAAATAAAATGGGCTCCACAGCAACAAACTAATCAACCCATGGATGGAGAAGAGGAGGAAATGGTGATCTGAGCATAGTCACATCGGTCCGCACTTTTGCCTTGATGATAGTTTGCATTTGTTGATCTACAAAACGTCTAAAATTACCTGAGTTCGAGATTGAACTCTTCAAAAAAGAGGCTTGACAAACTACTGCTCAAAAGCATCACTTTGGAACAAGGGAATTCAACGAACAATAATTTTCCTAACAGAACTATAGGTAGAAATTACTTAAAGCAAAGGAATAAAAACAGTCTAAGTACTCCACAGACGAGGGAAAAGGTCAAATCAGGAGGGGGTAGGCTTTTTAATTCCAATATTCGGAAAACAATCCTCTTGTGGGCTTTCACAAGGGAAGGGTGATGCGGTCTCATACATCAATTTGATGTCTAGCTTGGCAGTGACCTTAAAAAACTACCTTTACCTTTTACTTAGAAAATATCTATAAATTGGGATATTCACAATACCATTAAAATATTAAGTATGAAAGGATCAAAATGTGCCACAAACAAGCATAGATGCACATAATTATGTTTTTTGACTAAATATCCCAATCCTTGAAAGAGCAAAATAATAATACTTGGTTAGACCTGCAACATGACAAACCACTATCCAAATTGATATTTTACAGAACATGGGCTAAGCCATCTCTGACTAAAGTTCAATAGTTTTGTGCCTAAAAGCCTGCAACATTGATTCAATGTAGTTTCACAACATCAAGAATAACAGTAATGTAATGCATAACTTCAAAACAAAAGAGAACACAACAAAGGTTGTTAAAACCTTCATTTTTCTGTATAGTTGCCAACTAATTTGTAACAAATAATCGGGCCTATTACACATAGTTACATACCTCAACTAATGTGCAGTTCCTATTCTCATCTCGACTTAAAACAACTATTCTGCTTTCAGCTGGCTTTCCTGTGAAAATAAACATACTATAGGTATAAAATATAACAATAATACATGCTAAACACAGTATTTTTGATATTATGATTTATTGTACTTATCTATGTGTTATTCATACATAAAACGCTAAATCCCTTGGTTCAATAAAATAAATGATAGAAAAAGGTGAAGCATACTTAAAAGTTTTAGTCATGTATCTCACTATTCCAATTACCCATCTAAATTTCCAGTAATCTTGTTACATCCCATACTCTTCCATGCCATGCAGTTCTGGCTTGGCAAACACAGCCATGTAATTCTAAACAAGAAAAAATTAAATCAAAAAATATTTCAGTTTTCTCTGGAACATAGCTGTGTATGACTTTATCGAGCAAGAAGCAGAATACATGCACCAAACATAGCCGAAAGATGATGATGATGGTACAAAGTGATATAACAACATTTCTTGGCAAAATGATTTAATCAATTACAGCAAGAAAGAGAAAAATAAAATCAAGAAGTTGAGAGGCAAAAGAAAAGACAGCGGATGGAAAAATGACTGCAAAAAGAATGAAAAAACTCCTGCCAATGATACTAAATGAATTTTATGTTCCATGATCTGCCAACATTTCTTGGCAAAAAGATTCAATCAATTAAAGCAAGAAAGAGAGAAATAAAATCAATAAGTTGAGAGGCAAAGGAAAAGACAGTGGATGAAAAAATCACTGCAAAGAGGATGAAAGAAACTCCTGCCAATGGTACTAAACAAATTCTACATTCCAGGCCCAACGTGAAAAGCCTCTATCTAGCACAAAGAATAGAATACCGAAGAGTGCTACAAGAGAAACGTATAAGTGACCCAGTCAGGCATTCAACACGTTTGTTTTAAAAATTACAGAGGAAGTAAAGTTTGCATAAGAGTGAGCCTAGAACTTTATAAGAGCAAAAAGCATGCTGTTGTAAATGACATTAAACCAAAGAATGATTTCAGGCACGAGCTAACTTTAAAGTAGAATAAGAAAGGAAAAGTTGACTTTGTGGATATGGCAAGAGGGTGAAGATACCATTTGAAGTGTAGATTGTGAAGATTAGCCTGCAAGGCACGCCAAAATTATGGCAGGAATTGAGGGTCACACGGCTGCCAATCATCGCGGTAGAATTCTAGCACGAGCTTGTCCCAGGACCCAAACTAGTCTAGCAGAGAAAGAAGATATTGCAGACTATATATCAATTGAATATGCAATGAAATCAATTGAGCAAAGAAAAAACTGACATTGGAAGTCAGAACCTTGTACCAACTCCACTCCTCTTGCAATAAGCACCATAGTAAATTGTCTCTTCCTCTAGACACACAGATTTCCTAAATTTTGTGGTAGATGGAAAACAAGACCTAGAACAATAGTGGAAAATCTAAAACAATATGGACTGCCAATGGGTGATCTGATGAAACATACTAGAAAAAATGCTTTCCAGCCACTCTTAGAGACATCACCATAGTTTGGCTAATTGAATTTGATAAGGATCATCTTAAAAGATGGAATGAATGGAGGAAAGAAATAAAAAAAGAAATGCAAACAAGGAATAACAGTGAAATTCTGGTGACGATCAACAATATGAAACAGGGTAAAATAGAACCATTTGGAATGTATACCATTCAATTGAGCAACCTGTCAACAAAAGAGAGAAAAACAAACAAAAGAATTGAGGAAATTTTGGTTAATAGAAGGATTACTTCCAAAGTGTAAATCAAAAATATAAGTAATCCATTCAGCCTCCTATGATGCAGCACCTAATAGAGTTTTATTTTAGGTGCAATGTTTATTTAAATAAGTTTAAAATTTGTGTTTTGTTATGAGTTCATAAAAAGTAATTAAAGGTTAGATATTTACCTAACCAGCTTATTCTCTCACAATATAAAGCAACGTACCAGTGTACATTAGTCATATTGATGAAAATGGTCTGATGGTGTTCTCTTCTTAAATATTCATGTGTCATCTGATTACCTTCAATCATGAATTTAGAAAGTGAAGAAAATACAAATACACAAACAAGGAACACTCATGATACAATGATGAAGACAATGAGGAACCTTCTTTCATAGCAGTATTAAGGAAATGTGTAGATTTAAAGAATGGGAGACATAAAGAAAGAGAAGAAAGCTTGGGGTGCCAACCGCTTCATTTTGGGCCATTAAAATCCTAACTATCCACAAAATAAATTTTAAAAAATCCATAAAGTAAATAAGTCATTCTCTTAAAGAATGTTATTTAAAAATGACAAAGGGTCAGCAGGAGGAGTTGATGCAAAACAAGATTAACGATTTTATGAAGGGCACAAGGAAACAAAAGGAAGCTGCATTTTTTATGATGTGGGCAACAAACCAATAATCTGATACAGTGAACGGTGCCAATTTGAGTGCAACTGTTTGAACCAGACTAATACCCTGTCCTTAATGTGATAGTGGTGTGAACCTCAAAGAGGCCACAAAGGAAAGAAATGCTCGAAGAAGCAATAAGTGACAAATGTGAATCTGGTGGCAGATTGAAAATGAAGAAGCCACAATGTTTATCACATGAGTACAGGCGAGGAAAACAGAGTATCCTGATCCAATCATAGAGAAACATCAGATACTGGAAACACAGACCTAGACAGCTGTGCAGTAAGCAACCAAAATAAAGATTATTTAAAACAACCCTAAAAATTTGAATCAACCCTTGCTTACGGGTGAAGTCACAATAGTAACCTCACAGTTGTAGAACAAGTTGATCTGAATTACAGGTGTGATTTGGTGGAAAACACAGTAGTTACAGAGTTTAATGTGTTATGAAAAACGAAATGAATTTGACAAAGTCGAAATGGCAAAAACAAAAGTATTTTATTGCAAATGAGAATGCATACAAAGAGTAAAATATCTGTATCAGAGATCTATGATTCGAACTCTGTGTTATTCATTCCATACTATCCACTTTATAGCTATACAATTCAAAAATCGAAAAAGTTATTTAAGATAATAAATGAAGAATTTTGAATGGGAACCAAAGTGTTGTGCCACATGGAGATGACATGTACCCACCTTAGAACTGTAAATGAATGACCACAAGTGGACAAATAGCTGAATTTTGGTTCATGGCATTACTATTTTAGTAGTGCCACTTGATAAGGTCATATCTCCTTGACCGTTGATCAGAATTTGAAACTGTGATATGCATTGGAAAGCACATGAAGTGAACTGGTTTAGATACCCCCTAGAAATGCCTCTGGCAACCCTTATGGACCATCCAACCAAATTTACAAGGCCAAATTCTACTCTAAAGGGCTCCAAAAAGGCAAACTACAAAAACATAGAAAATACCAAAAAAAATAGATTTTCAAAAATTTGCAAAAATCTCCCCGAAATGGCCATTTGGATCACTAGTTCCTCCTTAAGAAGCAATGGGCTACATTGCTCCTAGTTTTTGGACCAAGTGTGGAAATTTAGGTTCGGTGTGGAAATTTATGTTCAATATGATTCATGGTGAACCACTTTCCTTGGTGTGCTAACTTCCCTTCCGTCACACCTTAATAGATTGAGCTTTCTAATGATTCATTTCTTTTACCACCATATCAATAATCTAATTAGTAGTTGCTAGTGTCATGTCATCTAGGTTCAACTCTATGCTTTGCAATTACGTGTCTATATATGATGTCCCCTGTAGTGGTGCAAAGTATGGGCAAAGAAACTTCACATTTAACATTGGGTGTAACCTGAAGTTAGGTGGCAAGTTCATCTCAAATGTATTTTTTCCCACTTGTTTGACAATAGCGTATGGCCCGTATCATAGAGGTTTGAGCTTCTTGTGTGGACCCTTGAGTCACTCCTAAAGATGCAACCAAACTTTGTCACCCATTTGAAACTAATGGGGAGCAATGATCGTGACAGTACTTGTACTTTTCCCTGTTCTTCTATAGAATTTCATGAAACTGTTGTTGAGTAAAATTCATTCGATTTCCATATGCAATTCTTTATGAGCATTGTGTGATGCTTCCTCCAACACAATGGACAATGCTACATCAATGGGGATAATGGTTGACACCTAAGACAAACTCAAAATGGGCTATGTCCTATGGAGCCATGAAGGGCTCGATTGTAGTTGTGTTGTACAAATGGAAGACTCTCATCCCACGTGCATGGATGTTTCGAATGGTAAATCTAAAGAAGATGCACAATCATCAGGTTGACCACCTCTATTTGTCTATCTATCTTATAGGATAAAATGTGGTGGAATTGTTGAATTGTGTCAATCATAGACCACATTGTAAACCAAATTATGCCAACAAGCTTGTTGTCCATGTTCGACACAATGCTCTGCAATAGGCCAAAATGAATCCACACATGCTCAAAGAAGAGTTTAGTAGCCTTGTCCACTAAGATCCACTTTTTTCAGCATGTCAAAACTATCATCTTCGTGAACCTATCAACTACCACAAAAACACAATCATGACCATGCCTCGTGGGCAGACCTAATATGAAATCCATTGAGACAAACTACCAAGGTTTGTCCAGAATCAACAAAGCCATGTACAAACCTTGCTTCCATTTGTTGGCTTCACAATTGTGCATACTCTTCAAGGCTTGATGTCTTTGGTGACATCACTATGAAGCTTTGGCCAATACAAATACTTCTACAAAGCTGCCATTGTTTTCTCCACCCCAAAGTAACCTAGCACCCTACTGTAGTGAACCTCCCAAATCATTTTTCAATGCTCCCCTTTAGGAAAATAGAGGTGTCCCATGTGGCATAGAAGCCCCTCTTGCAAATGATAGTCAAGAACATCTTTTCCAATTGTCAATCTTCGGTATATGTTAGAGATGTTGAATTTTGTCATAAAAAAGAGGCCATTCTAATGTCTCATGTCTGCAAGAATCAAGAATCGTTGCGTGGCAATTGGAGGTTGACTCAACTAGTCAGCAACCCGATTGGCCCTTCCCTTATTATGTCAAATGTTGAGGTAGATCTCTCGCAAATAGGTGAACCATCCCTAATGATAGTCATTCTACAACTTGCCTTGGGTCTAAATAAATTGCAGAGGTTGTGGTTTGTGTGTATGATGGTCTATTTGCCCATAATAGAGTTCTTCCATTGTTTGCATGCCTCTACAATGACACAAAGCTCTTTGTCATATGTGGGATACCTACACACTGTGACAGAGAAAGTCTCATGGTATGTGACTAGGTGTTGGTGTTGGTTGAGGACTTCACCAAGTGCATATTCTGAGGCATCTATCTCAATCTCAAAAGACTATTGAAGATCTAGGAAGACAAGAACTAATGTTGAACAAAGATTTTGCTTCAATTGTGCCAATGCTTGATGTTGTGCCTCTACCCATATGGGCTTGGATTTTTTTCCTTTTGTTGCAAGGTTCAAAGGCCATGCAAGGTAAGAGAACCTGAGCACGAACTTGTTGTAGAAGTTAGCTAGTCGGAATAAATTCCTAAGTTTTGTGAGATATTTGAGGCTAGAAAGTTTTTGATAACTTGAATCTTCTCTATGTCCACATGACACCAATCTTTGTTAATGATGTAGCCTAGGCATTGGATACTCTCCATGCCAAAGGAACACTTCTTTCCGCTGGCAAAGAGATTATGTCAGCACAAGGTATCATGAGCCTACTGTACATGTTGCAAGTGTTCCTCCCATGTCTTACTTAAGACAAGGATTTTGTCCAAGTAAACATTCACAAAAGAATCTATGACAGACCACATGACATCATTCATCATCCTCATGAATGTTGAGCTGCATTGGTCAAACCAAAAATCATGACCAGCCACTCAAACAAATCCTCTTTGGATTTGAAGGCGGTCTTCCACATGTTAGTTGGCTCAATACGCACTAGGTGGTACCCTAACTTCAAGACTATCTTTGTCAAGAAATTAGCTCCCCCATGTTGGTCCAGGTGGTTGTCAATATGTGGGAGAGGATATGAGTTCTTGACAATTATCTTGTTTAGGGCCTGCAATTCAATAAAGACTTGCCACGTTCCATCCTTTTCGACGAATACAATCAGGGTCCCATAAGGTGGGTTTCTAGGTCGAATGTGGCCCTTCTCAATCTAATGCTAGATCTCATCCTTCTCGAGCATAGAGCATTTGTATAGTGGTCCATTTGGCAGTGGAGTGCCACAGACCATGTCAATATGGTGTTTCACCTAACAATACAAAGGTACACCTATCAATACATATATTGACAGCATCCAATCCAATTGTTTCTATTGCACAATCCAACTTGCTATTGTTGCATGTGTGGTTGTTGCGATGTTTTGATCCTCCTCAGGTTTGATCATGAACAGGACAAATGTCCCTACCTAAGCAATCACATGCCAACAAATGTCCCTATAGGGGCCACATGTGGTCTCCTATAAAGCTTGTCACTTAGAATGATAATGACACTTTGAGGCCTGGCCTCATATACACTACGGCCCTTTCACATGTAGGGTTGTCTGAACAGGACTTCATCAACATCCAAGGGTGCCATGTCACATAACACCTCGCCCTTGAATGGTTTGATCGAGTAGGGAAGGCGGCACTGTCAACTAACACGAATGCCTCTATCCTCATTCACCCATCGAACAAAGTAGGGATGCAGGTGAGGTGTTGGCAAATCTAGCATTTTGTTTGCCTTAGCAAAAAACAAGTTCTTCAAACTCCCATTAACCACAAATGTGAGTAGAAGAGGCGCTCCTCATCCTCCTAAGGTGGAGGAGTCATTCGTGCAATGGTGACAATGAAGTACAACTCTACATTCATAATATGCTTCCCTTCTCTCCACACCTGGAGTTGAGCTAGAGACTTGTGTTGTGTCTAAATCCCAAAACTTAGTCAAAAGAGCCCTCCTAGCCTGAAATTTGTTTGTGTTTTTATAATTGCTCTTGTGTTTATTGCACCGTTTTCTAGTGTCTTTTTGTAGCTTCTTATTCGATGTTTGCTTCTTGTCTTTCTTCAATTGTGGTGCATCTTTTCCTTGTTGCTTGTTGTCAAACTTGTTGTCAACCTTTCCTTCCTTTGGAATTGAATTGTCACTAGAAGATTCTTTCCTCTATGTTTGAAATTTTTCTCAATCTTGACAGCGTACGGGTAGGCTTTTCCCATCGTCCTAATGTCAACAAACTTCATCTCTCCCTAGATGTAATTGTTGACACTTGGATTTGCACCCCTGAGGAGATGCCTAGCTCTCCTCATCCAAGTGGCACAATGGAGACATCTCTCTTGCTGTGGGTGACAATTTGTTGAGATGAATCTCTAGAAGGGCTAGTTCCCTTGATGCATTCTTTGAAGTACTTTACTACTTATCAACTTTGAGATGAAAAGGGGATAAGAAACACTAAAAACTACAAGGTGATGCACCAATATGAAGTCTCTCCTATTGACTGAATTTCTACTACTTGAAGCTAAACAAGATTTCCTTCACTCAAAGCTCACAACTCAAGCTGAAATGTCACATCCGTATTTCATAAGCTAGGTCCAGTAGGTACTTGAATGTTTAGGAGGGTAATGGATGATTCCTTTTGGGAACACAATCACACGCCACTTCTATAACACCTATACACTTAAAAGAAAACACTAGCAAAGACCTGTAACAATCACTCTTCTGCACATTGGAGAACAATCAAGAGTAACATGCTAAAAAAGAATAACTTATACTAGACAAGACCAACAAGATTGCAATCAATACTCAATAGTACAGCATGTGAGTGGCAAAATCACTTGTCTATTTCTTCAAGGGTCCTTCAAGTACAAATTTGGCCAGAGTTTCCCCATTAACCAACGGAGGCTTCTAAAAAGAAGCAAAAGAGTCCATATTTATAGCTTTTGAGAGAGAGGCAAGGCAAAGGAAGCCCAAAGGTCATTTGGACATGTGTCAATCTTCCAATTGGACCTCCTGACTTTGCATGGTTCGACTCATGCCTCTTTCTCATGCAAATTATAACCCCTTTTGGAAAATTAACACATGTCCGAATGTCCTTTGGACTTCCTTTGCCTTGCCTCTCTCTCAAAATCTATAAATATAGACTCTTTTGCTTCTTTTTAGCAACCTCCTTTGGTTAATGGGGAAACTCTGGCCAAATTTGTACTTGAAGGACTCTTGAAGAAATAGACAAGTGATTTTGCCACTCACATGTTGTACTATTGAGTATTGATTGCAATCTTATTGGTCTTGTCTAGTATAAGTTATTCTTTTCTAGCATGTTACTCTTGATTGTTCTCCAATGTGCAAAAGAGTGATTGTTATAGGTCTTTGATAGTGTTTTCTTTTAAGTGTATAGGTGTTATAGAAGTGGTGTGTCATTCTGTTCCCAAAAGGAATCATCCATTACCCTCCTAAACATTCAAGTACCTACTAGACTAGCTTATGAAATACTGATGTGACATTTCAACTTGAGTTGTAAGCTTTGAGTGAAGGAAATCTTGTTTAACTTCAAGTAGTAGAAATTCAGTCAATAGGAGAGACTTCATATTGGTGCATCACCTTGTAGTTTTTTAGTGTTTCTTATCCCCTTTTCATCCCAAAGTTAATAAGTAGTAAAGTACTTCATAGAATGCATCAAGGGAACTAGCCCTTCTAGAGATTCATCTCAACAAATTGTCACCCACAGCAAGAAAGATGTCTCCATTGTGCCACTTGGATGAGGAGAGCTAGGCATCTCCTCAAGGGTGCAAATCCGAGTGTCAATAGTATTTGGCACACCCACTGGGACTCCAAGTCCTAAAATATTTTTCAAGATTGGTGCCGGTCTTGACATAGTTGCAGCTGCAAGAGCATCTACATTCAATACCTGGCAACTCCATTGAAGATTTCAACTCTTTGGTTAATTATCAGTTCCTAATTTCCATGCCAAAGGTGACCACTAGGTTTGCTGCTAAAGGTATACCCTTTGAGTTTGTGCAATTACCTCCATATTTTGCCAAAAGGTTTAGGTTTGTGAATAACCATCCTTATTCAAGAGCGCTGGTGTTTAAGAAGTCTAAGTTTTGGTTGAATTCAACTCTCAACACTCAAAGTTCACATCCCAAGATGGCTAGGAATCAACCTTTTGTAGCCTTCATCAGATCATCTCCTTTGAATCTTGCCCAATATGACCAAACTCCAGGAGCAGCCCTTAAGAGTGTTCCATCTTTTAGTGGAGAGGGTCATATTACTGCCATTGAACATATTAGAAACATAGCAAACTTCTGCAATATCCATAATATCATTCAAGAAAATGTGGCTATTAGGTTGTTGGCATTGTCTTTCAAAGGAAAAGCCTTGGATTGGTATGAGACTCTACCTGAAAATTCTATTGGTTCATGGGATGAACTAGGAGATCTATTGACTAAGAGGTTTGGAGAGAAGAGGACTATCTATCTCTAGCTGAGCAGTTGACCACTATCAAGAGGGCACCACATGAGTTTATGCAAGATTTTAACACTAGGTTTCAAAAAACATGGGATAAGATCCCAACTCTTGTGAGGCCTACTCCAAACTATGCATTCTTGTACTATCTAAAAGCATTGAATAGTGATGTAGCCATGATGATCCAATCCGTGGGTGGGAAGACACTCCCTGCTGCCTATGAGATAGCCATCAATGCTGAGAATTGTCTTGTTCAAGCAAGAAAGATTGCTCCTAGGCCTCCAATGCCATTGTTCCCTGATTTGCAGCCTCCTAGTCAAGTTACATTACCTACCTTGGCTCCTTTGCCTAGTCATGAGAAATCTGCCATTGTCCCTTCCAATGAGATCCATGAAGTCAAAAGCTTGTTACAAAGTGTCACTAATGAGTTGGTTGCCCTCAGAAGGCAACAAGCCCAAAGTTATAGGCCATACCAATCCTACAATCAGCTTGGACAAACCAATAGACCTCTTTTTCAAGGTAATGCTCAAGGACAAGGTCAAATCACCCAAGCTAGGCCTTATCAAAGCTACAATCCTAATGCTCCCTCATCCTCTAAAGCTCTTGTTCCCACTCAAAATAATTTGGTTCAAGAACAGCCATGCTATCCATCCTTTGAGAAAAATCAAGAACAAGTTGCTTATACAAATGAAATGCACAACCATGGCAATGCAAGGCAATCAATCTTTCCAAGTTTTAAGTTTTGAAGGACCAATGCAAAGTGGGGTGGAGAATGGTGTACCACAATCTGATTCTACCCTCATAAATCATTTGGAGGGAGAGTTTTGTGCTATTAATCACTTGGGGAATCCAAGTAATATGAATACTAGTGTTGCCTCTAACACTAGGTCCAAGAAAAGGGCTGTTGACGAGCAACAAGGAGCAACTCAAGGACCTATTTTGGTCCCCACTTCATCTCCAATGGTAAGTGTGTCAAATTCAGCTCCTAGAGTGCAAGAAAGTCAAAAGTTTCAGAATGTGAAGACAGCTCCTATTCACCCTCCTTCTCAAGCTACACCACAAGGAGCTAGTGCTCCTAAGGAGCCCCCAAAGGTGAATAATTCTTCCATTAATGTTGTAGAGCAGATGAAGAAGCTACACATGAACATCTCATTATAGGATTCTTTGACAATACCAAGGCAGAAAGATATGCTCCAAAAAGAATTGCAAGGATTGGGTAAGCAAGTTGGCTCATCTATCAATGAAAATGTTGTCCTAGTTAATGGAATTCAACCTATAGATGGATAAGTGAAAAAAAATGAAAAAACTCCTCTTTTCTACCTATCTCTAATCATTGGTGATTTCTTGGTTCATAATTGCATCATAGATAGTGGGGCTAGTACTTCAGTTATGCCCAAGTGTATAGCGGATAAACTATGCCTCAAATATGAGCCAATGAATAAGGGAGTCTTACAATTGGATGGATCACCAGCCACGACTTTGGGTGTAGTTAAATATTTGAATTTGATCATACATGCTTGTCCTACCTTCTCTATTCCTCATGAAGTGGTTGTAGCAGATTTACCTCCATACTTTGCCATTTGTTTGTCAAGAGAGTTTACAACTAAGATAGGTGGATACTTGACAGCCAATTGATCCTACATGGTGTTTAGGACAAAGTATGGTACTAAGGTGAAGCTTGAATCAAAACCTATTCATCATAGTCACTTGGAGCCTTACACACCTAAAGTGGCAAATGTCAACTACGCCATCATTGATGAAGAGGAACTCCACATTGACTAATCTCCAACATCTTCCCTTGAAGGAGTTTCTGATTTGTACTTAGATGAATGGGGAGATGAGCATTATGAGCATGATCCTTACAAGTTCATAGAGGAAGCTGGTCTTGGGGTGTATTGTATGCATGAGGACTCTTTCATACCAAACTTAGCGAAGCCAAGTGAGAATGTGAATGGTCTATGGCAGCTTTTCTTTGATGGGTCAAGGAGCAAGATTGAGGCAGGTGGTGGAGCAATGTTGGTTTCCCCTTCTAAAGAAAGGTATTATTCAACTCTCAGATTTCAATTCTCATGTACTTGTAATGTGGCAAAGTATGAGGCCCTTATTCATGGCCTTGAATGGGCTAGGAGAAGAGGTGTCAAGGAATTGCAAGTGTTTGATGATAGTGAGTTAATTGTGAATCAAGTGAGAGGGCAGAATTTGACCAAGAACTCTTTGCTTAAGTCTTATAAGCATAGAGTGTGGGATCTAGTAGAAGAATTCCAAGCCTTCAACATCACATCCATTCCAAGAGAGGACAACAAACATGTTGATAGGTTGGCAGCTATTGGAGCTCAGTTTGATGTTCCAAAAGGTATAAAAGAGGATAGGAACCAACCTCATCTAAAGGTGATTGTAAGGCCCTCCATACCGGATAATGCCACTAATTGGCAAGTCTTTAATAGTGACCAACAAATAGCCCTTTTGCTGCAAGAGGAGGCTGAGTTTTCTTCCAAAAATCAGTCCAAACTACAACAGCAATATGGAAGGAAGATTGTCCAATTGAAGTCTAACAAACTTCCTAAAGGCCTAATCACTCTTGAGAGCATATTCAATGATGACCAGCTGAAGAAGTTAAGCATGTCTACCAAGCAAGAAAACTATAACAAAGTGCAAATCTTCAAGGACAAGTTGCTTGCACTTGGAAAGGTATGTACTAGTCAAGAGAAACATGCTTTCATTGAGTTATGCAAGGAGTTTTCTGATGTCTTTGCATGGGAGTATAGTGATTTGAAGGGTTTTGATCCAAGCCTAGCTCAACACACCATAGAGCTAGATGAAAATGCCAAGCCTATTAAGCAAAGACAAAGGCCAATCAATCCTAAGATTGAACCCCTCATGAGGAAAGCGCTCACTAAGTTGATTGAGTCTAGAATCATCTTTCCTATCAAGCATTCATCTTGGTTGACCAACTTAGTCCCTGTTAGAAAGAAGAATGGAGAGATTAGGTTGTGTGTTGATTTTAGGGACTTGAATAGAGTCTCCTTGAGAGATCATTATCCCCTTCTATGAAACAAATTTTAGGTAATGAGACGTTTTCTCTCTTTAATGGGTATTCCGAGTACAATCAGATTTTGGTGAAGGAAAGTGACCAATATAAGACAGCCTTTACTACTAAATAGGGTACATATGCTTATAGGAAAATGCCTTTTGGATTGTCTAATGCTGGAACTACATTTCAACGTACAATGGATATGGCTTTTCAAGGACTAATCAATGACATTGTGTTGATGTATCTTGATGATGTAACAGTTTTCTCCAAGGATGCAAATGATCAATTGAATCACCTAAGGCGATGATGTAACAGTTTTCTCCAAGGATGCAAATAATCACTTGAATCACCTAAGGCAGATTTTTGAAAGGTGTAAAGAGTTTGGGGTCTCTCTAAACCCAAGGAAATGCGTGTTTGTTGTCCATGAAGGCAAACTCTTAGGACACATTGTCCCCAAGAAGGGCTTATCCATTGATCCTGAAAGGGCGAGTGCCATCTTGGCATTGTCTTTGCCTAAACACAAGAAAAGTTTGCAAAGTTTCTTTGGCAAAATCAATTTTATAAGGAGATTCATTCCTGATTTTGCTAACTTGGTTAAGCCTCTAACCTCCATGCTAAGGAAGGATGAAGTGTTCACTTGGACGAGGAAGGAAAGTTTTGAAGAGATCAAACAAGCCATTGCCTAAGCTCCTACTCTTGCAAGTCCTAATTTCTCCAAAGATTTTAATTTGTATACCTTTGAGAATGAAGAGGTAATCTCTACCATGCTTACTCAAGCAAATAATGAAAATTTAAAGCAGCCTAATGCCTTCTTTAGTCAAGGTTTATAAAGCTATGAGGTAAGATACACCTATGTTGAGAAGCAAGCACTTTCAGTTATCAGGAGCCTAAAGAATTTTAGGCATATGTTATCTAATAACAAGATTCACATATTTGTACCTCGTCCTAGTGTCAAAGACTTTCTCTTGAGCAGGGATTTGAATGAGAAGAGAGCAAGTTGGATCACAAAAGTGATGGAATATGATGTGGAAATCAAGACAACCAAGCTAGTGAAAGAAAAAGGGTTACGTGAGGATCTTGCTTCAGACTTGAAGGAGCAAAAGGAGGTTGTTTTGGTACTTCATGATGACTCTATGACAGCTACATTTTCACTCATGAGGAGTTGGACACAAGATATGACTCATTTCCTTCAAACCGGTGAGTGTCCACAAGGTCTTGATAGAGCTAGGAGAAGGTATTTTAGATTGCAATCCATTCCTTATGTACTTGTTGATGGAGTACTGTTTAGGAAAGACTTTTTAGGTGCATTATTGCGGTGTATTAATTCAGATCAGATTGACAAAGTATTGTTTGAGTTTCATGATGGATCAATTGGTGGTCACTTTGCTCCAAGAACCACAGCAGCTATGACTATGAAGGCTAGATACTTTTGGCCTAGCTTGTTCAAAGACACCCATGCTTGGGTAAGAAAATGTCAAAAGTGTGCTCTTTTTGATAGCAAACAAAAGCTTGTTGCTTTGCCTCTTCATCCAATCCAAGTTGAGCAACCTTTAATGCAATGGGGTTTGGATTTCATAGGCCTAATCAATCCACCTTCTAGTGCTGGTCACAAATGGGTGTTGACTGCTACAAATTACTTTACAAGATGGGTGGAGGCTATAGCTCTCAAGGAGGCAAATGAAAACTCAGTTCTAAAAATCTATGAAAGTATAGTAACAAGGTTTGGGGCTCCTTCAACAATAATTTCAGATAATGCATTGGTTTTTCTTGGAACAAGGACAAGTGAATGGGCTTTGAAACATAGCATCTATCTTAGCACCTCCTCCAACTATTATCCCCAAGGGAATGGACTAGCTGAGTTCACAAACAAGAATCTAATCAAAATCATAAAGAGGACAATGGAGGAGAACCAAAGGACTTGGCATTAAGATTACCCCAAAGAAAGCAATTGGAAACTCACCATACACACTTGTTTATGGGAGAGAAGTTAGACTACCTATTTCACTTGAGTTACCAGTTTTGGACCTCACCTATTAGCTTCAATTGATGGAGAATGAAAGCATGGAAGTCAGGTTATGTGAGTTGATGGAGCTTGAGGAAACAAGAGATCAAGCTATGCTAACTATGAGAACTCACCAAGAACAAACCAAGAGATACTTTGACAAGAAATCCATGCCAAGAAGTTTCAAGGAGGGAAACATTGTTCTAAAGTAGGATGAAGATAGGGCTACAAAGTTTGATGCTTTGTGGAGTGGCCCATATATGATCACACAATGCTTTCCAACTTTCAAGGTTAGATGGAGAGGAGCTTCATATCCCAGTCAATGGGATATATCTCAAACATTGTTATTAAGGTTCTCCTCTCCCCTTGTACATAGTTTCTTGCTTTCCTTATGTTCCCTAAGTGCTTATGCACATGTGTAAGTTTTGTCTTGTATCTTGATTTGTTGATGAGATGCGTTTTTTTTTGTGTTTGTTTTGGCCAATTCCTTGCTAGTTGTCTTCAAGAATCCATTGACTCCATTGGCCCTTAGCAAAATAAGGCTACTGGTCTTTAGTATAGCAGGCATACTACCCCTATGAGTCACCATTTTGTTGACCAAATTTGACTATTGGTCAAATTTGGACACCTCTAGGCAATTTTTTTGCTTTTAAACGTTTCAAGGGGTCCTAATATGTTGTCATAGGAGGTATACTTGTTACATGATGTCATTTAATGTCACATTAGCTTTACTCTTAGTTACATTAGTCATTTTGTCCATTAGGAGTCATTTTATGAGCTTTTGGGGGTCATTAAAGCATTTGGCATGGTTCCCAAGGTGCCTAGGTGTCCCACCTTCGTGAAAAATGTTCAAAAAATCAGTTTAGGTGTCAAGAATGTCAGTTACCTCTAAATTTTTCAGGGTGTTCAACTGAAATTACAAAAATCAACTAAAGAAGAGGGAAAATGGCACTTGTACGGATTTTTGGAAAGTGTGCCACGTGGGGATGATCATAGGGGGTCTCCTCATCTTTATAACACTCACCTCTACGCTTGGTTTGATCTGGAACAGTTTTTTGGATGCCAAAACTGTTCTGCACATTTTTTGCTCTTCTTGGCAGATTGGAGTGACCCTCAAGTTTTTACTCAGTACGGGAAGCACAAGCAGTTTTAGACAAAATGCTTTTGGGAGGTTGTTGTACACTCCAATACCTTCATTTTCATATAAAAAACTTGAAAAATGATCCATTGTGCTTTATGAACAATCGCTAACAAGTTGACTGTGCAGATTTGATAGCTGCTTGATGAACCCTATGGGTTTTGCTCTATTTCTGCCAGCTCCGTACGATCCAATTGCTGGTGTTGGCTCCAGAGGACGTTGGATTCCTTCTCAAATGGTCTCCATTATTGGTTGCATGATTCATGATGTTTGGATGAGCTAAATTGGTCTATCATGCAAGGAGATACCACCAGGTGTAGTTCCAGCTGAGATGTCGCTTGCTTGCTGAGTTTTTCCATTGCGGAGGTTTCATACAACTGGAAAAAAGTGTTCCATAAGTCTCTAAGTCACTTCACTACCTCCTCTCATGTTTGATCTCACTTTGGTATTCTTTGAGTAGTTTGCAAGCTCTTATTGTTCCATTTGCCAACTTCATGCCCAGTTTCAGTTGAATTCCATACATAAGCTTGTTCTCCCTGTGTATGAAGTGGTAGTGGAGGTGTTTTGGCTCTTTCAAGACTTTAGAGGTTGAGTGAAGTTTCCTTTGCATGCTAAAGAGGGTATAAACTTGACCATGTGTTCATGTTCCAAGCCATCTCAATCATGAAATGCCCTTGGCTGTTGAATTCCATATGCATACAGGTGATTTGCAGGTTGTGACAGAGGTTTTGAAGATAGTTTTAAGCTCCAAAGGATGGAAATCACTTATTTGAGGAGTGACAAATGACATTTGAGGGGTTTTGAGCTAGTTCATCACCATTTTTCACCTCAATTCTATGCTCTGCCCACATATTCTGTCCAAAACATGCACTTACAGGGCATTGATGACGTCATGCTGGGTAAGGAAAGATATATATACGTCACAACTCCTTATTTCTGTTTGAAGTACTTTGAAGGTTCATTAAAGGCATGTGGGTCTCTTTTATACTCATGGTTCATAATGGTCCATACCCCAACCCACTGTTTGCTTTTCAAAACAAATTTCCACAGATAGCTGAGCATGAGTTCAGGTGTGTACGGAAGGGCCAAAGCAATTTCACACTTCCTTTGTGCATATATTCATGACAAGAAGGCCTTGGCAGACCTATAGAAGACTCCTAGAAGACAAAGGAAGCATGGAATCATGTTGGAAGGTCAAAGACTGAATTTGGGAATGGAATCCCTAAAGGAGCAAAACAGATCTCCAGGGGCTTTTGATGGACTTTCCAAAGCACATTTGCATGAAGCTTTAAGGCATCTAAAAGGGTGAACCTTGTAACCCTACCAATAGACCAAAACCCTGCCAAATTTGAAGAGAAAAAGATAAGGGCAAGATGGTTTTTCAAAGCCTTAAAAGCACCTAAAAACACACTAAAAAACCTTAATGATGACTAAAGCCCTGTGGTGTTTGAATGGCCTTTTGATATCTTGAAGAGCAATTGAATGGAGCCTCCAAACATAGGAGAAGACTGGGCTAGTATAAGGAGACAAAATGAGGTCAGAATCATCAAAAGAGAGGTTGAGATGGAATCTTGGTTCACCTCCTAGACCACCTACAGACTCCCTCAAGCATGAAATTGACACCTACAGGTGTCTCAGTCTTGTCATACAGGTGGAGTGAAAAAACTAGCAGTCTATGCATAGTTTAAATGTTTTTGGGCCATTCAAGGTGACTCTGAATTATACCAGTGCTATATGCTTCAAGAAGGAATCTAAAGGGACCTCTTTCTCACTATAACCACGCCAACTAAGCCTTTTTTTCACCTGCAACAGAGTCTTAGGAGGAAGTGTCCCAGTCAAGAGAAAAGCATAGTTTGAGTTCCAATGGAACAAAAGGGTAAGTACAAATGAAAGATACACCTTGGTATAACTTCAGAAGATGCTCCAAGACCTAATAGGCCCCATGACAGTGAAAAAACCCTTGATTTTTACCTACAGGCAAAGTATGGATGGGGTACTCCAACCGAGGCAGGGTTTTGAGTGAGTTGATGCAAAAGGACACCTAGAAGGCTTTTGAAGGAGATTGTTTGAAGAAATATGATGTTAAGCTCAAGACAAATTCAATGGACTTTCCTACACTCCAAACAGGTTTTAGAGAAACAGGGTGATGACACCTGCAACAGACTTTGTGAATGTCTCAGTCAGATAGAAAGAAACCTAGTTTTGGTGATACAAGGTGTACTAGTTTGGTAGTTGAAACTCAGTCATGACAAAAACAGTGAATAATCATTTCAATGGGTGTGTCAGTGGTGCCATTAAGAGTTTCAAAGGAGAAAACAAGGCTTAAACAGGGTATCAGACCCCTGTTCTCACATACAGCAGGGTTCAAGCAAATGGAGGTCTAGATGGAGCATAGACTGCCTAGAAGTGAAAGTGAGGTTAAAATGATCATTAGATGATCCAATAGGTTCTCTAGCATGCCCAAGACCTTGCTAAGGTGCTCAAATGCCTTTCCCCATCCAACAAGCAAGCATCAGTCCATATGGGGTCCTAGGAAGGCTCTTGGCTCAATAAGCAAAAGCAAAAAATCTCTACAGGAGTATGGTTTGAAGGTGTTTCAAAGCTTAATGAGCATTGAATGGAGGTGAGCAACGTGTTTATACAGCCTAGAAGTGTAACATTGGCTTGGAAGGGTCATCCACAAGTGGGTTTGGACAAAATTGCAGGAAAACAGGGTTTTTTAGCTCCTTTTTGGAAAGATTGAGTTGGTTAGGTACCTAAATGAGGGAGTTTGACCTTGCCCTTTGGTACAAAGCCTCATTAGGACCTTAGACAACTCCCAAGACTTTCATTTTGCCATGTAGATGAGGGATATATCTCTCTGTTTTGTCTCAGAGATCAGCCACTCATGAAAATCAGAACTTTGACAAAACATGTAAAGGATGCCAAAATGAGCAAAGAACTTAAGTTGAAGTCTTGGGATTGTAAAGGAACATTGGGTGATGGGTATGGAAGATGTATGGAGGCTAATGAACACTCACATCAAGCTCTAACCCTCCAAAATGACCTAATTGCTCATGCATACAATCAAATTAGGCGAGTTCCCACTAGGCCTAATTGTCAAAAGAGAAAGGATGAAAAGGAGTGCTTGAGAGGTCATGTGATGGATTGGTGAGCGTGAATGAAGTGTGAACATGTGTAAGAAGCCATCCTAAGCATGTCAGAACAGTCCAAATGACCCAAACTTGCAGGGGGTATGCCAAGCCCATTAGGCCTTAAAGAGACTTGAAGCCAATTAGGGGTCTATATGCATTTCCAGGCCTTGATGAGCTGTCCAAATGGTTGGAACATGTTTATGTAGTGTTTTTAGATATGTATGAGCTTTGTCAAGCAGAGAAACTTGCAGGAGGATGGTTTCTAACCTGGAAATAGCTCAAACATGCAAGAAAATGGAGAAACCAAGTCGAGAGGTCAACTTGTCAAGCTCATATCTTTGCTCGGACTTTGCATGGGAACAAAAGGAGTTAGGGAGAGTTGAGGAAGGTCCCTAGCAACCAATTTGTGGCATTGGTTTGGAGCTTCAACATGCCACCTTTATGAACAAAGGTTAAGAGCAGAAAGCAGTCTAAAACCCTAGTAAAACCCTTGAAGGAACCCGATGGAGAAAACAAGCATGGAGAGCCACCCTAATGGCATAGTTTGGCAAGGAAACCTATTGGATCATGGAGAGGACTCACTCAAGCTCTCACACATGCAAAGGAGATGTACGGAACTGTACGGACAACATGCAAAACAGTGTTTTTCTCACCATTTTCTGTGTTTTGCAGGTTCTATGAGGTTTGAGAGGATGAATTAAGTTTGGAGGGAAGATAAAGACCTATTCTAACTCCCTATGGTCATTTGATTCTATGACAAAACTTCTAAGTGTCCTAACTAGAGCTCTCCTTTCAGCCAGTCAAAACTGGCATAGTGAACACAAGGATGAAAAGTGTGGAAACCTCAATCAGATGTCCTTTTAAGGTGAGTTTGAGGGGTCTAAGGCCATGGATAATCTTGCCAGGTGTCTTTCACTCCCTCCCACAGATTTGCATGGGAAAATGAAGGCATTTTTGAAATCAAATGTGAAGGGTAGCAGAAAAGAGAGTTTTAAGACTTTAGGCAATGATTGCTTCTTTCCAGGAGTTCCCAAATGAGTAGGATCAGAACCAATGCATGGAATTGTATACCTGAAGGCCTTCCCTCTCATCCCAATCATCAGACCCGTCCCTAGTCAATGGTGGAATGTTCAAATAGATACAAATTATGAAGGCAGTTTTCTATGCCAGGATTGAGAGTTCTATGCCACTTTTCACAATTTTCATGGATTGTATGGACAATTGGACCTCCTGACTTTGCATGGTTCGACTCATGCCTCTTTATCATGCAAATTGTAACCCCTTTTGGAAGATTGACACATGTCCAAATGACCTTTGGACTTCCTTTGCCTTGCCTCTCTCTCAAAAGCTATAAATATGGACTCTTTTGCTTCTTTTTAGAAGCCTCTGTTGGTTAATGGGGAAACTCTGGCCAAATTTGTACTTGAAGGACCCTTGAAGAAATAGACAAGTGATTTTGCCACTCACATGCTGTACTATTGAGTATTGATTGCAATCTTGTTGGTCTTGTCTAGTATAAGTTATTCTTTTCTAGCATGTTACTCTTGATTGTTCTCCAATGTGCAGAAGAGTGATTGTTACAGGTCTTTGCTAGTGTTTTCTTTTAAGTGTATAGGTGTTATAGAAGTGGTGTGTGATTGTGTTCCCAAAAAGATTCATCCATTACCCTCCTAAACATGCAAGTACCTACTGGACCTAGCTTATGAAATACGGATGTGACATTTCAGCTTGAGTTGTGAGCTTTGAGTGAAGGAAATCTTGTTTAGCTTCAAGTAGTAGAAATTCAGTCACTAGGAGAGACTTCATATTGGTGCATCACCTTGTAGTTTTTAGTGTTTCTTATCCCCTTTTCATCTCAAAGTTAATAAGTAGTAAAGTACTTCAAAGAATGCATCAAGGGAACTAGCCCTTCTAGAGATTCATCTCAACAAATTGTCACCCACAGCAAGAGAAATGTCTCCATTGTGCCACTTGGATGAGGAGAGCTAGGCATCTCCTCAGGGGTGCAAATCCAAGTGTCAACAGTAATACCACAAGCCCTCTAGTAGTTGAGAGTTATATGATTCTGATAGACGTGTACAAACTTTTGCCAACAAGGCATGACCTTGTTGGTGTAGTCTTGCATTGTCTACTTTCCACCCTAATGCAATTGATGCAATTTTTTAAGTTGGTCATCATAATTTTTTACTAGGTAGTATTCTTCTCAAATAACTTCTATAAAATTGTCCCACGCTTTGTCTGGGGCTGCCTTGAGAGACAGCTCACCACCATCTTCATCTCAAAGACAATATGATTCCTGCCCTTTTTTGACATTCAAGGAAGCTTTCAAGAGTGTGAATTTTTTCTTTTCATTATTGAAAAAAAAATCATGAAGGAATATGATATCAACCACTCGAGCCCATCAATATCATTTTTTAAGCTGGTCATCATAATTTTTTACTAGGTAGTATTCTTCTCAAATAACTTCTATAAAATTGTCCCATGCTTTCTCTGGTGCTGCCTTGAGAGACAACTCACCACCATCTTCATCTCGAAGACAATATGATACCTGCCTTTTTTTGACATTCAAGGAAGCTTTCAAGAGTGTGAATGTTTTCTTTTCATTATTGAAAAAAAATGGACTATGATTCCAACCAGTCGAGTGCATCAATATCATTTTTTCCTTCAAACATAAGAATGACAAAATTACTTGTACCTTGAAGCATAGTTACCAGATTCGGCCGCATCTGGCCGAAATCCAGAACGTTTCGCATTTTTGCGGGATTCCGGATTAATAAATTCGGTTCGCCGTATTTTTCAACATTAAAACTGTACCGACAGGGAGAAACAATGGAAGTCAACAAAAAAATTTAGAAAATGTAAATCTAGTCCGAACCCAACAGTATATAAATAAAATAAACATTTAAGTATAAGTTTACATTTATATATGGACATCTAGTTTCGAAACTAGATGTCCATATATAAATGTAAACTTATACTTTAAGTTATATTTTATTTATATACTTTCAGGATGTTTGAGAGGGGTTTCGGACCGCTAGGAGCTATAATGCAAATTCTAGGTTTTGGAGGATCCTATCATATTTCAGAGTTAGTCAGATTCCAGGGTTTCAGGGTTTCAAACTTAGCCCAATTTCAAGGTTTCAAGATTTCAAGGAGACATCATAGGAGGTATGAAGGCTACATGAAGGGATGTATGCGTGATAGAATAGTATGAGAATATCTCTCGCAAAGTGCCACAAGCCGATCCCACCCCATTCCCAATGCACCCCTTAAGGCATGCACTCTGTGAGATTCAATGCACCGATGAGCCCTTGTGAGAGAAAGTGTCAGTAAATGATAAAGTTGAAAAATAATGGGAGTGGCATTCATGATTTTGTGGGCAATCGAGATGATTTATTCTAGATTTGAATGTACATTTTGTCTTTGAAGTAATGAATGAATGAATATTATATAACTTTAAGTGTTTTATCATTTAAAGACAAATATTTTCATACTATGTAGTTTCAAGTGTTTTACTAAAAAAATGAGTAATATACAATATATATATATTTAAATATATATATATACAGACGTACCCAAGACATATCCAAATCAAGGTTTTTGAAATATAGCATAGCCACGTACCAGAGACATCCTCATATCCGTACCCGTACCCAAACAACATAGCATTAAAATATTAAAAATGTCAAAAGCCGTAGAAAATAGTCAATAACCCTAAAAATACTGCTACAAACCCTAAATTTTTTTATTTATAGCACTCTTCGTGATACAAAATGAAACACAGCGCCGCCGAGTCACTGTGAGTGAGAGATTGAGTCGTGAGGAGTTCGCAGTCACGTAGAGGGTGGAGAGCAAGAGACGCATTCGAAGGTGGAGAGCAGGGGACGTGTTCGAAGGTGGAGTGGGTCCCATTTTGCTTGCCCACGAGTGGTCTCAACACTAGGGGAGAGTGGCCAAGCGGTTTAAAGCGGCACAAGAAGACATTGTTAGCATGGATCCCCATTTATGGTTGCAGACGCATGGTTCTTCTACTCCAAAATTACAAAAGCTTGTCGTGCGTGTCCACAGTCAATGTGCCAGTGCTTCTGCATGCGAAAGAAATTGGAGCACGCATGATTTGATCCATACTAATAAGAGAAACCGACTAGGAGCCAAAAAGTTGTCAGATCTTGTGTTTGTTCATAGCAATTTAAGATTGCTTAAGCACAATCTTGCAAAAGAAGATGACAATCTTCATCTTGGAGAACCATCCTTTGAAGGAGTTGAGGAAAATATTGATAGTGTTGATGAGCTGGATGGAGGATTCGCTGATGGTGCTAGTGTTAGTTTTGATTTTGAAGCTGGGTTTGATGTTGCAAATGTTTGAAACTTAAGTTCTATATCAATTTTGAGCTTAAGCTCTAAACTATGAATATTTTGCTATCTTTTAATGTAATTCAAGTTTGATATTCTTATGCATTTCTCATTTTTGCAAGTGTTAAATTAATGTTCATTCCTTAGTAGATTGAAATAGTTTGCATATATATATATATATATATTTTTTTTTTTTTTTTTTTTTTTTTTTTTTTTTTTTCTGAACCGGATTTTACCGGATTTTTTTCCATATTTTTTCAAAAATTTCCCATTCCGCATTTTTTCCGCCTCCCGAACGCATTCGGATTTCCGAACCTGGTAACTATGCCTTGAAGGGTGTCGTACCCCTGAAGGACTTGCTTGATTATGATGCAGGTATAGCCTCAAGGACAAGTCATGACAAAACGTTAGTGAATTGTGCCATCGTCTCCCTCCTCTGCCTCTTAAGGACTTCATCAAGCAATTCTTTAAAGGATCTCTTGCTTCCTCTTCTGCCATCTGAGGTCATTTGCAACAAGAAGGAAGATCATTTGAAGGGTCGCATGTCTCAAGACCATGCTTCTTGTATTCTAACCTCATTCAATGGGACAAGCAAGAATGAAACAAACTGATTAGATCCCACTGATCCAAATTACAGATGCAATTTGATGGAAAACACACTAGTTACAGAATTTAATGTGTTATGAAAACATAATTGAAATTGATACAAAGGTGAAAGTATAATAGTGTGTCCCACTTTTTGGAATTTTGAGGTCACAGGTACGCCATTATCCAAACAAAAAAACTTGAGTTTAGTTGTCCGAAATTTAAAGTTTGTTAAGCATTTTTGGGTATTTTTTTTTGTTTAAATGGTTTTTGGCTCCACAGTGGGACAAACTTTTATGCTTGATCCAGAACTGAAAATGCAAAAACAACAGTTTTTTATGGCAAATGAGTGGACAAAGAGAGCGCAATCTTTGTGCAAGAGATGTATGCCTTGAACTCTACATTCTTCATTCCATACCATCTACATTATAGCCATACAATGCAAAAACTGAAAATTTACTAAAAATAGTAAATGGAAGGGTTCTAAATAAGAATCACATGGAGATGACATTTATCCACCTTAAAATTGGAAATGAATGGCCAGAAAAGGACAAATAGCCAACTTCTGGTTGATGATATCACTATTTTAGTAGTGCCACTTGGTCAAGGTTATATCTCCTTGACCACCGTTCAGAATTTGAAACTGTGATATGCATTGAAAAACACATGATGTGAGTGAGTTTAGATGCCCCAAAGCAATGCCTCCAGAAACACTTATGGGGCATTGAACCAAAGTTGCTGTGCTAAATTCCAATGTAAAGCACCCCAAAAACACAAAAGACAAAAAAACATAGAAAACAGCAAAAATTTAGATTTTTGGAAACTTTCAGAAATCTGCCCAGAACAGCTATCTGTATCCCACTACTGTAAACACAAACCATTGAAAAATAAACACCTTTTGCAATGTCTAGGGAGTCTGCATACAATGTTTGGCCAGTGTCTCTATACGCTGACCAAAAGAATAACAACAAAGAACAGGTTGTTATCCCCGAAGCCTTATAGTGAAAGGTGACAAACCTACTATGGCATACGTGCTTTTCTTTGGCATGGAACTAACTGATGTGATTGTTCATGAAGCTTCCAAAATCAAAATTCTGCTTGAACTGCTAGATATTTGAATAGAGCAAGTTAAACAATCACACACTATGGTCACTAGAATTTTGCGGTCAACCATTTGGACTGGAAACCTAGGTATCTTGGTCACCCAAAAAAGAATAAATCAGAGGCTGAATCTTTTTGAATGATTTTGGGATGCAATCCTGGGGCAGTAGTGGCTGCGTGCAACAAAGGTCATCTGCAATTGGGTACATGATAGCTTGAACCTCGACCAAGGTAAACAGATAAATGTAGACATAGACAGAAGTTATTATTGAGGAACCAACTAGTTTGGATTCAGATGAAGGTTAAGATCTGATGGCAAGGTTGTGAATCCAGCAATTGAAGGAATTTTACACCTTGATAGGTACTCTAAACATAATCTGATAAAGTAACAAGTTGCTACATTGGAAACCCAAGGACTGCTTTCATCTACTTCTTTTAGCATATGAAAATCAAAACCAAAATTCAGATCCACCAGGAGACATGGTTACGATAGGAGTGCAGGTATTGGGACGAGTACAAGATTAGGGAATGCTATTATTAGAATCAGAGTACAAAGGTGTGTGGATACAGGATATACACATACACACAAACTAAGAAAATTAAAATAAATTATCAAACGCATTGAATCATAAATGAAAATGAGGTTGTTCTTATCAGTTGTCCTCTGCACTGTGTTTAATTTTGTCTCTACATTACCGGATTCTGCTGTATAGGGTCCCATACACTCATATGATACTGCACGGAAACGGATCCTAATATGATCCATTCTAAATACATCCAGGAAATGCTGGGAGCCCTGCAGATACGTCCCAGGATGTATCCGAAAGTACCCTCAGGGTTCCCTACATTTCCTGGCGGTATCTAGGCAGGATCCACAGCCAGAAACCCTTTTTTCGATTTTGTTTTCATTTTCACTTGACAAAAAGTCAAATATGGACTTCAAAAAACAATTAGAAATAAATACTGTGGGGCTGTTTATTTCAAAGCTGGGAGTCTTTGCTAACAGCTGTTAAAGGTTGTGGCCCTGTTTGAGTTTTTGTGGGAAAATACAGTGGGCTCATAACCTCTCTTTGGAGGAATTACCAGCCATCTTATTGTCAAACAGTTTCCATCTCTTCTTTCTTTTATGGTCATACTCTAGTCTTCATCATGGTGGTCATCACGAATATGTATTTATTAATTCCTGCAGGCTGCAGTGCTTCAGAAGGGTTGCACTTCATGCATATTCTCTCTACGTGTGTATGAATGTAAAAGTTGCTTGTAACAATTGTAAGCTAGTATGATTGCTGAAAGAATGAAGAGAAACTAGAAGGCACACTATGAACTGCATGTGCAGCTTTCAGTTATGGAAATGTTGACAATTTTGCCCCCCACAAGGCAAAATGTCACCCCTACACTTCAGAACTTTGCTATGGTGCCAAGTTTGTCTTGTGAATCAGTTTTGGGGTCCTTAAATGAGCATTTACAGCCACCCAAGTGGCCATCTACAGCCAGGTGATGTTTAGTCATGCAGAGGTTTCCAAGGAGCTTTCTTGATTACAGCCAAATGTGCAAATACAGCCAAGATATACAAGCTGTAAGTTTATTTATTTTGTCTTCCCAAGGAATTTTTCAGGTATAAGAGGTGGACTATTTCTTCGGACATTCTGTCCGAGAGAAAGAGCTCTCAAATGACTGTGTAAAAGTCCGAAAAAATGACTAAGCGGCAGTCGTTCAAGGCTTATTTTCTTCGGACTTTTTGTCTAAAAGAAAGGAGAAAAGCACAGTTGAGAAGACCGATTTTCAAGTCAAGACAAAAGTCCAAAAGAATAAGGACAGTTACAAAAAGCCTGGGTGCCCTACAAAAAACCCGGGTGCCCTACAAAAAACCCGGGTGCCCTTCAAAAAGCCCGGATGCCTTGCAATTCTTCCGAAAGACACTTTTGAAGGCAGACATGCCCTTGCAGAGGGCACTTGGTTAGTGAAGTGGACCTTTTCAATTCTTCCGAAAGGCACTCCTGGAAGACATAGCCCTTGCGGAGGACATCTAGGCATCGCGTAGGGGCATTTACAATTTCTCCGAAGGGTATGTGCCCTTGTGGGGGACACTTCAAGCACGAAGAAGACCTTGGCAAAAATTTCGAAAGACAAAATTCATTTTTCCGAAGGACACCAGCCCTTGGGGAGGGCACTTGGTCGGTGGCAGGACCCTTACAAAAGATTCAAAGGGCATTATTGGGAAGCAGAAGCCCTTGCGGAGGGCACCTCCATAAGCAAAGGACAAAAGCAAAGTTGCTGAAGGGCACTTACCCTTCGGAGAGAAGATAGCCAAAGGAGACGAATTCCTTCGGACTTTATGTTCGAAGAAATTCGGGAGGATAAAAACACGAGGAAAATAAAAAAACAAAGGCAAAGAAGGAGATCCTTCGGAATAATTGTCAAATAGGAAATCCGCGGGAATTTGAAGTTAGCAAAAGTCCGAAGAAAATCAAAGGGCAAGACATAAAAGCCTAAAAGAATAAATTCAGGAAAATTGGCAAGGAAACGAATTCTTTCGGACTTTTTGTCCGAAAGAATAAGGACAGTTTCAAAAACCAATAGAAAAGACAAGGGCATAAGCAAAGGCCAAAAAAGAGAAAAGGAAATGCCAAGCCTGGGAAAGAGGAGACAAAGAGTCCACTAAAATAAAGCCTAAATCCTGAATTAAAGCAAAACACGGGAAAAGCCAGAGAAAACACAAAGTGAACTGAGCATGATAAATAGCATGAACAGAGACGTAAACACAAACAGGACTGAGCCAGAACTGAACAAGAAGAAAGACAAACGCAGAAATAGAGGCATGAGCAAAGATTAAAACAGAACTAAACATGGACATAAGCATGAACAGTAAATAAAACCAACGCAAAATAAAGACAAAGGCAGGGGATAAACAAAGATCATGCACAGACTAACATGAGTGACTCCAATGAAGTGAGCGCGTTTAAGAAAGCAAGCACACTTCAATTTTGAAAAATAGAGTTGTCTTGCATGATGAACAGGCAAAGCGTTGAACGTTTCAAACAGTCAAAAATTCCATGCATGCACTCTCGTTTGTCTCAAAGCTCGAAACTTTCCCAACGGTTCAAATGCAATTCTTAATTTGGCATTTGCATTGATTTCATGCAAAGGCAAGACTTTCAAACGTTCCAGCAATTCGAGTGAATTCGACTACTCTTGTTTTTAAGTTGACTAGTTTTTAAGTGAAGACATCTATTTGTAGGTGTCATGCATTCAAAAGCTTGTCTTCTTTTTTCAACGCAAGGAATTTTCATGCAAGACAAAATAAATTTTTGTAAAGGCTGAGTTGGTTCGAGTGAATTCGACTACTCCCTCTCTATTTTTAACGCCAATCTCTTGGCTTGTTGTAAATTTCTATATTAATAGTTTTTCAACTTTGTAAAATCCATCCCTCTTGGTAAGACCAGACTCTGCGATTGGTGACTTGTGTAACTTCTTCAATCAATTGAAGGACTGTACTTTCAGATTTCAAGTGCTAGCATAGTGTACATTCATTCAGCAATTTGCATACGTGGTAGATTTCTCTCCCTTCCCAAATTCTGATTTGTACCTAGTTGCTAGCTCATCATGTTATGCAAGTCATGTTCAGTGTTTTATATGTCTTTTGTTGAAGCTATAAATGGATGTTAGGTGGCTGCAAAGTGTCTTGTATCAGACCTCTCTCCATCGTTTTCCCTCACGTTTTTTGTCATTGGATCAAACCTTCTCATGAAATACTTATGCATAGTGATCAATTGAAATCAAAGGTCTTCATTTTCCCTTGTTTGAATCAGTGTTCAAGGTTCGAAGTAGAGTGGATCAACATTCTGGTGTATCACCGTCATTAGGTAGGATTTCCCTTTCAAGTTTCTTTCTCCATTTTCCATGGTAGATTCGCAACACAAAGTAGAGATCCGCATTGATACATCTTACAGGAACCAGCCTTCTCTGGAGGTTCTTCTCACCATTGAGACACCCACCCTCATGAGAAGATCCCATTGTTTCAACCGAAAAGAGGATTAGCCATTTCAGCACATCTTCGATTCAGGGTGCAACTCCAGGTTGACAACAAGAAATAAAGAAGTTACATACAGTTGGGGTAGTTGGCAGTTACATTCTTAATCTTAATTAATATAATATTAGTTAAGTCTCACTAATATATTAAATCAATATATTTAATACTTAACGACTAAACCAGAAACAATAGTAAGTTTGTCCAAAAAAATCACAAACAGAACAGGACCAAGAGGTTTAGTCATTAGATATGCCGGTAGCTTTGTAGAAGCACAGAAGTGAAGAAAAATTACATTAGAATCAACCAATTGTCGAATGTAGTGATGATGGATCTCAATATGTTTGGTGCATTCATGAAAAACGGGATTTTTCACCAACTTCAATACACCTTGATTATCACTAAAAAGTGGAGTACGTGTAGATCAAGGAAGTTGCAAATCAACTAGAATCCGACGTAGCCAAAATGTTTCACAACTGGCATTGACTGTTGCCTTGTATTTTGCTTCCGTGGAAGAGATAGCCACAACATGTTGAAGCTTGCTCTGCCATGAAACAACTCTTGAACTAAAGGAAAAGATATACTTGGTGGTAGACCTCCGAGTATCCACTGATCCTCCCCAATCAGAGTCTATATAGCCTGTCCATCTGAAATCTTCTGATCTTTAATATAGAATGAATGAGTTTCAAAACATGTTTTTCTACTGTCCAATGAGTGAGTTTCGAAAGAGACAAAAACCTAGAAAGATAGCTAGTAGCAAAACATAGATCTGGTCATGTGGACATCAGATATATCAAGGTACCCACCACCTATCTGTAGAGTGATGAATCATCATGGAGTAACAACTTCGGGGTGACCTCCATAGGTGTAAAAGCAAGATTACAATCTGTCATTCCAAACTTCTACAAAAAAAGTTGTGGCATACTTGACCTGAGCTATGAAAATGAGATGGTCATGTTGCCAGAATTCTACACCTAAGCCATAGTGTAGAAGGCCTAGATCAGTCATGTCAAAAGTAACACACAAATCTGATTTCACTTGCTAAATTGCAATAGCCCCACTATTTGTGATGTCAAGATCATCAACATAGGCAACGAGTATCACAATGTCATTACAATCACTTTTGACATAAAAATTCGGATCAAAAAGACTTCTTATGAATTCATAATCTTTTAGATGTTGATCAATTTTGATATACCAAGCTTGGAGAGCCCGCTTAAGCCCATATAAAAACTTAATCAATCTACAAACCAAATAATCACTACCCGGCACTAGAAAACCTTCAGGCTGCACCATGTAGATAACCTCATCCAAATAGCCGTTCAAGAAAGCACTTTTGACATCCATCTGAAACACTTTCCATCCAAACTGAGTTGTTATGGAGAGGAGCAACCAAAATGTGACCATCTTCGCAATGGGAGCAAAAGTCTCCTCATAGTATATTCCCTCATGTTGCAAAAAACCTTTTGCAACAAGACAAGCCTTGTACTTATTTAAAGTACCATTAGCTTTGCACTTTACTTTGTACAACCATTTGCAGCCAATGGGTTGTTTACCTGGAGGTAACTCCACCAATTTCTAGGTATTGTTCTTCGTCAAGGCATCATATTCTAATTGCATGGTAGTCTCCCATTCAGGTTTGCTTTTCGCTTCAAAATACTTTTTTGGTTCAAATATCATGAAAAGATTAAGAGCAAGAGACAAATGAGCATCCTCCTCACTTGAATCCACAACTTTCTTGCCTATCCTCCAAGGTCATGCATCTGATTGAGGAATTTCATCCTCGCGCACAACCTGTAGAGTGGAGTAAAACCACTTAGGCCTCCAATGTACTAAAGAATCCTATATTGGCTGAATATCAGCATAAGCGTTGGCCAATGTAGGTTAGCGTTGTTGATATATTGGTGGAGTATGTGAAATATCAACCATGTGTTGTTGCAATGGAATCTGTGATGGAGTACTTAATGATCTCAATTCCTCATCTTTCAAAGGAATGATAGCACTAGATTCAGGTACCTCAGGTATCTCAAAGAGCACTTGTTGGTTGAAAACAAAGAAGTGTTTTGTCTCATTCACATCAACATCTCAACTAACAATGATCTTGTTAGTGGAAACATTAATAAGTCTACATGCCTTAGATTGGTAACTATAGCCAACGAAAAAATATCTAGCACTCTTGGAATCTAGTTTACTATTCTTTCTAGCAAGAACTAAAGTATATGCAGCAAAACAAAAAACAAAAAAATGTGTTACCTCAAGTTTGATTCCAGGCCATGCTTCCTTAGGTGTGACGTCCTACAAAGAATTGTAGGAACTCCTATTCAAGATGTATATTTTCGTGTTCACTGCTTCTCCCCAATATTTGTATGGCACGCCCCTACTATGAATCATGGACTAATCCATCTCCATGATAGTGCGATTACGCATCTCAACCACCCTATTTTGTTGTGGAGTGTACAATATCATCAACTATTGATGAATTCCTTCCTTGCTACAATAGTTTTGAAACTGCTTGGAAGTAAAATCACCCCCATTGTCAAATCTAATAGTCTTTATAAGCTAGCTTGTCCGGTTTTCCACCAATGCTTTGAGCTTCACAAACTCAACAAAATAGTCAGACTTCTTTTTCAAGAAGTGGATCCACATCTTCCTGAAGAAGTCATCTACCAATAATAGAAAATACCTCGCTCCATGGACTGCAGATGATTTCCAAGATGGCTCACAAAGATATTCATGAACAATATCTAAGAGCCCGTTTGCTTGCCAAGCACCTTCAATGGGAAACGGTTTCCGCGTCTGTTTGCCAACCAAACATCGTGCACATATCATGTTTTTCTTGGATAGAAGGTAAACCAAAAACAATATTTGTTCTAATGAGCTTGGCTAACTACTGAAGGATGAAATGTCCAAAGATCTCATGCCATGCAATACTAGTATTATCCTCCACATCTAATGCATGAAAATTGACTGTAACAGAATCAACAAGCCAATACAAGCCATTTTGTTCAATGCTAGAGCTATTACTCAATCAAGTTTTACACCAAACACAATATATTTCTTCCTTGGGAATTTCCCTGAAATGGGAGGATTTTCAGTTAATTCACTAATAGATAGGAAATTTTTATTTATTTTAGGGACATACCTAGCATTTTTTACTATAAATTTTGCAGCATTATTCAATACAATGTGTATATCTCCTATCCCTTCCACGACATGTGATCTTCCTTCACCTAATGAAACCGAATCAGAAAAAAATGCTTTTGCATTAAAGTTAACATACATGAAATGTTTGAATGCGCCAAAATCAAAGAACCAACAACTAGTAGTACTTTCAATAGAGCATGATGCCACGCGAACATATTCTTCTTCAAATTCAGCTTCAATGTCTGTCACATTTGCTTGCCCCTTCGACTTTTTGTTATGTGAAAGATCATATTGTCGTTTTCAGCAATATATCTTGACATGCCCAACCTTATCATCATAATAACATTTCACCTTAGTTTTGGAAGTAGATGTAAGATGTTAGTGGATTTCTTTTCCACTCCCCTTAGACTGAGATGCAAGTGCACTTTTTGTGTGATCAGATCTGAACTCATTGAATTGTCTCCCTACATTCTTTTTGCAGCAAATAAGAACTAACCTGATCAAATGTCAGGGTGTTAATTTCCAACATCAGGTGTAGTGCCTCCACAAAAGATTCATAGGAGGATGTCAAATTGTTCATAACTAACACCACCATATCATCATCATCCACCTTTTTGTTGATCGTTGACAGCTAGGCTCGGAGATCTTTTATTTGAAGCAGGTGTTCTGACAGAGAGCCACCCTCATTCATCTTTGTAAAGAGAAGCATATTTTTTAGATACAAGACTCGGCTCTTCTCAGAATTTTTGTATTGTTCTTCAGATTGATCCACAACACCTTACCCTAAGTGGCATTCTAGACGTCAAGAATCATGTCATCTGACAGATAGTTTCAATAGCAACAAAGCCTCCGTATGACATCTATCATAATCAACAAAGTTTGTGACCAATCTTGCTTCAGTGTCAAGAATGGTTTTCTCACAATCACGATATTATGAGACTGTCAAAATCTTAGGACTCCAAACATTATAGTTTTGGCTAGTTAACTTCTACGCTTCCAGTGGAACCAGGTTTTTGATGTTGGCCATTTTATACACAATGTTTGACTAGAACAAAGAAAATACAGTTTTCTGACCCAGAGATCAATGCAGCTACAATTTTTTTATCCGAAATATAATTCAACAGAAAAATTACAGATGTTTGACTAACCCGAAAATTAATGCAATAGATTTTTCTAACCGGGAAAGCAATTTAATAGGAAAAATGCATCTTTCTAAATTTTTTGAAAAATACTCTAAATATATAAATGACTTCTTGTTCTGAATGTTGCTCGCATTTACATGTCGTATGAATGTTGTACAGGCACCATTTTGTGCCCTCGACAACTGAAAACTCTACAAAAGACTATTGTTTCATGTTTCTTTTACTGTTGGCCACATTCAATCGTGCCCTACTCTCTTGTAGTTTGCACAATCATGTTCAACCATTGCGTGTCTTTTATTGCCCGTCAAAGTTGACTGTAGCAAAACACAATTTGCATGTTTTCATAACCTTGACAATTGGTTCTTCCATGCCCTATGCGATTGGGTTTCTTAGGCAATTGTATCTTCATTGAACGCAACTATATCTCCCTAAAATGTGATTGTATCTCCTACGAATCAGTGTATGCTTCATTCGTCATTCCTTGTTCATGTTTTTGCTCTAGCCATGACATTGAAAAATGATGGTGTCTTTGAGTCTGTCGTTTCACATTGTTTTGCCTTTTGCTTTGTGGGTTGTCTTTGTCTGAGTCTATCACAAATCGTGCCCTTTACTCTTTGTTTGATCTTAAATCCTCCTTCAAGTCCTCGTTGCACTATTCCATGCCACGATTTTGGACATCTTATACATAGTTTGTACCCAACTACGGTTCCCTTAACCTCTACAAGTGAATGTTTGTACCCTCTCCTAAGGATTCCTCGAACAGTGGCTCTGATGCCAATGTAAGCAAGTATGATTGTTGAAAGAATGACGAGAAACTAGAAAGCAAACTGAACTACGTCTGCATCCTTCATTTATTATTACAATAAAGAAGTTACATATAGTTGGGGTGGTTAGCAGTTAAATTTGTTAGTCTTAACTAATATAGTATTAGTTAAGTCTAATTAATATATTTAATAACAATTGTATCAAAGTTGAGTTATCCATTTCTTGCCATCATACAAACTTGGTTAGGATGTTAGGGGCAAGTTATTTCTTGTAGGGTATGTAAAATTATAGATAACTTCTTTACTATTATTTTGACATGTTTAGCAAAACGTTGACGTTACCCATATTGATATATGTGAGATCTTTACAATGAACGTACTTTAATATACTTATTTGTCTTGATTCTGGTCCATACATTGCAACATTTGCACTATGTAATCGTTCTAAGACTAATCTAAGTTCAACCACTAAATATCATGACATTTGGCATTGAATTATCAATGGTTTTTGTAGTTATTTAATTTATTATGTTTACTCTATGCATATTATGTGGTTAATTTTGCTAATTTGGCTATATTTTTAATATTTTTTAGTACGGTCATAGCCAAAAACGTATCTAGGCCCAGAATAAAAATCAATGTGTCAGCATACCGGAAATACCATATCCGTATCCATACCGGTACCAGGATCAGCTACTTAATTTTTTCTTGCAAATCAATGCTATCCAAACTTGTTCAATCTTGATTACAATCATTTTCAAAATTCTCTTGACTTGTTTCACATGCTCTCCAGATTTTCTGCTAAATTATTTGTTTCGAGTGAGAAATGGCTTGCATAGTCTTTTGAGGGATTAGGGTATTTCATTTACTTTTTGACTTATTTCTTTTCATTTCTTTTATCTAGCAGGAGACACCCATTGAGGTATCAAGAGATGTCAAGAGGTGCACCCTTCCTTCTAGAACACCTTCTACAGATCATCTCATCTTCAAGACACATAACCATTTTCAAACTGTTTACCCTACCCAAGGGTACGTGTCTCCAAGTTTGGGTGGAAAAAACAGATACACTCTTACAGTTCATGGAAGAGTACATTATCAGAGGACATCATCATTGACATTCCTATTGATGGCAGCCCAAGCAAACCTTATTCACTGTAAATTTGACAGGACACCATGCCCAAGAACATTTACTCTAACTATTTTACTAATTTCAAATTGGAGAGGTGGCAATGGATGATGTGCCAGTGTATTGGATCGCCACCAAAAACATCATCATTTATTGGGTCCAACTACTGCAAAGGTAAACCTAGGGACAGACTAAAATTCGATTGATGGATGTTGTAGATGACTAGGGTCTTTCTTTAAATACTGCAGCGTTTGGAATATTTACTTGAGCATAGCAAATGTCCACTTGGATGTATTGAGACCTCGAGGGAGTGCCACCTGAATTTCATGTTCCCCAATTTTCATTTTATTCCAAGGGCAACATTAGTCTGCATAAGACCATACCTAGACATTAGATTTGACTAGAATGTATAAAGACATTGGGTACACAGAATTAGATAACAATAATATTTTGTATTGACATATAGATGAATAATAAATATTAGAATGATGATGGGGTGTCAATTATATAGACACTAAAGGTGTGTCAAGGGACACATGCGTCAGTTAATCAGTAAATTAGTTAAGTTCATAACAGACATATTTTGTTATGTTTTGATTGGCATTATGAGTGTTATGAGTTAATAAAGTCAATTGGCATATTGTGTTCAGCCAAACTATGTTTTGTAATGTACGATTGATTGATTAATTTTTTTAGACTAGTCTTGGATGGTACATATGGGAGTACAGCGGATGTCCAACTGACATGCCAATTGGTTCACTATATGTTCATGACCAACCACTTGTCCCGGAAGGTCTCTTGGCCATTCTCCCTGGTTGTATTTCTGTCCACTTCTAAAGAATTGTACATTACTCTTTTTTATGAGTAAATGCCAAGTTATTGTTCTATGCTGTAAATAGTTGCTCTATTGCTGGTTAATGTGAATATTGTTGGTCTGGTAATATTTGTTATGCTACACCATACAAGATGGAACCTGAATTTTTAACCCAAGAATAATATTTAAATTCAGTATGAGTGAATGGGTATCACCCATAGGGAGTGCTCTAGATAAAGAAATGACTTAGATCAGAATTCTTGTTCAAATTTCGAAGTCTAAAAGTTGTGGCTATAAGAAACGTTCCCCATCCATTTCTTGATAGGTTTTAAGATACAATTTAATCAGCATTACAAAGAAGCGCTAGTTGAAAACAACTTTTGAGGTGGAAAAACGAATCTATGCCTGCAACAGGATTGTGTAATGCAACTGGTAAGTTTCAGCAAATAATTTTGCATTTTTTTTCAAAGATGACAAAAATCAATCTTAGAATGTTTCTAGATTATTGGTCGATTCATGGGCCAAAGGAATCATATTGACAGGTTCTGTCTGAGTGCAAGAAGTTATGCAAGGAGGCCAAATTATCCTTTCATCTTAACGGTTCTTTCATAGTTCCATTATGGAAAACATTGGGGCATGGTTCACAGGGCCAGCTTGAAGACTGATCCTGACAAGATCTGTGTTGTCGTGAACATGGAAGTGCCTCATGATATTGATGTAGTTATGTCATACATATTATAGAAGATTTATCACAAACTGCTCTCCAGTGTTGTATCCTTTGCATGTCATGAACAAGGGGGGGCTCCCAGTTATGTGGACTTTTATAGAACTCAAAATTAGGTTTGAGAATGCACTGTTACTTGTGCATCCAGATTGAAATAAAGCACTTCATCTTCATGTCAATGCCTCCAATTATGCCACAGGTTGCACATAAGCTTAGAAGCAAACAATAATTGATTCCATCGCATTTAATTCCCTAGTACACTATTATCTAGAGCAGAAGTTGACTAAAACACTAATGATGTGCATGATTACATTTTTCAATCAGATCTTGAATGAGCTAACTTGCATGATAATGGAAAGTCATCAAAAGTACATATCAGCCAAAAACTACAAAAAATCAGCTGATAAATTTAATAAGAATGTTCAGGATCTGCCTAACAGATTAAAGATGCAAAAAGAACCAGACAACAAGTATCACCAGGATGGAGTGGAGTTGATAGTTAAGATCAAAGAATTGGAAGATCCTACAAGTAATGAATAGTGGGCAGCAAAACAAGCTGCTGATTTTTCTAAACAGTTATTCAAAGAGAAACCAGCCCATGAGCAGACAATTGATGAGTAGACACCAAAATCCATGAAACTATCACTGATCTTGGCAAAGTAGACTTCCAAGATTCAGGAAAGGCACTATCAATTAGCAAGATTCAAAGGTATGGAGAAAGAAAGAGATGCACTCGCTAATGATTGCTAACAGGGACATGAGATCAATCGAAAGACAATGGAAGTAGCAGAAAGAATTAGAAAATCCTACACATAATAAAAGTGGGGGGAACAAAAAGTTGCAGACGATACTTGGTTCAGATTCAGCAGCAGCACTTGATTCCCTCATTGCATCCACTTCCGTTGGTTCTGTTGAAAAATAACAGCGTGCAGAGAGAAATAATCACAGTGAAAGAAAATAGATTCAAGACACATACACAGATATTACGTGGAAAAACTTGGCAAATCACCAAGTAAAAAACCACGGGAAAAGGTCTTCAGTATTTTATTATCCAAGAATTAATCCGCAATTACAATAATGGCAGTCGCCATGCACAAGCTCAGAAATGAGCACAATGAGTACAACTCAATAATCTACTTTACAATTCATGGGTTCCTTATATAGGAAAAATACATAGTACAAAACCACATTAGTACGAACCCATGTGTACTACAAAACACATGTAGTACAAGTCCATGTGTAGTACAAAACACGTGTACTAACTCCCCAAAAAACGTGTAGTATGGAACTGTACGGAATTCAGATGATTTGCCAAGAAATCCATGCTCGGGTTAATCATCCAACCTGCCAGCTTGGTCGCCACCTGCTTATTCAAATGTTGACTTCACATATCAACAGGTTCCAGAGCACCAGTTTCTCAGTCCGAGGGATACCCATCATCATCCATTTTCCTTATGAACTTAACAACATCAGTGACTTCCCTGCCAAATGGGAGAAGCTCAAGCCCTATAACCTTAACAACATCAGTCACTTCCCTGCCAAATGGGAGAAGCTCAAGTGGTAGAGCATTGGGGCTTTCAAAGCAAAGCCACAAATTCAAATCCCCAAGAGACATGATGAGCTGTTGAAATTGGGTAAACAACCATATCCAACTCGCTGGGGGCGGGGTAGCCAACAAACAAGAATGAGTGCAAGTCCCAATTGAATTTGACAGAAAAGATACCCTACAGTCATGTGAACTAAGCCAAAGGTTACCCCAAAAGTGGAATTTACCAAATTAAAAAAACATCAATAATTACCATTTTTTTGTTATGCCTCCTGCATTTTAGATGTATGTAGAAATGTATTTTGAGTTTTTTTTATACTTGTCACATGGTATAGTAAATAGATGTAGAATGTATTTTGAAATTTAGTTATACTTGTCAAATGTTATAGTAAATAAGGCATTTATGATGCTATTGAAATAATTAAGTGGTGTAAATGGCCCTTGCAATAGATATAGAAATGTATTTTGAGACTTTGTTATACTTGACACATGGCATAGTAAATAAGGCATTTATGATGCTATGGGAATAATTCAGTGGTGTACATCACCCTTCATTAATTTTTTTTATTATACTTGATCTTGTTGGTTGAGTGTGAACAATTGCTTTCAACCAACACACCCAAGTTTAAATGAACATTTCTGATGATTGATAGAGCTCTCTTTCCAGGGCTGTGAATATCAGAGATGTTTTACATTGCTGGTATGCATAATGAGTATTCTGATTTTCATCATGTGTGTCAGATATATGATTATCTTATGGGAATTTGAATATCATATTCTATGCCTCCCATGTGCATAGTTTCTGATGCTGTATATGTTCAGCTGCCTAAACCTCAGTTTCCCACCAGTTGCCCCACCAAACCATCCCTGATTGGTGTTGGAAAGGACGTCAATTAGTCTAGAGAGGGGTAAAGGTGTTGATGGTGATTTTGATATTATGTTTTATTGTATCTATTTACATTGCCATTCATAAATACAAGTACATGGTTCAATAAAAAATAATAATAGAAAAACTGCAATGTGCTTGGGCCAACTTAAATTTTTCATTATATTTTAGTCGCATTGGTGATGTGTGGGCAGATATGTCCATCTGATGCACCTGTCATGGCTCATCCTATACATACTTCATTCATTAGTATTGAGAAAGCTCTCTCCTTCGCTGCAAAGGCAAACATCATTTGGAGAGATTGGACATTGCATATGTGTATAATGAAAGCATTCCCATTCTTTCCATCTCTGTGCAATGTCTATATTTGTACACAAGCATTTAATGCCAACGTATAAGAATCATCTGTATGTTCCATATTAATCTGTTGTATTATGATACTTACAGAGTACATATTGCTAATTCCAATTATCCATCCACAAATGGTAGCAACCACCAATCAGAAGCAATCATAGGAACTAACTTTGTAGAATAATGAACACTGTCCAAATATGACACATTTGTCTCTGTGAGAGCCAACGGTCTGCCTCATTTCCAATTTCTCTCTAAAGAAACTAAAATATAGTCCCAGTGTTCAAATTTAAATCCTTCATAATGCAATATTAATCTAACTTGATAATGATGCCAACAAAACAAAAAACCAAATGTATTGACCAGCTAAATGTAAACAGAGAGACCTGTTGGGGAAGCAACATAGAGCCCTGATCCTACTCCAGGATATCGCATTTTCCCAATTGGTTGCTTAATAGCAATCTGAAGAAAGAATATTTTTAAGATCAAACCACAAAAACATTTAAACTAAGTTCAAACCACAAAAACATTAAAACTAAGTTATAAGGAAAATAATTCATGCTCAGAAAATTGAACGCATTAGTGTCTTATCTCAAATACCATGCATGATACTTGCATTGCTTATGTCAAACTATATTCAGGTCAACTATAGCATATAGTAACTTAGAAATGTGTTTAAAAATACTTCTGCCTCCAAAGTACATAATAATCAATAGAGATTTGCCAAGAAATAAGTTCATTCAAATTTCATTACCTCATCTTGTTGGATTATACCCTTGGCCAAAGCTCGGTATATTTTTGAAATTCTTCGTTTGACAACGTGGCGACTCTTATCTGAACATCTGTGCAAACAACACAATTGAAAAATTCAATGTTCAGCACAATTCTTTAGAAGATTATGAAGCGAAAAAATAATAATCTGCTGAAATTTTTACTCAAGGAAATAAGACATAGCCCTAGATTAGCATTAAATATATTCCAAATGCAGTTTGCTTAAATTGAGATGCATCAACGGAATAATAGTATACACTGGCACCTCTTTTAAAATTTGCCTGGATCCCGACCATATTAAGTCCCCAAAAATTGTCATTATACAGAAAAATTACAAAGAAAACCAAACAATCATAGCATAACCATTCCGTGTGACTTATGTTCATGGAACCCATTAATTTTAATATGCACCCAATAGGCCACACTCACCCTAAGACATGCTTTGCATCTAAGTTGCCTAAAATGTTGAAGCATCAGAAGTCTCAAGTTTCAAAAGCATCAATGTAAAGGGATTAGGTTGACCTGAAGTGACAATCACGTGCCTAACCAGTGTATATAAGGAAACAAGAGTGCATCATGTTATCCATCATTAATTATCTTTATTTTCAGCTACTTCCACCCGTTATTATAGTGTGATCAATGATTATGTTCTGGTACATCACGACGAGCTTTCTTAATGCAGCTGTCTTTATTGTCATGATCTGCTTAATTGTATGTTGGCTGCTCATTGCAATCCTTTCTACAACAGTCTGCTTTGGCATGTTTGCATATTAGCAATTTAATTCCTATGGCCTTGGCAGCCTCTTGCATTTGTGTTTGTATGCACTCATATCATGTTTTTTTTCTGTTAAGTCTGAATTATGTGATTATCACTAGGCCTACGTGGCTGCTCAATATAAACATAGAATTGTTGTGCAGCTCTGTAAATATTCGTTTAGAATAGTGTGACCCCTTGTATCAATCATAATCCATAGTTTCACTAAGGACACAAATTTTGGCCATTTTTGTTTTCTCCAATTCATGGAGATTACTCACATAACCATAAGGAAAACCCATAAACCTTGTCACTATAAGCAAATAGATTTAGGCTTTTGCTCTATAAGGGCAACTTACTTTCGAAGTAATGACAAGAATAATCTCCCATAACAAGGACCACGAATGTGTTTTGGAATGATTAATTTAAAATTTGTATTTTAGCACAAGGCATCTGAAGAGCACGTGAATAAGTATCATATGGCTTTCTCAAAAACTCCATTTATGCAGCCTTCTCAAAGAATATGCTTAATTTATAAGACTTTAAGGCCTGTTAATGAAGTGCTTCGGTGATTTGCCTCTACAATCAGCATCAGACAGACTGTTGTGGTCCCAAACAACAATGCAACATCCACATATTAAATAAGCAATGCTTAAGTAACAAACTAACAAACCAAGATTGAAAAAAATATTATAACATGTGAAACTGTATGAAAGGGATAAATCTAGTAACCGCAACAAGGTATATAATGGAGGAAAAGCGTATGTAACAAACCTATTACTTCTTATAGAACAGGTTCCATCAGCAAAATCTGCTGCAAGCTTTGATTTAGCGACATTTGTCTTTGCACACAGTAATATACCTGGAGAAAAGAACATAATACAAGATTAGAACATAAAAGGAAGACTACATTGCCAGGAAACGGAAATGGAAACAGAAATGGAAACGGGTCCAGAATGCAGAAATGAGGATTTTCAAAAACCCTTGTTTGGAAACGTCCATACAATATACTATAATAAATATAAATACATATAAAAACAATGTATAAAACTCATTTTTAGTCCATAAAAGATAAAATACTGAAGAAATATAGTATTCATTATAGTTCAAAACATAAAAGCAATACATAATAGTCATTTTTAGTCCATAAAAGATAAAACACTTGAAAATATAGTATTCATAAAAGTTCAAAACATTCAACATGCTTAAAATCTCGTGTGTTCATGAATCATGTGTCATATCATGTGTTATAGCCCAGGTTCAAACTTCAAAGACAAAATGTCCATTCAAAAGGTTATAATCTAGAATAAATCAAGTATTTTTCTCCTTGAAGATGCTCCTTGCTTCTAAATTCCTCTTCACACTCAAAATGCTATGTTGTGAGTTCTGAGTCAAACTTTATGGGGCTTTGTGCTCACTAGCTCTATGGACCTTGCATTTCTCCTATGGATAGGATCCGTTCTGATGCAAACTACCTGTTCTTTACAGACTTTTACCCTTTAGCATATTTTTTATTTTCATATTTGTTTTGTTGGATAACAATCTCTAGTTTGGCTTATCTCAAGGTGGTGTACCTCATTTTTCACCCATGTAAACACAAGTTTTTAATTCGCACCCTCCTCCATTAATGATCCACAAATTCAGTGAAGCACTTTTCCCTGGGGATTTTAGGGATCCACTTAATAGCAAATCCCAACTATGGGGAAGGCAAAATCCGCGCAACTACCAATCGTGTCCAGATACAAATAGTCAATCAAGTAGGATTAGCAATGGCTGGCCACAGTTCAGATCAAAATCCATATGTAGATGATTATTATCAATAGGCTGTGCAAGCCAAGAAAGCCTCTAGTTTAACATCGTGTATTCTCGAAGATGGGGGTTTTTTTGCAATGTTTTAGCTTCTTTTATTTTTAGCTTAGTCAATGACTTTTCCGCCGGAAATGCCAGGAAACTGCCCAGAAACACCCAGAGAGTTTTCAGATGTTTCTGGAGCATTCCCTATCGGAAAAGTTTCTAAGCAGAAATAGCGGGGGCAGTGGGGGTGGCAAAGGAATATCAAGACTGCAGGTGAGGCAAAATTGCAAGAAGAAGCAAGGGGCAATATAACATTGATAATGAAGGTGTTCACCTATATTAATTGTGTCAACAAAATTGCAAAAAAGTGTGGACTCTTATAAGAACCTACATGACAAGAATCTCAATTTTGCCAGTACATTTTGATGTTGATAAGTGCATTGTTTGTACCTCTGACATGAGGTTTTCCTGCCTTATTATTATTGTTTGCTTTTTAATTCTTTCCCAGTTGGTACTCCCTTGGATAGATTATAATGTTTAGTAACCTGCCCACTACACATTTTTATTTGTGTACTCCTGGTGAAAATTGATCGGTAAGGTTGGGTTTACTCCTAAGGTTGTTCATGAGGTTGAAACCCAAAAGTATAGAATTTAAACAATATATAAGGTAAGTGGAAAGAAATCCGCTTGTGGGCTTCCATAAGAGAGGTCTCAAATTCCAAATTGGCATCTCCCTTGGCAGTGACCTATAAATCAACCTTTTCCTTTTACCTTTTATATATGCTCCTTGTAATTGACTTCTTTTGATTAGATTGTGGTGCTATGAGTGTCCTTGGTCCTGAGATTGTTTATGAGAAAAGTCTTGTAAGTCATTCACCATCTTACTAACTAGTTTGGAGTATATGGTACCTATTTACCTAGGGTAATGGGGAGGTTATTTGTGAAAGCAAACATGTAAACATTGTCCATGTTTTGTGCCCTAGCACCACAAGTTATCCAGTTATTTTGGCTAATCTACAAATTACATTTTCAAGTTTCCTCCATTGACTTGCACATGCTCTCTTGGCCTTTTATTTAATGCTACTATCATGATTCAACATTTTTCTCCTTTCCAGCGAAAGACAGGATTATATATCCATGTCTCTGAAATATTTTTCATTCATGTGCCTCTTATTCCTCGATACTTCTGCATACATATTATCATGAAAAATACCACAATTTATCCTATTTCCATTTAAGATTTTTCTATCCTCGTTCTCTCCAACAATTCATTTTTAAGGGAAATTTGCATTGAATGAATTCCGACAGATATGTGGATGCTATAAGGATTTTGAGTAGGCAAGGAAAAGCTATCATTTTGTTATACCAGAGTCTATTATTGAAGAAGCTTTGGGCTATTATAAAATAAGGTCGTCACACATCCTCCAAAGTCTTTTTTGTTTTGTTAACTTCAATAAAGCCTTTGACTCAGTTCTAAGGCACCTTCTTTTCCAAAATTTGAGAGATATTGGCATCCCAGATTCTCTGATTACAGCCGTTTGGAGGCTTTATGAGACAATTACCAGGCAGTTTCATACTTCTCATGGTTTTTCTGATTTTGTGGAAAATACCATTGGGTACAAGCAAGGATGTCCTCTCCAACCAACCCTATTTAGCATCTACATTGATAAGTTAGAGGAGTTTCTTCGACAATATACCCATATGGATGATGGTTGTATTTTGCATGAGGTGCTTATAGCTATCCTTCTTTTTGCCAATGATGTTGTCCTACTCTCACACTTCTCTAAGGGCTTACAATGACAATTTGATGCCCTTGTTCGTTTCTGCAAACTCCAACAGCTTCTGGTTAATCTTAGTAAAACTAAGGTCATATTATTCAACATCTCCAAATGATCTCTCTCTTTCGATTCCAGTTTTTCTACAAAGGGGAACTTCTAGAGATCACATTGGCCTACACATATTTGGGGTTCCAACTTTTTGGTCCATGCTTTAGCATGAAACCTGCCCCTCATCCATGCCTTTGCAAAGGGTATGTCGTTCTTTTTGTTTTGGAAAATCCGCATTTCCAGATCCACTTCCAAGACACGCCTTTTTGATACAATCATCAAACCTGCATTTTTATATGGTTTAGAGGTTTGGGGACCTAGCTTTAAGGCCATTGACTAGGCCCATATTGAGAGGGTCTAGACTCACATGTAACAGTGCATCGCCCAAGCTGAATTTTCTGCTTGGATGATATGCCTCGAGACTATCTTCAGAGTTACTTTCTACATCCACAAACTCAAATCCTTGGGGGCTCATCTTTTGGTTGTCAGAAATATCCATACTTAGCACTTTGCTCTTCAGAGAGGATTACTTCATTGGTCCCCACTAGACACCGGCACTATTGGTACTTTGAGACTGGGTTGCTCCTTTCTATTGGCATCTCTATTGATAGGCTACCCCCTTTCATGTGTTATGTGGATGCCCCGCCCCCTTCTGCCCCCCCCTCCCCCTCCCCCGCTCCTTCCCACAAAGGACGCCATCACTAGAGCTGCCAAAGAGGACATCTACAAACAATATATTCAGGCCACTTGAATCTCCCCCCATGAGCCGCCTAGTCCCAAGATTGCTTTTTATGCCGAGCATTTCTTGTAAGTAGTGGATGGTAATAATCATTGCCCTCACTATCTCTAGTTCCATTGGTCCCACGGCTTGAGGTTTCCCCTTGGCTAGATGAGAGTGTGTTCTCACCATTTACAGGTTGAAGTAGTTCACCACAGTCTCCATTACAACTGAATCTTCCATCTTTGCTCCCTCCAGGAGGTGGAGACCGAGGAACACTTCATTTTCAAATGCCCTATTTACTATGAGATCTGGGGAAGATATTCCTGCCTCTACAAAGATTCAAGGAACACTATCCAATTTCTACAGATATCCAAAACAGCTCTACCTATCTCTTTGTCTTCGTGAGGCCGTCACCCTACAGGGGAAGCCTAGATGCTCTAGAGACCCCATGTTGATCGCCTCTTTCTTCCACCCCAACCAGGGGATTGGCAGCACTAAGCACCCTTCGGACACCAATACATCACACATCAAAGTTGATAGATCAATTAGACTATGCTTCTCTCAGCACACCATTACTACTCATATTACTCAAATCCCAAAGCCTACTCTCCCTCATCATCGTGGCTCTGCTCCTTCTCGCCAGCAAGGCTCTGTCCCTTTCTAGTGACATAAATCTACTACTTTTTGGCCGCCCCCAAAACTACAAGGGAAGACTCATATTAAAGGTTTCTTTTTCATTATGAGAGGTACACCGACCTTGGATGTTAGGGGAGATTCTAGAGGAAATGCTTTGCTTCCTCCAAGGATCTCCCAACTTGGCCCCTCCGACATTGGGTACTCCCTGATGAGCACTATCAAATCTTTTCACAATGATCGACGATAGCTTGAACGGCTCCTCCACTTCAGGCACAGTTGATAACAGTTTGGCTGCCACATGTTTAGTTATGGTCTTGTTACAAGGTATCAAAACTCTCATTAAAGTGAATCTGCCAACAATAAAAGAACAAGTGGGCATGCCTTTGTCTTGACTTAGGTAGTTCACCATAGAAGTCCATGGATGTACTCTCCCAAGGATAACTTGGCACGAGGTATGGACTGGACATGCCCAGCTTCCTGATGGTCAAACAAAGTACACATCTTATGAATTCCCTCTATAAATCCAACAGTGCTTTTTCCACTCTAAGGTATCCTGCCACTTTAGAAGTATGGGGTTCCTTTATGAAAAATATTATGCTTTAAATTATATTCGTTTGTGGGATTTTTAACCTATGTATTTATTCATCTCTTTGATGACCAATTTCTAAGAGTAGCCATTTCTTTTATGGTCTTTCCCATGATATATTGGAAATAATCACAAAAGGAGACCCAAAAAGGACAGAAGCAGCTCTAATCGATGTAAGTTCAAGAGAAGCAATAATCACACACATCAACCTAGGGATTTTCACCCCAAACCCTGTTCCGGATTGCCAAAGCTTTTGGTCTGTGATACCTTACAAGCCTACCTTGTCTCACAATTCTTAAATACTCCGCGCAGTTAAAAATCCCACTAAAATAAAATTCTCTAAATAATACTTAACTACAGAAGCTCCAATTACTTCAAAACAAAAATGTGTTGGGCATGGATTTTCAGTTATCCCATCTTGGTAATAATTGTGGCCAAAGGTTGGCTTATAATGCATTTACATGCACTAAAGTGAAAGCCCGTAACAAACTTTGGTGTGAAAGTCCCCGAGTTAATGTGTTAGCATATGCCTCTTCTCAGGTATGAACATCACTTATAGGGGCTCGCTTTGTGAGCATTAAGGCACTTGTTTGAGGAGGTCTAGATAGCATGTATGCTATCTTATTGGTCACTTCCTTCTTATATTTTATAATAAGATTTAAGTATGGCATCCACATTACATGGTGTGCTTACTGCAACATGGACTCCATTTGCAAGAACTGCAAAGCCTTATAATCTGTATGGACGACTGTCAATTGTTCCAGAATACATGGTCTCCAATGTTCATAGCTTGATACAACACACAGGTTTTTATCATGCATCCAATATTTTATGACAGCTACAAACAAATGACTATGAACGGCATGCAATTTGTATGACTGCTTGCATTAAGATGGCACCTAGATCACCTGATGCATTAGACTCAATTTCAAAAGGCTTTTGCAGGTTGGTCAGTCATAGTACAAGTGCTTCACAAATCCTCTTCTTCAGGGTACTGAAGGCTGCCTCATGTGTCTGTATCCAATCAAATTTCACCACTCCCTCGGTCAATGCATGTAGTTGATGTGCGCTACTTGGGAAGGGAGGTATAAACTTACTGATATATTAGCAAGCTCCAAGAAATTCCAACGCTCAATTAAATTTTTTGGCCTTGGCCATTTCATGATTACCTCGACTTCTGTTAGACCTATTTTTAACTCGTTAACTCCAACCAAAAATCTTAAGTACACAAGTGACTGCAAACTCACACTTCTTAGATTTAGATACAATTGATCCATCTCAAAATATTCTAGTACTTGCCATAAGTGTGTCATGTTTCCCTCCCCTGCTGAAGAACAAAATCTAATCAAGATACACAATGACAAAAGAATCTATATATGGTCTATGGGCTATTCAACCAGCCACATGAAAGTTATGGAATTGAAATATGTTTATGTTTTTTACACTCCAAAAGGCATTACAGTCATTCAGAGAATGCTTATTTGGATTTGAAGGCTGTCTTCCATGTTTCTTCTTCTTTAATCCAAACCTAATTTTTGCGAACTTTAAGCTTCATCTTTGTAGAGTACTTACCTCGTCAGAGCTGATCCGAGAGATCATTAGTTCTTCGTAATGGATACTCATTCTTGATTGTGATCTTATTAAGTGCTCAAAAATCTACAAAAAATCTCCGAGTCCCAAACTTCTTCGGTACAAATACAATTGAAACTACATGGAGAAACATGTGGAGAAATAAAGAAAGAAACTATATTAATGTCCACAAATGACCAAAAGTAGGTCAATGGGACTCGAGAATACAACCATTAACAATAGAAAGTTCAAGGAAAAAGAATCCAAGAAACAAGACAAAGTAAAGCATTGTGCCACTAACAAAGGTGGTAATGGAACCAATACAAATAGCAATGAGGGACGAACAAGAGCCTCCAAAAACATGTGTTGATGAAGACTAAAAGACCTCATTGGAAATCCATGTTTGTGCCTGAAGTAGAGAGGCTATCTGACCCATCATCAATCATTGTGAGAAGATTTGATAGTGTTCATCGAGGAATACCCAATGTCAGAGGGGCCTGGTTGGGAGATCCTAGGGGGAATCTAAGCACTTCCTCTAGATATCTAAAGAAAGTGGATAGAGAGTTGGGTAAGTCCCTGTAGAGGCATCAATATCGCCCTCGGATCTCATAGTAAATGGGGCATCTAAAAATGAAGTGTTCCTTAGTCTCCACCTCTTGGAGGGAGCAAAGACGGTAGATCCAATATGGATGGATAATTGGTGATCTATTTCAACCTATAGTTGGTGAGAGCACACTCTCATCTGGCCAAGGGGAAACATCAATCTATGGGACCAATGGTGTTGGAGATAGTGAGGGCAACAAATTAATAAATGCTCAACGTAAAAAGCAAGCTTGGGGCTAAGCAGCTCAAGGGGGAGATCCATGTGGTCTAGATATATTATTTGTAGATGTCCTCTCTGGCAGCTCTAGTGATGACGTCCTTTGTGTGAAGGAGCCCGAGGGGGCGTCTAGGAAATACATGAGAGGGGGTAGCCAATCCATAGAGATGTTAATAGAAAAGAGGAGCAACCTAGTCTCAAATTACCAACAGTGCAGGAGTTTGGTGGGGACCAGTGAAGCAATCCTATATAAGGAGCAAAGTGTTAATTATGTATATCTCTCACAACCGGAAGATGATTCCCCTAGGGACTTGAGTCTATGGATGTAGAAAGTAAGCCTAGAGATAGTTTGAAGGCATAACGGCTGGGCAGCAAATTCAGCTCGGACAATGTGTTGTTGATCTATATGCCTATAAGGGATCATGCACGGTAACATGAGTCTGGACCCTTTCAGTACAGGGCCAGTCAACGGCCCCCAAGCTAGGTCCCCACACCTCTAAACCGTATAAAATTGTAGGCTTGATGATTGCATCAAAAAGGCGTAACTTGGAAAGAATGTCCTAGAAGTGGATCTGAAAACAATGACATTCTAATACAGAAAGAGAGGCACACCCCTTGCAAAGGTGCAAATGAGAAGCAGACTTCATGCTAAAGCATGGACCAAAGAATTAGACCCCCAAATAAGTGTAGGCTAATGTGATCTCTAGAAGTTCCCTTCATATAAAACCTGGAATCTAAAGAGAGAGCACTTGGAGATAATGAATATCAAAACCTTAGTTTTACTAAGGTTGAGCACAAACTGTCGAAGTTCACAAAAATGAGCAAGGGCATCAAGCTGCCATTGTAATCCCTCAACAGAGTGTGAGAATAGGACAACACTGTCGGAAAAAAAAGGATAGCTATAAGCACCTCATGTAAAAAACAACCATCATCTATATGAGTTTATTGCCGAAGGAACTCCTCTAACTCATCAATGTAGATGCTAAAAATTGTTGGTGAAACACAGCATCCTTGCTTGACCCCAATGGAACTCTTCACAAAGTCAAATAAAGCGTGTGAAGTACAAAACTGCCCAAACATTATCTCGTAAAGCCTCCAAGCAGCAGTTATCAAAGAATTTGGAATACTAATATCTCTCAACTTCTTGAAAAGTAAGTGTCTCAGGACCGAGTCAAAGGCTTTCTTGAAATCAAAAAAAATAGCAAAAGACATTGGAAGACCTATGGCGAGTTTCTTCAATACTAGCCCAAAGTGTGAATATGTGGTCGATAGTCTGATAGTCCTTTATGAAGCCAGCCTGTCCCCAAGCTATGAGATTATTCCTTTCTAGGTAATCTAATAACTGCATGTCTAACACTGTGGCATAGAGTTTGGCAAATGTATGCCCTACCATAATGGTCCTGTAGTTTCCAGGGATAGAGAGATCTTTGGACTTATGAATAGGGTGAATAATGTGATGGGACCATGATAGGGAAACCTAACTACACCATCTTATTAAAGAGCATGGCAAGGAGGAAGGCAAGGGAATCCACACCATATTTGATGAACTCGGCTTTGAGACCTTCACAATTAGCTACTTTGTTGGTGCACAATTTCAAAATAGCTCTCTTGACGGAAGAAGTGGAGAAAACAAAGGATGGTGGCAGGGTGGGGGTAGTGGCGACAGGATGGACAAGAACATCATAGAAGGAACTAGCGTAGGAGACCCATGTTTTGGGGGTGATGTCAGAAGATATGATTTTTCTCGAGGGGAAGAGAATGCCAAAAAGTATTAAGTGAGTGGTGGAGATCGGCAAGGATTGTAAGCCGTGTAGATGCAAGACAATGGTACTCCCTATGGAGGGTGGGTACCGAGGGAGGGTCATGTGTGAGAGAAAATCGAAGTCTCCAATGAAGGAATTTACATGCATCATCATACCACCGGTTCATGGGGCAGGTTCCTTGGCGGGTAGGGGATCTGGAGCAATGAATAGTTTGGGGACAAGAGTCAAGCACAGCGTCCCAGAGGGCTTGGCATAAAAATTCGTACATGGACTCAGTGATGGGAAGAGGGGGGGAGAAGAACTTAGACATAAGAAAGGAGAGACAAGCAGCATAGTCAATGGTACAATCATCATCGAAATGGATAGTCATATGTCTAGCATTGGGGGGTGATGGAAGGGGAACGGGAACAGGAAGGGTGGGGAGGGTGAGAGCCAGTATGGAGGGTAAACGTCAAGATGACATGGTCAGCAAGGGGAATTTAGGGAGAAACAAGAAAGCCACAAATATGGGGGATGAGGGATCTACTAGTAATAACATAGTCCACGACACTCACACCACTACCATGGAGAAAACAAGTGGATCTACCAAAGTCGGGGAAGTGAGGAAGTCCATTGAGAATGTGGAGGCTCTGAGATTCGCCCAACCAGAGATGGCGTCCCCCATAGACCATAACTGTAGAATTCATGTCAGCAAAATCTTTCTATAGACCACACTCCTCAGGATCCAACTCATGAAGACATAACTCATCCTAGGCAAGGTCATTAATAGGCATATGGAGGTTCCCTCTATAGGCATTAAACTTGCCCAAAAGAATCATATCACCAATAGTGGAGTACTGAGAGATCTCTAGATAGAGGTCAATGTATGGGTCTCCATCAACAAGAATGGCAAACAAAGATGTCATGGGGGGCGAAGTAGCATACAGCTATGAAGACATCCCGAAAAGCAAGTGAACCCCTCTGAATCTGTATCCACAAGTATCTGGAGTGCACATCAAAAGCCACAAGTGAAACTCTAGGCTTGAAGCTATCCCAAATGAGGCAAGCCACACCACATGAACCACAGACACCGCCTGATCTATGGGTCTCACAACAAGAAGCCAAAATCCACAAGTACCCCATGACTAAAAGGGAGGGCCCGTTCGGGGCTCTCATATGTCTCAGTGAGGAAGTTAAGATCCTGGGAAGCAATAACATCCTAGACGGTACTTGGAGAAGACCATAAAGTATCATTGTAGTTCCAAGAAGCAATGGATATGCCATCACCACCCACCGAGACCAAAGGTTGTCATCATGGCGTGACCACCCAGGAGGGGAGAATCACGAATGATAGCCCTCCAGTCTCTAATAAGCCCACTTGTTCTCCTTCCTACAGAAATCACAACTTGATCTCCTCACTCTCTAGAAATGCTATTTTATAATAGCCCAATGTTAGGCAAGCATTGTTAGATGAGAGCATACATGAATGTTCAACGAAAATAAGCAATGGAATCACAAAACTAAATGGGAAATATTTACACTAAGCTTCCAAGCTTTACAATTAAGACCTCACAAATAGTATAATAAGTGCACTAAAACAAAGATAAATTGATGAAGATGAGTTTTGGGAAGGCCAACATGCTATTGTAGATTTTTTTGTGCATCAAAAGATTCCAATTACCATGTCTGATGGGTTTTAGATCGGCCTACTTCACCATTCAACCCTGTTCAAGTATGAACTATGACATCTTGTCTGTTCAGTTTCTACAGCCCTTCCACTAGCTTCCTGACTGTTTCGTGGGGATTTTTCACAATAGTGTAGCTACTTTTAGTCCCATCCATGTTCAAATATATCTTTGCAATATGGGTGTCAATTTGATTCCCAATTACAACTTTTAAGCCTTGAGAGAATACCATACAATAAAGCACGTATGTTGTTACTTGGTATTGTCATGAAAATTTGGGAATCACATTAGTGAAAAACAATAAAGATAAAATGGTCTGAAAGACTCTAGTCACTTACATTTACTACTCAAGGTATAATGAACTTACCTCAGTAACAAAGTTATAATCAGATAATCATGTCTGAGGATCATTATTGTAGGTAAAGTTGATGGGAGTACCTGATGTGCCTCTGCCCAGACGGTGAACAGGAACAGGATATGACACTTGTGGAGTGTTAACAGTCATCCCGACCTCCGGTCCATATTCGCCTGACTTATCAATCCTCCACTGGAGCTGATTTAACAAAGTCCTCTGTTGGAACAGTCCTCCAGGTAAAATTTGGAGTCCTGATGGCTTATTAATGATAAGCTGTGCATCATAATCGTCCTATTAGATGTAAATCTCAACATAACCTAAACTATAAAACATTGATTAAAACATCTGCAGCATTTGAATTTGCCTCGTAATGTTGATTCCATGGATGAAATTGAATTACTAATAGGAATTAGAAAACATGCATGCATTGATGTTTTAAATATCTTTCTCATGGAGCTAATATCTTCTGTAAAGCATTATCAACTTGAAAACACACTATATTATCGTATGCACCCCTGTATTGAAGTGCTCAAAGCCAAATATCTGTACGTTTAGTAACATTTTGAAGTTAACATCCTGGTATGGACCAAAAAACTGTCCCTTTGATTTATCAAACGGTAATGTTGCAGTACGGAGAAATGAGAATTACCAATTGATCATCTTCAAACAAAATGCCCACTTCATAAGGTGCAAAGGGCTCCCTCCATGGAAGGCGATGATAAACCAATTTGGACCCTTTCCTGCAGATTCCACAATTTGAATGGATCATTAAAGATCCAAGATATTTTAGAATGTATAATATAATGCTCTAATCATAACCACAATACTTTACATAGTAAATAAGACCAAAGTTTCTAGTGTCTAAAAACTGGATTACAGTTATCTTCGTTAAAAGCATCACAAGACACTGGAATTGCCGAAACATGTGAAGACTTAAACAGCATTATTCCTCAATTAAAAAGCTGTTATTTTGTTTTCTGTACTAAGCATCGCATCATCATAAATCAGGGCCTAAAGCGCCATATTTCATATTACCCTTAATGTAACACATCCAAAAGCCACATTTATATTCAAATTCATGTGGATCATTTATTTTCTATTTCTAACAAAGAAAAAACTTGGGCCAAAGCATAGTTTTGAGATTCAGATTCCACCAGGGCTCAGCAGGCTCATTTTGGGCTTAAGACTACCCAAAAAAAAGCTTGGCAAGACTCAGGAAATTAAATAAATGGTAAACATTGGGATATTTCTCAAAAATAAATGTTAATTTTATATGGTCCAAAAAAATATCAATGACAAAATTAATCATATGCATGCTATTGCTAATATACATAGTACATACCGCAAAATCTCTCAAAATGAAGCAAACTTTTCTATCATTAAATCACATTTGTCATAGCATGACTGGTATTTTCTACTGAGCAATGATGGAATAGAGAAACTGGCTGCAATGACATTAAAATGACAAACATGTTTTCAAAGTTTTTTAATGTCTTTTCTAAATGTTTTCTAATGTGTTTTTAGAAGTATTTTTTAAGGTTTTTTAATACATTTTTTAAATTGGTACATCCTAGGCTTGCTAGTCTGTGCAAGAAATGCTAAACTCGTGAGACTCTCTGAGTATTTGCCAAACTTGGCAAGTCAGCCAAGTAAAGGCAGAAAAACTCACTGCCTCTGACTCGGTCCGGAACCCAGCAAGTCTCACAGAAAATTGCAGTCACAAAACTATGGGCCAAAGACACTTTAAATGGCTACAAGAGCAACCAACGATCCACAACATTGATCTTAAGGGCTAACACAAGATTGTTCATCTTCAAACTGAATTTTGGTTTCTTGTGTAAATAATTTCCTTTGTATAGAATTTTTAATTCTGGGCAGAAGTCAAAAAATGAAGTTCATTAAGGTTATACAGAGAGTGAGCCAACATTGACCTACCATCCAACAAAACAAACGGTTTATTCCTGTGACTAAAAAAATGAAAAAAAAAGTCATTTTTTTCAATTTGGTGCTTTTTGCTACTATGATATACATATTAAGTTCCTCAAACAATATGACTAACAAATGTAATTTAGTCAAGAAGGGCTATTCCCAAGGAGCACAACATATCTTCCATGAAAATTTTCAGAAAATAACCAAGGAAATGTATTTGCATATGGAGAAGGATCTTTAACTTATTTTCATTATTGATATTCTTCAAACTATAGTCATGCAACTTGGACACAGAAACAACTTTGCAACCCTGGAGAGTAGGAGTTGACTCCACACTAAGTATAAACTCACGAAAGAGGGAACTAAATGCCAACTCAAATTACCTAACTTAGACCAATTATAAATCAATAACTTGGCAAAGAGTTGACTCTGCTAGTTTTCCCAGAGAGTGACTACAAAAGAGCACTGGGACTACATGTCAAATGCAAGATCCTTTTGCACATTTGTTTGAATCCCCAAGGTATTGTAGACCACAGTGTACGTAAGAATATCTACAATTAAATAAATTGGCAGGCCTCAACCGCTATTACCAACCATTATAAAGTAAATGTTCCATAATACCTTTCTAAGAGCCATTCAAGGACCATTGTCGTCACATTTGACTTATGTTGCTTAGATTATCATATGGAGATTAAGTTCTTCTTAACACAATTAAATGAGATGCCTCAATTCCTTAGATAAGTGAAGCCCCTTAAAAAATTCCATAAACTAATGCAAGTTAGTCATGGAGGGTATGACTATATCCAAGAAGCCAACTTATGTAACCATGTGAAATCGCTGAAAGAACCGAAGAATTCTGATCACAAATAGAAATTTATGATGACCTTGTCTTGATGTCGTTAATATTTTCCAGTTTGACCAACATTTTCATCTTCTTTGAATTGAAAAGATGTACACAAAATAGAAACAATACTATTTACAAATTGAGTAACTAGGAAAGCCTCAATCTGTATTTACTGCCACTAGAAAGCAATCAACAATCATGAGTAGTCTTCTTAGGGCAAACAAAGAAACACATTGCTACCGAATCTGTCCTAGTCCCCCACCCACACGAAATCAGCCTAAGAATCACCAAAGTGGCAATTCAAATAGGATCTGATTCTAGCAATCCTGGGGCATATTCCTTTGCCCCAAAAATGTTTCAGGCAAATTGACAGAGGAGCATCCGGGGGATGAGCAATCTTGATTCACTCAAAAACAATCGTGTGCTGGTGTGTGCTTGTGAATTTTTCAGTGGTGTTTCCATTGGTAATGATCAGAATAGGTCTGCGCAACATTTCCAGAGCTCCAGCACTCTAGGAATATCAAGTGCAGAAGGTTTCAGTCATCAATCAGGGTTCAACTGCCCCTTCTCGGCATATGATGAAACCACCAGCTATAACAAGGGCAGTTGCGAAACCACCAGTCTACATTAACCAGTGGTTTTGAAACTGCCGGTTTGTGTTAAGTGGCAGTTTCATCTATAATAGTTGTAAAAAGTCAATAACGGCCCAGAAGGATGATTTATCTGATTCTGATTGTTTTCAAGATGCTTGGGAGTTCGAAGAGACACTAAGGAATTCAAAAGAAGTTGATGAAAGATCTGAATGAGGAGAGCTTTGCTAGAGACTTGCTAGAGAGAGATTGGGGTGTGTCACATCTAGTTCCGCTCTACAAAACTATTTAAGCATTAATAGTGGATTATAAGACTAATGATTTGTAGTTTTGATTTTTATCGCTGAACTGGATATATATATGTTGTATGGTTGACAGTTATATCATTTGTTTTGTGATCAGTATTATGATTGAATAGCAATTGCATATGTTATATTATGTTTTATGATCATGATGACTGATTTCATTTATAGATTATTTGCATTCAGTGGTTTATTGATGCTTATATATAGGTTATTGTGATAATCTCGAACTAACTACCCGGTGTTTGATTGAAGTTGTTGCAGGACTGTTCCACCCTCACAGGCAATACAGAGGGAGAGTATCATCGGAGGGGGGGGGTGCAAATACCAACATTGGGGGTTGAGAGGTTATCGCCGAACCCGCATTCCACATTTAGTTGCTTGAGTGAAATGAATGTTGCTTGCTTGTTTGTCCTTGTAGCGATGCAAGCTTGTTTGCACTAACTGGATACATCATTTGTCGTGATTGACATATATGTTAAGTCTATGAAAATACTGGTTGTGCTTCTTTAAAATCCCTATAGGGAATTGTTGTGCTGTGATAAATCTCGACTGCATTATAGTTGGTAAAGGTAAGAATGTCAATGGTATTGTTTAATTTTTTTGGACCGTGTTTGAGTTGGTCACATTATGCTTTTTGATGACTTATTAGGGAGACAAAAGAGGCAAACACCCCTCCCCCAAAGCAAATTGATTTAAATAAACCTCAAAACTTTGGATGTTGTTTGGCCTATATATATTAAAAGTTGAAAGGTAATAAAATTAGGTTTTTGTTTTGGGAGTTTCTAGACGTTAATATTATGTTGTTTCATTGGGCAAATGCCACAATGAAAAGGTAAATGAAATTAGGGTTGTTTGTTATATTTGCAATAATTGTGGGAGTTGACTTTGCTTTTGGAGGGGATGGAGTGTTTCTTCAGCCGCCATGCAAGGGTATAGAGGAAAGACTACGAGCTAATTGCAAGCATGTATAATTTTGAGCATTTATGAATTGAAGTTCAATAATGGCAAACTTGCAAAGAAGGAAGAGAGTTTCCTGGACATGCAAGTCGTGCATGAGTGATGGAAAAATAATAAGAGGGAAGATGAAAAAGAAAAAAAATGGCAGAAAAGAAGGGCACAAAGCTAGGCCAAAGAGGAAAAAGAAAAGCTATCTTTATACATAATTAAGAATGCAATAACCAAGTCAGTTCATCGTTTTTATTGTATTACAAAATCGAATGGCAAGAAAAAGTTGATTCTTGTATGGGTTATTATCATTCTATTTTTATGTGTGAAGTGATAGTTTTTTAGGCCAAAAATAAATAAATATATTAGGGTTTCATGATTATGGACATGGGGATGGAACTCGGTTCCATACACAGGCCCATACTCATGATACCAAGCCATATTTTTGCAAATTAAACCCTAAACTACAGACCTAGAGAAATGGTTTTGAATTTTGTTATTTGGTTGGGTTATTGTAAATGGAGTCAACTTTGCATCCTTGTTTTATTTTATCCAAAAACCAAGTGTTGGTTAAAATAATATCAAAATACCCCTTTTTCGCAAAGCCTCCAAACTGTTACAGGGTCAAGGAACTTATTTTGAAATATGAAATTATATATGAGTGTGTACAAAAATGTCTATATTTGTATGTATATATGTGTGTGTGTACAAATCTCTATATATATGTGTGTGGGAATGAAATCTGTATATTTATGTTTAACCGGGCTTATAAGATGCAAATATGTAGTCAAATGTATTTGTTTGTACCAAGATAATCTTGTACAGTTGTAAGTGATAATGTGAGTTCTGAGTCATATATATATATATATATATATATATGTATATGAGAAAATGTAAATCTGTATGTTACCATTTTGAAAAAGGAACCGAAGTAAATATGCAAACGATAGTAATAGTTCTTGGAAACATACTATATTTGTTTATACATATAATAATGTTACATTCACCTATGAATGCAATACGTACTGAACTATTACGGAAATGTTAAGCCTAAGCATAAACTAATCTTCTTTTGGATGATTGTGAGCAGTTGTAGGTTAGAATGAGGATTTATGAGCATGAAAATGCATGAGTAACTATATGGTTATATAAGGGAATGACCGTCCATGTGTTGTAAGAATTTGTATTAGGATCTTTAGAGCAGCGTATGCATGTTTTATACACATATTCAATTATTGGAATGGAACTTTATTATTTGGGATAGATCTTGCTTTGAAGCATTTTTAGGCAGTGACCTTATGATAGTTACAATAGGAGATCACTATGTATGTTTATATATATGTCAAAACCAAGTATAGACTCGTCCCTTGTCAAAGTGTGCAAGAGTTGTAGGTTATAAAAAAGAAAGTTCTGAGTTTGATTTATTGTGTATTAATGAATTTGATTGTCCATAGGTTATATGAGTTGAAGAGCAAACTTATGTATCTTATATATACATTTTCAAATATTGTAATATTTGCAATGAACCTTATTCATATGTGAATGATAGGGCAGATCTAGTTATAAAGTATGAACAAGCTGAAACCTTATATAAATGAGATTTTTCTCATGCAATAGAACATGAGGAAATAAGTAGGGAATGATGTAGAAAGGAAACTTATAGACTTAATTCTGTTTATGAGTTATTTGAGTTTTTATGGATTATGTTGTTGACCAAGTTCTGCCATCAGATATATATATATATATATATGAATTGTGTTCGAAGGATGTTTGAGAAGGGACTTAGAATGATTTGATTCTTGTTCTAGTCTTATACAAATCTGATTTTTTAATATAGTTCATTTGATAAACCTATATATATCACTCTTGAGATTAAGTGAATGGAAACAATGAGAGTCTAGATTTATGATTGCTTGTACCTTATATTACTGTTGGACTGAATGTATGTTGCAATCTATATTTATTCTACTTGAATCTTTATGTAGAAATTATTAGACTTATTTCTTGGATAAGAAGTGATAGATATATGAGGGTGCCAATAGGCAACTCATATGCGTATCCCTTGATATCATCTGATAGTCATGATTCAATCGCAGAGAGTTTTGTGTGAGTAGAATTGACTCAAATTTTTAAATCTGATTTTTATGATAAAAACTTTGGCCAAAGTAATGTTATGGCTGAGACATTGTCATTTCACTGTACTTTCTAGTTTACATGTGTATGTTGATGTCATTTTAGATAGAGGATTGGACTCCATGGTCTATTTGATTGCTGCATGTATTAGTGATTGTACACACATGGGTTTTGATTGATTTCTTGATATCCGCACTATTCTTATTTGTCCCTCCGCGAAGGGTAGGGCCACTCCCAATGGGGAGATGTGCAAGAAACCGTTGGTTTGTGGTTGGAGGTAAAACACTCGAATGATGCTCTCCCTTTGTTCAGTTGTTTCCAACCTTTTAGAATTGTACTCATGGCTACATTCATGGATCGCTGAGTTGTTGTGAGGCTCACTTGTTTTGATGTACTTATTGTATTATATATTTGATTTTGTACTGAAATGTAACTTGTACATTACTATTTGATGGATATTCAGCATAGTAGTGGTTGTGATACTTGTAATTAATTCGGAATATTTTGACAACAGTAGTTGTAGACTTATTTATGACTGAAATGTGAATTATATTAATGTTTTGTTGTACTTGATTCTTTCCATTGTACATTTAATGAGACAGATTCATCTTGTAATCCGATTCAGACTGTTTGGAAACTAATGAATTATCTAGTGGGTTTATACATTTATGCAATTAATGTTTTAGATGCATTTAGTAGTCAAACAGTAATCTTTCACATAGTTAAAGATGATTTTACAAGTGTGCCTTATGTATTTTATATTAAAAAAATCGTGTAACTCTTGTGTAACCCAGTGGGGTTATAACAATGTGTGTTCAAAAATGAACTAAGGTGTGATAGTAGCTAGCAATGGGTAGCAAGAACTAAAGAAACAAAGGGCTGCGTAGTGGCTAGTCCATGCCTTTGTGTTTTTAGCAAGTGTAACTTTGTAAGTCCACGGTAATATCTATATGCAAGGTGGTGTTTATGTAGAGAAACATTACTTTCAAATAGATGAATGCTTTAAAATTAGGAATTGCTCCTTATCATTAATATAAGTAATGCAACACTCCAATCTTTTTAATTTAATACTAATAGTAACTAGGTGCTCAAGATTATGATTTTTAATAAAATAGAAATTTTATGTTCTTAAATAGGGGATGCAAATTAAAAATAAAAAGCCAACTAGAAATGCAAGTGCTATTGAAACTTGTCATAATAGAAAGCTGACGTCACATTCTTTTTTGTAAATTTGTCATGCAATAAATGCAAGTTTTTGGAAAAAAAAAAACAATAATTAACAAGTAAAAAGAATATTCCATAATAACACCCTAAGGAATATTCCATCAATTTTGGATCCCAAACTTTATAGTTAGAATAATATGTCAATTCAAGCCTTTTGATTGACTCCAACCAAAAAATTATTTGCATTGAATGAAAGCTATAGTACCCTGCCTTGGGAAGGACTAATAAGACAAGTCAGGGGTGTTTATTGTCTGCTGTAATTGTGACATGTGATTCAAATAAAAGTATGATTTGGTATCTAGTTCTGAGAGTATTACGTTTGAGTGTGTGTCCATTGGATTGAGTATAGATTGCAGAAAAAAGTTGCCATTCACTTGACCCCCTCTTCCCATTTTGCATCATTTGGTATTAGGGCGAGTTGTGTCCTACACAGTTGAGTGTGTAAGGCTCTAGTTAAGTTTGTTGAAAGGTTTGAAGAGTCCAACATTGTTGAGAGTTGTGAGGAATATAAAATAACACATAGAGGGATACCTCTTGGAAGAGGAGGAACAATAGCAAGAGTTGTAGACTTGGAAAAAATGTTGAAAGGAATCCAAGCTAGATTGGATAATATGGAGACCGCACAATGTAGAGGACTTGTTGTAGCAATGAGTGAAGATGAAAGAGAAGCCTCATAACTTCAACTACAAGAGTTGGATGAAGAACCAAAGGATAGATTCTTGGAGGCCATTGTCAAGAAGGAAGGTAAGATAAAGTCAAACACCCCTAGATACTCCAGAAGTCTATGCCCAAAGATCTAATTGATTGGATCGCAGAAATGGAAAAAAAAAATATGAACAAATGGAGAACCCAAAAGAGTGAAGTTTGTTTGGACAAAGTTCAAGGGACATGTATCCTTGTGGTGGGATCATGTGCAGCTAGAAAAGATTAGAAGAGGCAAGGAAAAAATCAAGACTTGGGATAGGATGCATGCAAAGTTCAAGGGTAAGTTTCGACCTTTTGATTATCAGTTGAGTTTGTTCAAGACGCTACAAAATTTGAAACATAAGGACTTGAGTGTACAGGGTTACACCAAGGAGTTTTACAAGTTGAGTTTGTTCAAGAATCTACAAAATTTAAAACATAAGGACTTGAGTGTACAGGGTTTACACCAAGGAGTTTTACAAGCTCACAATCTGGACTGGTCATGTTCAAGATGATGAAGAGAATATTTCAAGGTGTGTAAATGTTCTTCATATTTACATACAAGATGAGTTTGGAATGATCAAGTTGCGTTCACTAGAAGCAACCTACCTATGTGCTTTGAAGGTTGAAGAGATGTTGTTAAGAAAACAACAAGAGCTACCTCTTGTTTTCTTAACAACATCTCTTCAACCACTAGAAGAGGACAACACACACATGAAGAGGAAGATTTTTTAGGGGAAGAGGACAAGCAAACACTGGAAGAGGACAACACACACATGAAGAAGAAGCTAGCACTTCTCACAATCACCATCATGCGCCAAGATGAAAACAATACTGTGGTAGAGCAAGCAGTAGAGGTTTCATTGGTACATGCTTTAGGTGTGGAGAGGTTGGACATAGAGCTTATGAGTGCCCACAAAAAAAAAAAAAAACTAAATGAAGCTAGCAATCACATTGTACAAGTGGATGAAGAAAGCATTACATCACCCAATCACGCGGAAGAACCAAAACACGGAGAAGCTCCCTAATGAATAGTACTGCTAAAACCAGCCACAAAGGAGAATGAACAAGTGCAAAGAATCTTTTCTAAACCATATGCAAAATGGTAGAGAAGTGTTGTAAGGCCATTGTTGATAGTGGTATGGACAATTTGGTGTCTAATGAAATGGTAGATAAGCTTGGATTGAAAAGAGTGATACACCCAAATCCATATAAGGTGTATTGGTTGCAAAAAGAACATCATAATTTGGTGAACAAACAATGTATGATCGATTTTCAAATTGAGTCTTATAACGATGAAATTTTATGTGACATTATGCACATGGATGTATGTCAAGTGTTGTTGGGTAAACCATGGCAATTTCTTAGGAAGGTCATACATGATGGGAGAGCAAATACATATACCATTGTTAAGGATGGAAAGAAGTATATGTTCAGCCCATTCAAGGAGAAAGAGGAAGAAGTGAATAACAGCCCTAAAGTGAATAACTGTTTTTTTAAGAGGTAAAAAAAAGAAAACACATGCATTGCTTTCATTCCCAAACCGTTGCAGGTTCGAACAACGGGTAAGATGAGTGAAATTGCACATGAAGTGAAGGATTTATTGGGAGAATATGCTGGGATCGTTTCCAAGGATTTGCCAGATTGGTTGACACCCATGTGGAGCATTAGCCATAAAATGGATTTGATTCCCAGATCTAATTTGCCAAACAAGGCAATGAATAAATTGACACCCATGGAAAATGAAGAGGTTAAGAGAGACGTACAAGAGTTGTTGAAGGGTTTGAAAAGAATAAGTTTGAACACATGCCATTCCGGCATTGTTAGCATGCAATAAAGGTCGATAATGGTGTATGTGCACAGATTCTAGAGCCATCAACAAGATTAAAATCAAGTACAAATTTTCATTACCTCGGATAGATGACTTCATCGATTGTTCGAGTGGAACAAGGTACTTCACAAAGATTGATTTGAAGAGTTGGTATCACCAAATCATGATTTGGGGAGGTGATGAGTGAACAACCACACTCAAGACAAAAGATGGTTTGTATAAATGGCTAGTTATGACATTTGGTTTAACAAATGCACCAAGCACATCCATGAGACTCGTGAATGAAATGATGAAGACATATTTGGGTAAGTTTGTTATTATTTATTTGGATGGCATTTTCATCTTTAATAAGACAAAAGAGAAGCATTTAGTGCATTTGAAGCAAGAGTTTAAAAAGTTGAAAAAAAAAAGTTGCTGGTGAACTTGAAAAGGTGCAATTTTATGAAGGAAAAATTGGTTTACTTGGGTTTTGTGCTCTGACATGATGGACTGAAGATGGATCCGGAAAAGGCAAAAGCCATTTTGAAGTGGCCATCATCAAAGAGCTAAGTCACAAGGTTCGAGTTCGAGTTCGAATTCGAGTTTCGATGAAGATAAAAATCGGTTTGAGTTCGAGTTCAAATAAAAAAATGCCATTAAATTCAAAACTTGAAAACATATAAAAATAAGTCAAATAATAATATTAAAGAGACTATTTGAAAAACTAGGTGTCTCAAAATCTAAAACATGTAATACTAAGTTCTTAAGCTTCATACGAACTGTATATAAAAAAGTTCTACATCATCAAAAGCCAATACACTCTATGGCCTTACAGGCTACTGGCAACATCTAAAAGTTTTATATCATGAAGAGCACTTAGCTCATCAACATCATCGTCATCACTAGATTCATCACAAAGTAAGAATCATTTGTTGCCTCCAAGTCTGTTGCAACAAGTTGGGATTGTGAAGAAGAAGATTCTTTTGCCATTTTGCTCATGCACATCCACAAATTGCTATGAACATAAACAAGATCTCTTAACTTTCTTAACAATAACATGTTTCTTTTCTTAGATTGAATGTGGTCAAAATAGTTCCAATTCCTTTCGCATGCTAACGCACTTGCTCCTTGACTCAAAATTTGAGTAGCAAAGCGTTGTAGTTCCTTTGCACTTGATTCATAATATTTCCACCATTTGTAACCTTCAAGATGTGACCCATCATATTTGGCCCCTGCTATTGCAAATACCCCTTCTTATGCCCGAAATGGCCTTATTTGGCCCCTAATTATACATGCAAGTTCTAGATCGAGAACATGCCTGTCAATGGCTTCATAAAGTCCACTCATGACTTCAGAATCACTTTCTCTATCTATATGAAAGAGCCTAGGCTCTAGAAAACAAGCAGCTGCATGTAAGGGTGTGTGCATCACTTTCCATCTTACATCAACCACATCCCATATTGCTTTGTAGTTTGTCTCCACATCATTGAATGCCTTTTGAATGGATTCCTTACAACGGTACATGACCTCATAAAGTATGCCAAAAAAAGGGGTTTCACCATCAACCGTGCGAATCACATCAACAATACGCTCGCACATTTTTAGAAATTTGCACTTTCCCAAAAGTTGGTGTTTATAATGATTTGTTCCGCTAGCTTTCCCTTAGAGCTTTTTGAAAGCGCAAAAAATTTTCATTCATTGCAACAAATCAATGACCTTATTGTTGCTTTCTCTTCAACCATTCCTTTCAAAGTGATATAAAAAGAAACAAATCTTGTTTCACAAAGCCTCAACAACTCTTTCGATGCATGTTGTCGATAAATGCTCAAAGTGAGGCTTGGTTCCTTATGAAGTTTGCAATTGTACTCCCCCTTTGAATAGCTTGATGCACCCATGGAAATTTGGTTGTCCTAGAGTAGCAAATTAAGGCAATGCGTTGCACAAAAGCTCAACTTCGATGGTGCCCCCACAAGCCTAGTAGCCACTGCCACAATTAGCTCCTTGTCCACGGATGCTTGAAGAAAGTTCCTCACGAAAGTTGATGCCAACAGGGAATTTGGACCATTAACCTCCTTAATGGCAGAAATTTATAAACCCTAATTTTAAAGCATTCATCTATTTGAAAGTAATGTTTCTCTACATAAACACCACCTTGCATATAGATCTTACCGTGGACTTACAAAGTTACACTTGCTAAAAACACAAAGGCATGGACTAGCCACTATGCGGCCCTTTGTTTCTTTAGTTCTTGTTACCCATTGCTAGCTACTATCACACCTTAGTTCATTTTTGAACACACATTGTTATAACCCCACTGGGTTACACAAGAGTTACACAATTTTTTTAATATAAAATACATAAGGCACACTTATAAAATCATCTTTAACTATCTGAAAGATTATTGTTTGACTACTAAATGCATCTAAAACATTAATTGCATAAATGTATAAACCCACTAGATTCATAAATGTATAAACACATTGTTATAACCCCACTGGGTTACACAAGAGTTACACGATTTTTTTAATATAAAATACATAAGGCACACTTATAAAATCATCTTTAACTATCTGAAAGATTACTGTTTGACTACTAAATGCATCTAAAACATTAATTGCATAAATGTATAAATACCACCTTGCATATAGATCTTACCGTGGACTTACAAAGTTACACTTGCTAAAAACACAAAGGCATGGACTAGCCACTACGCGGCCCTTTGTTTCTTTAGTTCTTGCTACCCATTGCTAGCTACTATCACACCTTAGTTCATTTTTGAACACACATTGTTATAACCCCACTGGGTTACACAAGAGTTACACGATTTTTTTAATATAAAATACATAAGGCACACTTATAAAATCATCTTTAACTATCTGAAAGATTACTGTTTGACTACTAAATGCATCTAAAACATTAATTGCATAAATGTATAAACCCACTAGATAATTCATTTAGTTTCCAAACAGTCTGAATCAGATTAAAAGATGAATCTGTCTCATTAAATGTACAATGGAAAGAATCAAGTACAACAAAATATTAACATAATTCACATTTCAGTCATAAATAAGTCTACAGCCACTGTTGTCATAATATTCAGAATTAACTACAAGTATCACAACCACTACTATGTTGAATATCCATCAAATAGTAATGTACAAGTTACATTTCAGTACAAAGTCAAATATATAATACAATATGTACATCAATACAAGTGAGCCTCACAACAACTCAGTGATCCATGAATGTAGCCATGAGTACAATCCTAAAAGGTTGAAAACAACTGAACAAAGGGAGAGCATCATCCGAGTGTTTTACCTCCAACCACAAACCAACGGTCTCCCACACATCTCCCCATTGGGGGTGGCCCTACCCTTCGCAGAGGGACAAATAAGAATAATGTGGATATCAAGAAATCAATCAAAACCCATGTGTGTACAATCACTAATACATGCAGCAATCAAATAGACCATGGAGTCCAATCTTCTATCTAAAATGACATCAACATACACATGTAAACTAGAAAGTACAGTGGAATGACAATGTCTCAGCTATAACATTACTTTGGCCAATGTCTGGATCGATTTCATTGACAAGGGATGCTATGCATGCAGGGAGGACGGACTAGATGCCGCCCCCTCCGAGGAAGTTCAAACTCGACTTTGATGGCGCTACTCGGGGGAACCCAAAGGCGTTTGTCATTGGTTGTGTCAATTGGGATTGTGTAGGATCGCTCATTAGAGCGGCCTCAAAAAATTTGGTGGATGGTACAAACAATGAAGCTGAGGCCCAAGCCCTGGTTTTGGAACTTGAGCTTGTGTGCCAATGTTAGATTGACATAATCATCATCGAGAATGATTTGATGTCATTATTCAGGCTTTGAGGAATGAGAAGGCAGGGTCTTGGAATCTGGAAATAATCTAAGCCAGGCCTAGGATTTTCTAGCGCCCTTAAATGATTGGGATGCCAATCATTGATTTCGAGAAGAAAATCAAGGGGTAGATGAGTTGGCGAATAAAGGCATCGATCAATTTGAGGATTTACTCTATGATAATGATTGGGAGACATAGGACATGAATGCCCCCTCATGATTATACTACACTTGAGGATCTTGGGAGGAAGAATGTTTATGGTTGGCAGCGGTAGAAGCGTGGGAAAGGTCCTTTCCACATCGCTCAGAGTCCTCCCATGGCTCTTCAACCACGTAGATGCTATGGCCAATGGGTTTATTACCAAGGGTAATAGTTTTTGGCATTTGTGTGAGAGGTTGTTACAAGAGCTAGAAGATGACCAAGGAAAAAAATGGAAAACATGTCACATGTGGCCCTTAGTGAGCCCCTCCTGCGTGTAGTGGCGAGCAAATGCGAGATGACCTTCGAGGGGCGAGTCTCGGATTTCAAGCTGAAATGTGTCTTTATCATCCAGGCTAGGAATGTCTTGCAGGCCATTAAGGAGCTTAATGGTCCGAATTCCCTGGTCGCATCAACTTTCATGAGGAACTTTCTTCAAGCATCCATGGACAAGGAGCTAACTGTGGCAGTGGCTACTAGGCTTGTTCAGGCGCAGTTTCGTGTGGGGTTAGAAGCGATTGTGGTGGATTTTGTGTTCAAGGCTAAAGGCTCTTGGCTATTCTTTGAGCAAGCGGGCAATGGAATGGTTCTCTTGAGAGCTTTTAGGGATATGGGAGACAGATATGACAACCTCCTAGTCCCCCTGGAAGATATGCAAAAGTGCCTTCAGAACCCTGGTCCCTCCAGTTGTCGAGTGTCATTGTTGGATTTGGGGGCCCTTCGTAAACCATCGGCATCAATCGTAGTGGCTCTGCAAGGCAAGAAGTCCCCTGGTTTGGCTTTGGCAGTGAAGTTGCTTGCAAGGCTCTTTGGAGCACATTCTCCACTTCCACAGCAAGCTCCAGTGATCGTGAGGGAAGGACCTCTTACCAGGGGACCAACATCATTGGCACCCATGCGGACTCACTTGGCTTGTTTGAGGACTGCTCTGGGTTTGGGGGGTCACTTTAGTTTGAAACGTACGGGGAAGGCATGAAGGATGTGGAAAACAATGATGCCACGAGGTATTGACATGGAAGCTTTAGTTGTGGGCGAGGAACAAAGTACAGTCTCTACGGATAATTGGGTGGTTGGTGGTCATTTTATGAGCAGAGGTGAGGGGTGTGGTGGTGGTACACTGGTGATTGGGGGTTCGTCACGAGTTGGTGGTTTCAAGTCGCTGTGGTTTTTTGGTTTTGTGGCTATCTTTCCATCAGTTGGTGGTGTTGGGTCCTTTGTTGTCTTTCTTTTGGCATTGTTCCACCCCTAGTGGTGTCCTTCGAGCCTTCTCAGGGTTGTGTGTTTGTCCTCGTTGTGTTACGGACTTGTAATCTCGTTTTCTTTTTATTAAAATGGGTGATGGACCCTTCAAACTCTTTACCTAGCAAAAAATAATGCTAAAATAAATAAATTAACAAATCATTAAAAGAAATTATATATATATATATATATATATAAAATAAAATAAAAAATATTTAAATTATAATTCAAAACAAAAATAATTAAAAATACATAATTTAAAAATAAATTAAATTAAATTAATATATTATAAAAAATAAATTAAAAAACATAAGAAATAAAAATAAAAAATTTAGACATAAAATTAGAAAACATAAAATTATTTGTTAGATACATAAAAAAATTAAAACAAATAAATAGAAAGAATTAAAAATATTAAAAAACATGAAAAAAAACAAATAAAAAATATTTTAAATATATTTATAAAACAATTACAATAAGTCAAAAAATAATTATAAACAAAGAACAAAAGAATAAATATATAAATTTTAATTATAAAATAAAATAAAAAATTAAAATACATAATTAAAAATAATTAAAAAATAAAATAAATAAATAAAATCATAAAAAAAAAGTAATAAAAATAAAAAATTTAAACATAAAATTAGAAAACATGATTAAAAAAAAACATAATAAATTAAAAACATTATAATTTTTTTTCTAAATTATAAACAAAAATTATTAAAAATAAATAAACATTAAAAAGAAAATAAAAATTTTAAATTATTAAATTACATGACAAAAAAATAAAAAGTCATAAAAAATAAATTAAAAATTAATACAAAATTCAAAACAAAACATAAAATAAATTAAATTGAAAAATAAAAAATAAAAAATAAAAAAATTATAATAAAAAATAAAATATAAAACAAAAAAATATTAAAAAACAACATTGATATAAAATAATAACAAAACATATAACAAAAAAATAAATAATAACTAAATAAAATAGAAAACAAAATAAAATATAAAACGTATAACAAAATAATAAATAACAAATAAATAAAATATAAAACAAAATCTAAAATAAAAAATAACACAACAAATTGAAATAAAAACTAACAAATTAACAAAACCCTACCTCTTTTGACGTCAAGCTCCTCTATAGCCTATGTCGAGCAACCTCCACATCCTATGTCAAGCAACCTCCATGGCCTCCAACTGCATAGGGCTTATCCACCAACCTCATTGAGCTTGTTCCTAATCGCGTGAGGCAGCCACTCTGATAGTTCTGTTCCACGTCCAACTACATAGGGCTCTACGCAAGGGCACACAACTTATCGCAGGTTGCCCTTCCTCATGTCTTCCACAGTAGGTTGCAACTTGAAGGCTTGCAGCAAAACAGCTCCATGGGAGGGCTCACAATTTACAGCATGGGCAGATCTCAAATAATAGCTCCAAGCTTCGAGTTTCAATCGACAGCGCTGACCTCCCTCACAGTTGATCGTTTCTCCCTCATTGATCTTGTTTGCATATCCCTGTGCCCTGCCATATTTGGTGTCATTTTTTGCCATACTTTTTACCCTAATTTTTGGTGTCATTTTTTGCCCTAATTTTTGGTGTCATTTTTTGCGATATTTTTTACCTCGAACTGAGCAAATTTTAGGCAAACTTTATGCCCTGCCAAAAAAATGACAAATGTCGATTTCTGAGCCGAAAAATCGGTGAACCTTGTGAATTAGCCAAAGAGCATGTTTGATGCAAGTAGTTTTCATGGGTTAGCTAGTTTTTACCGAAAGTTCATTAGAAACTTCAACGGAATAAGTGTACCCATCACCGAAACAATGAGAGGTGACAGAAAAGAGTTCAAATAGACAGTTGCAGCTGAATATAGTTTTTAGATTTTGAATGATGCCAAGTGGAAGTATTCAATGTATAGTTTTATGCTATAATGCAAGCTCTCAAGAAATGGTGACACTACTTGCTTCCAAAGGAGTTTGTTTTGTACACAGATCATCAAGCATTACAGTTTATAAACAGCCAACACAAGTTGACCAAAATAACATGAAGTGGGATGAGCTTCTTCAAAGTTATTCATTTGTTTTGAAGCATATAAGCATGAAGTCCAACAAAGTTGGAGATGCATAAGGTAGAAAATGTTTTTTTTTTAATGAAATGAAAGTAAATGTTGTTGATTTCAACTCAATGAAGGATTTGTATGAAGAGGACTTGGATTTTAGAGAAGCACTAGTAGCATGAAAGAGCTCACCCGGTATGGATAGAACTGCATGGCTGGATTTGTTTTTGCAAGATGGACTATTTTTTAGATGACAGCAGTTGTGTATACCTCAAGGATCAATGAGGGAAAATTTGATTAATTAAAAAAGCAGCATAAGATTAGTTGATCATTTTGGCATAGATAAGGCATTGCCCTGAATGAGTGAGAGATACTACTGACCCAATATAAGTGTAGATGTGAAGAAGATTGTGCAAAGTTGTAGAGTTTGCTAATATTCCAAGAGTAAAAGTCAGAATGCAAGTTTGTATAAGCCACTGCCAATACTGGAAAGACAGTGGAAAGATGTGCATGGAATTACCAAGGGCACAAAAAGTTAATGACTCAATCTTTGTTGTTGATAGATTTTCGAAAATGGCACATTTCATTGCATGCAAGAAGACTAGTGATACCACAAACATTGCAAAATTATTTTTTAAAGTAGTATTAAGATTGCAAGGATTACCCAAAAATATGGTTTTGATAGATGTACCAAATTTGTTGGTCATTTTTTAACAGCTTTGTGGACAAAGTTGGGCACAAGGTTGTGTTTTTGCTCAACCTAACATCCACAAACCGTTGGGCAAATGGAGGTGATGAACATAATCCTTGGGAATTTATTAAAATCCTTGGTAGGGAACAAACCCAAACAATGGGAGATGATTCTAACACAAGCTGAGTATTCTTACAACTCAGTCAATATAAGTACATCAAAGACTCCATTTCAAATTGTGTACAGTTGCAGCCATAGAGGTGTTACCAAGGTGTGAGACACAATTAATTTGGGTAGAAGTGCTAAAGCAGAAGACTGTGTAGAGTATATTCAAGAAGTGCATCAAGAAATGAGAGAAGTTGGAGAAAAGTGAAATGAATTATAAGCGACAAAAAAATCTCACGAAAAAAAAATTACAAGTGGGTGACTTGGTTTTAGCACACTTGAGAAATGAGAGGTTTCCAAAAGACACATATAACAAGCTCAAGTGGATGAAGATTGGGCCATCTAAAATTCTGAGGAAATTTACAACTAAAGCCTATGAGATAAAGCTACCGGATGGAGTTGATATCTCACCTATCATCAATGTAGCTGATCGGCAACCTTACCATGAGAGACAACTAAGTGATGAGGATGTAGGTTCAAATTCTTCAATTTAGAATTTGAAACGACAATTACCTAAGAAAGAAAGGGTAGATAGAAAGGGTGATTGACTCCTGAACCATCAAAAGGACAAGAGCCAATGAATACAAAGAGCATTTGGTCAAATGGAAAGTTGGAACAGCTGCATGATAAAACTTGGATAAATGCATCTGAGATTTGCAAACATGGAAAACCACCGAGGGAGCTCACGTATGGTTCATGAGCAAAAGCTCATGAATCGTTTTCCTTACCTAGTGTGTATGATGCAAGAGCATCCAAGGTCAATGTGCAATATTGTATCACTGAAAAATATATCATGTGCTAGTGTGTGCTTGTGAATTTGTCAGGATGTCGCCATTGTTTTGCTAGCCGGAGATGATCATAACAGGTCCAAGAAACATTTGTAGAGCTCCAACACTCGAGTAACATCAAGTGCAGAAGGTTTCAATCATCAATCAAGGTTCAATCCAACCCCTTCTTCGCAAATGATGAAACCATCAGTTAAAACAGGCAGTGGTTGCAAAAGCACCGATCTGCATTAACCGACGGTTATGTAACCACTCGGGTAATTTTAAAACTGCCAGTTTGCAGTAAGCGGCAGTTTCTCCTGTGATGGTTGCAAAAAATCAGTGACGGACCAGAATGAGGAGTTCTCTGATTCTGAGCATTTTCAAAATGCTTGGGAGTTCGAAGAGGCATTGAATAAGTCAGAAGAAATCCGTGAGAAATCTGAATGAGAGGAGAAGAGATTTTCTAGAGACTTGTTAGAGAAAGGCAGGCATGTATATTCAAAGAGGAACAAAGGTGTGACTGTAAGAAGCACTGGGTTTGTAATCTCTTCATCTTCATGTTTGTAACTCAAGAAATAAGACAAGTCTGGTGTGTGTATTGTCTGCTGTAATTGTGTCATATGAATTCGATAAAAGTGTGATTGGGTCTCTAGTTCTGAGTGTAGTGTGTTTGTGTGTGTGTCCATTGGAAAGTGTTGAGTATACTCTGCAGGAAAAGGTAGCCATTCACTTGGCCCCCTCATACCCATTCTAAATCACATATGGGCATTGGTGAATCTTCAAACAGAAAAGTGAGAAACATTTATACAATCCGGAAATGGACCCACACAGCATAACAGAAATACCATGTACTGCCAAAAAAATGAAAAAATACATTCAAAATAAGAGACATATATGTGGTCCACAGGCATTCCTTAAACCCTAATACTTCATTAACAAAAACAAATCCCCTATTCTTTGTTAACAGCAGAGCAGCAGTTTCAAAATGAGGAGCAGCAGGAAAATCGTTTGAAGCAAGAACAGTTTTGCAGATATCACTTGTAGAATGGTTATGGGAAAAGTTTTCCTGTTTCATGCACAAAAACACAAATGTTTTTTTGCAGAAGAAATGGAACAGTACTTTTATCTTGTCATGGTCTCCATTTCATTTCCTACAGTTGGGAAACCAAACAGAGGCAGTGGAAAGAAAGGTGGAGAGATAAGATAAGATGAGATGAGAGAAGTAGTGAGAGAGTTTGGTGAGATAAACTCTGACCAGGAAAACACCAAAGGAGAAATTTTGCAGAATGAAGAATCTTCATTGTAGAAGTGTGTGGAGATATTTGATGAGCCGAAGGAGAAAATTGTGGGAATCTTGCAAAATGTAATGCATATTTCACAAATTAAATTTTGTTGAAGCATGGTCTAGGGTGAAAGCCAACATCATAAAACTAGAGTTGGAATTCAAACCTATCCATAATGACAAGGATAAAATAAGATTGGAAAAGGAGTAAAATGGAAGCTAATGCAACAAAGAGTGTGAGGAATAGTTAAACCAAGCCTTCGTGACCACGAAGATACCAGCAAGAAGTTCCCCAAATAGTTGAAAACAATGGAACTTTGGGGAAAATGTTTGATATTGAAGGAAGATGAGACTGATAGTAGTGTTGCCCATTGCATTTACATGTCACATTTCTTTCAATCTTCTTTAGTCACCAAACTGACGATACATTATTAAAGGTGTTGACAAAGATTCTAGGGGATACAGGTCCCCAAGTTTTCAAAAATGCACAAGACCCTTCTAAAAAGGGGAAGGTTGTAGTGCAGATGTCGTAGGAACCATTGTGCTCAAATTGAAGCACTATTGGAGAACCCATTAATTTATATGGATAGACTAACACCGTCAATGGGTTGTTGATTAACTTGATAGTAATGTTGCCTTCAGGCCCATATTTTAAGCCAAGACAAGAACAACCAATCGATTGCAAATGTTCTATTTGATGCAACCAAGGACATGAGACCTTCCAATGTCACACAAACCATAACAACCAGCATGCAAGGCGGCAAGTGTCATTATTGAAAGAAGGTGTCATCATATCTTTTGGACTCCATATGTGCTTCATAGACTAAAGTATGCTTTCAGAGCAACTGTGCATGAAGTTGACTACTTTAAAGAAATGTGAAACCAACAAAAAAAAAATCAAAAATACATAATACACCACCGATACCGATACCGATATACGCATGCCACATGCGAGGATCATGAAAAGCTTTGAATGTTAAAGGTAGGAGAAATTAGACTTGAATCCACTATATAACGTTGAATCATTTCTATGACATGAGGTCCTCTTGAAGTGCTATGGTGGTTAGAGAGATGTTGCACAATCCAACACATCCTACACTGAAGAGGCTGTCCAAATTTGAGCCATCATACTTGAAGATTCAACCATTATGCTTAAAGAGGTTTGGTGGGTTGAGTGGAGTTTTTTTTTTTGGTAATATGTGGCACAATTGGAGGCAATCTAACTGAAGAGGCAGTCCAAATTAGAACCATCATTCATGAAGAGGTTTGGCAGGTTGAGTGGAACTTTTCCTTTCGTGAACTGAACCTTTAATCGACTCCATGCTACTATGTCATACAAATGTATCTATGAGGGAAGACGTTTATGGAAGCACAAATCATATGTTGAAGAGTACCCAACAGATTGTAGAAAATAAAGATCCTATACTGTATGAAATTATCAAAATTACTATCACTTGTGGATGGGACAAGTAAAACATTTTCTTGTACCTTTTTGTTTTGAAATTAGTTTTTTCACAATGTAATAATAAATAGTGTTCTTCTAGAAAATAACTTTATTACGCAGCTGATTCCAGAAGAACGCTATTTATTTTCTTGTAGTCTTTAGACCATGCTCTAAACCCCAAATAATATGATGAGGCTGATTTGAGACAATTTAGGGATAAGAGGCTCGCTCCAAACAAAGAGAAGGAGGTGGCCAATGGACATAGAAAAGTACTTGCAAAGATATTCCCTAACTAAAGTGAGGCCTTGGAGATTCGTAACCATTTTACCATGTTTATGACTATCGCTGGTGTGTTTAGGACTACATTATTGAATACCCCTACACAGGGGTGCAAGTACTGGCACGATTCAGTGAGGGATTTGGGTAGGATGCGTCTGTGTACCATTGAATATGGCCACGCTCATCTTGGGACGAACCCAGGTATATCCGCAAGTGCCCAAAACTATTATGCCCAAATCAGACAAGTATCCACGCCCAAACATGTTTTTATTTATTTACTTTTTTATTTCACTTTACAAAAAGTCAAATATGGACTTCAAAAAACAATAAAAAATAATTTATTTTTTATTTCATCAAGGTGTCCTTTGGGATTTTCAACTTGATGTTTTACCACATCGCCTTTATTCGGTTTCAACTTGATTACTATTGTTAAAGTTATTAATTAGTTGTTATTACATTATCCAAAGGTTAGTTATAAACTACCCCAAATGTTGTAACTTTATTTTATTCCATAAAAGAAGGATGCACATGCACTTCAATGTGTGCCTTCCAATTTTCTCTTCATTCTTTCAGCATTCATATTTGCTAGCATTGGTATCAGAGCCAAACATTCAGGGAAGCCCTAGTCAAGTACAAACAAAGCACATTGTTCGAGGAAGTTGAGGGAGAAGGGTATGAATAGAGAAGTTCGGGCCCAATTCGAGGAAGCCCTAAGAGAAGGGTACAAAAGACGAAGAAGGCAAAGATGCAATCATGATTTGAAGGAAACAACATGATTTAAAGAGAAAGCATAGCGCGAGCAAACCCAATCAAAGGAAAGACCATTGCAGTCATATGTGTTAAGGCATATTTCAGATGTTTTGGAGATTATGTTTGTGAACGGATTAGAGCAGACATCGAAGTCGTGGAAGACCAAAAGACCCAGTTGTGAAAGACCAGACATCAAGAACGTGACAAAGGAATACTCGAGCAAATAGCACAACAGAAAAAAAGCAAAACATAGTGATGTCATGGAAAAAAGGTCCAACAACAAAACAAACCAGAGAATGCAAGACCAAGAAAGAGCAGTGCAACTATCAGAGGGAAGAATCAAAGCAATTTGAAGGAGCAAATTTCCCCTGAGCAGCAAAGGAAGACTACTATAGATTAGGGCACTGCAAACAACACAAAGAAAAATGCAACAAAGAAAAAAACGATGTGAACCAACTAAAACAAAATGCAAGCTAGGGCACGGGCAGCAAATAATCAATCCAGTAGAAAAATGACACAAGCTAGGGCACAAGAAGCAAATAATCAAATGTTATAGTCACATTTTATTTTTTAAGGAAAATAGTAAATTTGGTGATTCTACATTTCCCTTTGCATTAATTTATGGATCAGAATTATACATTTCCCTGTGCATTGATTTTTGTGTTAAAAGGTCAATATTTTGTGATTAATAGCAAATATTCAAAATTTGGTTGTTGAAAGTACAAAAGTTAACTGGCCATAATTATAATGTTTGGAGTCATAAGATTTTAACAATTACAGAATATCATGATTGTGATAAAATCGTTCTCGGCACTGAAGCTAGACCTGCTACAAATTTTGCAAATTATGGCAAGCATCATAAGGATTGCCTGTTGTTAAAGTTATGTGTGTCAAATGACATGATTCCTGAGGTCTAGAATGCCACTATGGCAAGTGCGTTGTGGACCAGTTTGAAAAACAAGTATCAAACTTCAAAGAAAAGTGGGGTTCTATACCTGAAGAATCTATTATTTTCCACAAAGATGTCTAAGGATGAGTCTCTTTCAGAACACCTTCAGATGAAAGATCTTTGAGACCAGTTAGGAGCCATTAACAAGAAGGTCGATGATGATGACATAGTGGATTTTGCATTGAACAACTTGATGTCCCCATATGAATCTTCCGTGAAGGCTTTACTCTTGATGCTCAAAAATCAAAACTTGACATTTGATCATGTTAGTTCCTATTTGATGCAAAAAGAATGCAAACAGACACAAAATGAGTCCAACATTAGACAATCAGAGGTGCACTTGTTGCTCAGTTGAAAGCAAATTGGAATGTATCCTTGTTGATTCATCTTTTAAGTAACAGGTAAAGTGTTTTTATTGTCACAAAGTTGGGTATCTCAAAAAGTATTGCCAGAAACGACGATATGCACTTTGCCAAAAAAAATTTAGGGGGCAAATGTGCCAACAATTGAAGAAGAACAAGATTTTGAGGAAGACTATGCCCTTGTGGCATTATACTCAAACATTAGTAGTACCAGTTGTTGGCTCACTGATTCTGGAACATCCCAACATTGCACATGTTGTAAGGACTAGTAAGTCAAATTTACTACAAGTACAAACTTTTTTGATTCAGTTTCGATAGTTGATGGTTAGTCATATGCAGTAGAGGGTATAAAATATATTTGCATAGTGTTGAATAATGATATAAAAATCAAAGGAATGTAAGGTATGTTCCTAGCATGAACAAAAATCTCGTCTGTTAGTCAATCAATGGAAAATCCCAACACTATTGTAGAATTTTCTAGGAAGCAATGTATTGTGTCTAATGTAAAACAGAACAAAGTAATTTCCCCGGGTACTGGGCAAGGTGGCTTGTATAGACTCGTTGACCCTACTACAATCAACATAAATGCACGTGTGGAGGGAGACTCCACCATACAAGACAAGTTGAAAGATGAAATTCCACATAGGCTTGTTAACCTTGCTCTAGTCAACTTACATGCACAAGTTGTGGAGGGAACATCCACTATAAAGGATGTGCAAGAGGATGCAATTCCTCAATCTCAATCAAATTCAAAGGAATTTGTGCAGGGAGATGATATGCCTCAGTCACAAGCACACAAGGTTGTTACTTCAACTGAGCACGATCATTTGGCTCTCAATTATGACCTTTGTATGGTACTTGAACTGCCAGTTACACAACCCACTAGCTGAAAATGGGTGGACACAATTGGTACTTTGGACAAGTACACGGCTCATCTTGTTGCGAAAGGCTTTTCCCACCAGGGGCGAATAGATGAGGAGATGGTTTCTTCTCCTACTATGGAGTTGTTTTTTACTCCCACTGCTACTAAGGATTTGGTTTTTACTCCAACTGCGAAGATGGTCACATTTCGGTTGCTTCTGTCTAGAGATATGGATGAAGAGGTCTACATGGTGCTACCTAAAGGTTTACAAGTACCTAGTAGTGATCATTTGGTTTGTGGGATGATTAAGTCCTTGTATAGACTTACGCAGGCTCCATGAACCTGATCTGTTTTATTTAATCATCTCCAAGATTCTAGATTTAGAACTATGGAGGTCAAGCTGAAGTTATCAACCAATGATGATTCATCATTGGTCAATAAATCACCCTACATAGAATTGGTGGACAGCTTGATACATCTTATGTCCACACAACCAGGTCTTTGTTTTGTTGTTGACTATCCTTTTCGGTTTTGGTCTACACAGAAACTCCTACATTGGGCAGCAGCAAACTGTCAAAGGACTGCAGATTTCTTGTTGATATCTAAAGAGCAGCCTGTAAATGTAATGACTAAACTATTTGGTCCCACTTTGTTTTGTTAAATTTCAGGACAAACTTGGAGTAATCTCTGATTTTGTCATTAAGGGAGGGTGTTAAAATTATTAATTAGTTGTTAGTTAGTACATTAACTAATCATTAGTTATAAACTACCCCAACTATTGTAACTTCCTTTTACTCAATAAAATAAGGATGCACACACACTTCAATGTGTGCCTTCCAGTTTTCTCTTCACTCTTTCAGCATTCATATTTGCTAACAACTACTGCTATGCTGCCCCATCGGGTTTTTAACTTCAAGAGTTCATTTTTTCTATTTTATTCTCATTTTTTCCAGACTGAATTGTAGGGCTTCAGCCTTGCCCAATTGACATATCTTCAAAGGTTTGATTATTGTGGTGTATAATCATACTCGAGAAGAGAAGAGAAGGCATTCTCCGGTGTGATTATATGCCATGTTAAACCTTACTTCATCCAGTTTTATTAGCTTCTACAGTTTTTCCTTCAAGGAATCCTCCTCGTGTATTCTTGTTTGCAACACCATTCTCAAACTTGGGATGACATACTACATTGGCAATGCTGCAGCCCATACACTTTTTTTGATAACCAAAAAAATTACATAAATTTAGGGGAAAAATACAACGTTGAGAACTCTTACAAAATCGCTGAAAAGTCAAGCTTTCAGATTTTACTAACAGAACTACGATCACCTATACAAAAGGCAACACTAATATCAATAAGACAAATATTACTATAGACCACTGTATAATCAAAGCAAGAATTATTGACATTACTCATTGTGATGGATGGTGTAAAACTAAATAGGGAGATTCTCCTTAGCAGAAGTCTCTTCTTCCGGATGTTCCACGAACGGAGGGGAGTCTGCAGGTTCTTGCTTAATGATGTTGAGAGGTGGCCCTTTACGAGTGTTCAATGAGGAACCAAGATTTGGGTCAGCGGGTTTGTATTTCTTATTTGGAGTAAGATTAAAATCCAACTCCATTGAAGAAAGGTGATGAGTTGGTGGTTCTGTGACATGATTGATCTATTTGTGTTGTTGGGACCATAAAGTTATCAATTGGTTATGCTCAACCGTGTGCAAACTAAGGGAAGCTTGAGTATTGTGATTCAGAACCTTAGCCAAAATTTCCACGGATCCCCCAGTGGATGAGGTATGAGGAAAAGAAGTAGCATGAGTCTATGGGGAGTGGGTGTGAAGCAAGATTAGAGGGAGTATTGTGGGTGCTTGGATTGGAAGGTGCCAGACGAAAAGCAAAGCAATGGAACAAGAGGAGATAAGAAACTGGCTTAAATATTTGGGGAAGTAGCTGTTCATAAAAAAATTTCAAGTCTTTTTGTTCACCTAAGAGAGGCCATGATGAAGAAGAGACAGAAGGGAAGGTGTGCACCACAAGGTGATGTGGTGGAGAAAAGACCAATGTAAGCAATTGGCGTGACTGGGAGAAAGGTAATGGCATGTAAAGGAATATGAGAAGAGGCATATAAAGAGCAAACATTATTGTGTGGAAAATATCAAAAATATTGTATGGAAGAAGGTGAATAAAGTTGTCCAACCAAAATAACCAAAGAAATATCCAGCCTTGAGTAAACATTGCCTCTGCTGCAATCATTATGGCAAATATTTTGAATCCTCATTTTGTCTAACCGTGAAGAATGACAACCCTTTGAAAAATGTGATGGTCATTGGGAAAAACCAATATTGGAAGATGAGTAAAGGAAACTGACCACTGTTAGAGTCATGCATTGGAAAACCACCACGTCAGTAGTAGTAAATATGATATGGAGCCTTTGGCAAACATGGAGGCAAGTTAGGTGGGTGTGGCATAGAAAGACCAAAGTGGTGACTTTTAAAAATGCCAAATTTATTCCTTTGACAACCGCAATAGTTTAAAAAAACCCTGCAATAAAAAAGGACAGCCCTTTGAGGACGTGAGCCTCAAAAATAATGTGGATTAGTGCCTGTCTACATTAATTTTGAAATGGAAGAGTTTAGTTAAAGCACCTCTATCTTGAGCCTCTTTGCTACTCACACATACCTCCCTTTGAGTGGAAGTGCAAGAAATCTTGTCCTCAACATCAAAGCTGATTTCAATCTCTCTAACTTCTACCAAGGTAGCCATAGCTTTCTTGGGCTGCCCTTTGGTGCGCGTCATGGGTGTGATTCCAGATGTAGTTTCCAACAATTTTTGTCAGTGTGCCTATTTATATCACAATGCCACAATGATTTTTAGTATCCTTATTCTTTGCAAGAGTGGTAGTGATTCTCTTATCATTCAGTTTACCTCTGCCCTTTAGTTTGGATACAGCTTTCCTACTTGTAGAGGATGATGGACCTTGGGGTCACTCTTTATTAGCCATCTCATGATAATGAGCGTCAGCATAGTTTCATCAATGGTCTTATGCTTGGCCATCAAGACTTGCCTTCTTCTGTAACTTAAGTCCTGCAAGGTAGTTCACCAATACACTTTGGTCTTGTGTGCACAATCCCAATTGGATTACTTGCCTCCTAAATTCAGTAGTGTATTATTGCACACATTGTCCTATACTTTGTCTATAGTATTGTCATTTTATCTCACATTTTTATTCATAGCAAAAAGGACAAAATGGATTTTCATAAGTTTTTGAGATTCCTCCCACTTAGTAACCGGTGGCAATTTCTTCAAAACCAAATAATATGCATAACCTTCCTGCCAAGTGATTGTGTGACTATAAATCTTACAGCATGCAAAAGATATTTGGTGCTCTTCATTTACTTGATGAATACTGAAATATACCTCAAGCTGGGCAGGCCAATTGTTGAGCTTGTCCACATCCACCTATCATTCATATGGACAATTTCTATCTTAGCTTCCACTTTGAAAGATGGTTGAATTGGGGCATTGCTTATGCTACCATGGGGCTTCTCTCTTTCCATGCCTTAGGACTGCTCCTCTGTCTCCCCATGAGTCTCTTGGAGTGTCAAATGGAATCCCAAGCTTACCAATGAGAACCTCCATCCATTCCTCCATCTTATCAAGCTTACCCATATATTGGGTGGTGCACACTCCAACTTCAAATATCTCTCTTCATGAGAATCCTTCATTTCTTGATGCACACTCTCTTCATCATGACGCCCCATGCTTCCTTTTACTTGATGGTTCCACCTCATTGTGAAAAATGTTTTATTGCAAAGCAATTCACCTTCACCTCTTGCTCTTGCCAAGCTTGTTAAAGGCATTAACCTGAAATCTGAACACAACAATCCCATACAAACCAAGGAACACTAGAAATCTCTGATATCAATACGATCCATAATTAGCTTGGTTATACCAATGTCTAATTCACCAAAACTGATTCCAGTTTATATGAAAAGGAAAAATGAAATAAATTATTTAAAATGTTGTTCCATTCTCAGCATTAAACATAGAGCTGTTATATTTGCCTTACTGATGAAAATCAAGAAAAAATATGAAACGAAATGAATTGTAGATGTAAAGAATATTACAACAAACACAACAATGAGAACACAAGATATACCCTAGAGAATCCCAATGTCAGTGAAAACTCCAACAAAGATGGATCTATTCCTCCTTTCCAATCACCAATTATGCAACATTCCAAACAATCTCAGCTATGGAGCATCAAAGAGACCATTGTGGAGCAAAAGAGCACTGTGACAATGACCTTCACACTTTCTTTGCACTTCTGACACACTGATGCGAAATTGCACACAACTCAAAATGCCTTTCTCACGGTCATACATGCATATCTATTCTTGAATTTAATTCATAAACTGTAGCAATAAATTGGTATGATGATTGAACTCAATGGTCAGGAAGAGGGGACGATTCTCCTTCCATTTGAGCAATTTCTGGTTCCCATAATGTCATATCCACGTAGCAATAAATTGGTACAATGATTGAACTCAATGGTCAGGAAGAGGGGACGATTCTCCTTCCATTTGAGCAATTTTGGTTCCCATAATGTCATATCCAGTCAAGTTCCGTAGTTTTCAGACCCATTTTGATGAAATATGTTTGGCAGGTGTCAAAGCCATCTGATTCCCCTGAGGGTCACATGACTGACAAGCCTGGACACAATAGGCTTCTACAGACAAGGAGATTGCACAGCAAGTTCTACAGACACCAGTGCCAGAAAAGATAACCCGTCTTTGTAAAAGCATTACAGAATTAAAATATGTTATTAGCACTTTGACCGCACTGTTCGAACCAGCACTCCAAACCAGTGAGAAATTGGTCAACCCTATGGTGCTTCTAGTCAAGAAAGGTGATAAACCAGCCCTGATTCATACGGACATCATGGGGAAGATATTAACAAAAGTATCTGCTGATGGAAGGTTAAGCGTGCATGTGTTACAACAAGAAACCTATCAGACATTGGGAGGGCCTACATTTTGGCCACCTACCTTAGGGTGTATAAGGTTTTTAAAATTTCCTGTTTAAATGTCCTGTTTTGCTTGCTCCTTTCCCATTTTTAGTAGCATAGATTGCAAAGGAGTGAACTTCTTATCAAAAAATTCAAAAAAGAATCAAGATTTGTGGAAAACTTTACAATATTTTATTTTATTTTTTAAAAATTTAAGTTCTCATCGTATATATTAAGAAGAATATCATGTACAAAGAATGAATCCCAGACCATTGTTCATAGGCAACAGTAAATATCCAAACTCCTTAGCAAAGAGTGATTAAATTGAACATAACATGGAGCAAGACAAGCCAAAAAAGAAAGATAATTGAGCATAACAAAGAAAGAACTTCTTTCATACTAGGAATTACTACCAGAAGAACTTTATATTGCAGTAAAACATAGAACATAAAAAGATTTAGCACTAAAGCTGATTGCTAGGATATAGTAATAGGGATTAGAGGACACCATCTCCTTTGCTAGGATAGACAAATTGGAAAAAATATGCTAGACCCAATTTATAGTTGGTTGGCTGATTGGCCATAGCAGTGTTTCCATGGGCTGGGGAATATCAGAGGCGTGCTTGTTTGAAATTAGATGAAATCCGTTGAGAGTGAGTCAAAAAGTGGGGATAAGGAATTTGTTGCCACACTTCAAAAGGGAAGTTGTTGGCAGTTTCCTAAGGAAAAACATGAAATTCACTACAAGTAAAACCAATAATTGAACCTTGCGGGAGTGCTGAATAGTTTATATTGAGGGGAAAAAATTCACTTAATACCTTCCAGGCCTAAAAGAAGGTTGAACTGGAGGGGTCAGCTAATTACCAGAGGGAGTTTTCTTCATCACTATCCACATAAATGATGGGTTGCTTACTTTTACCATTGGGCATTGTGCTGATGGTTGCCTTCAAATATTGATTTGCAAATGACTGCTTCATCCTTCTTCTAGCCTTGTTGAAGAGAGCTATGCACAAGGGACTTTTCTTATCACATGTATTTGGGTGCAGTCTAGAACAGCAGGTCCAATCATAGTAACAGAAAATGCAATCTTACGCAGATGCCAATGTGTAAAATGTACCACTCCCTGCGCCGTGCCATTCTGACCAGGGTTGCCCGGTTTTTAATAAATCGGTCAGACCGGTTCAAACCGGTAAAATCCCCCTTTTTTGTGAAAAGGACATGTTTAAAATGCATGTAATTGAAAAACCGCCGGTTTTTTCAAGTTGGCCATGGATTTTTACCTATAAATCCCTCAAAATTGATTTTTTGTCATTTTTTCACTTTCAGGCAGCAAGTAAACAAATTTTCAGACTTTCCTGGATGATTGCAAACATCAAACCAAACATTTTGTGATCATCAAACTACGCACAGTGGCAGGCATTCATTGCTCCTTCAAACCCTCTTTTTGTGTTTTTTCAGCAGCACAATGTGATAGAGGTAGGGTTTTTCAAGTTTTCTTTTTCTAAACTTCTTAAACCCTAACTGTAATTCTGATTCATAAATGATAAAATCATTTGATCGTCATTCACCACAACCTTCATCTTCACTTAAAAAAAATTCAAGGTTAGAAACTTTCCAATTATGACTTCCAATAATTTTCTATTTTTGTAGCATACACTAGTTGGTTGAGAACTTATGCGTTCATCATTGCTAACCTTAGGTAATGTTGAAGTTGATCAACCAATTGATCTAGATGAGATTGACTCTGATTTGGAATGGATCACAGCCATGGAGGAGCATACATTTAGTGAAGAGATTTGGATATCCTGAATGAGGTTTTGGATGCCCGTGACTTTGCTCATTTGGACCAAATGACTACAAACGCAGGGGCATAGACTTCAGTTTGAAATTCACAATCACATATCTAGTCATGGCTGCCTTGGAAGCTATTTGAATTTTGTAATCTCTAATTTTGTTTTGTATGGCTTATGAGTAATGAGTCTATGACAATATGTATTCTAAGACTGAAAATTGATACTTAATGAGGACTCAAGAGAAATTGGCAATATTTAATCTCTATTAAATATTTAAGTCTTATAATTTAAGTTTGGACTTTGTTTCTCTTTCTATGCACTCTATTTGGCATGAAATAACATTTACTTTCCTGTTTTATTTCCATGCTTTTATGAGTATTTGAGTGTCTTTTAATTTTCCGAGTTTTTCCTGTGTTTTTCCCAGTTTAAACCCATGTAATTACATTCCATTTACACTTTCAGTTTGTCATGTCGTTGCCATGTAGGTGTAATGTTACTATGGGTCCAATGAAGGACAACCTCAACCTAGCAGCCAAAGCAAAACAAACAACTTGTTGAAGAAGAATTGCCATAGTAAAGGAAAACTAATTTATTTATACAATCAACTTTTCGCAAATTCCTTACCAAAGGTACACTTCTAAGAGGTAAGGAAATGTCCAAAAAAAATTAAAAAAATAAAAACACATTCAAGGTGATCCTGAATTTGGATCTTGATTTCTCTCCCGGTTGATCTCTATTCTCCTCTTGAGATTGTCCTCTCTTTTATCTTTCTTCTTAGTCTCACCAAATGACCCCCTCTGCCTTCTAGAGATGCCTCTTCGAACAGCCCCAAAGATTCATGAAATGCCCAAGATGGGAAAACCAATCATTTTGGGTCGTTATTCTGCTTGTTCAATCGCTGTAGGCAAAACCGCCTCTTAACCCAAACCGGCAGTTTCGCAACCGTCAATTATTGGAGACCGAGGTTCGCAAACCACTAATGTTTCGAAACCACCCCTATAGACAATAGCAGTTTCCTCATAGTGTAGCGAATGATCAATTGTAACCCTATTTGTTGATTGAAACCAGCTGCTCTTTTATTCTTGAAGTTTGTTGGAGCTCAAATGTCTTATGGGAACCTTGACAAGTCAAATTTCACAATGCAACAACTTGGAACACACTGACAAGATCATAGGACACACCACATATTTTGGTTGATGCAAGGATGCCCCTGCATCAAACAACCCAAGTAAGTGAGAAACTCTATGAGCTCCTACCCATGAAGCTTGAGTGAGCTCCTCCAATGATTTGTCATATCGACCAATCTTGGATTCACCCATCCACATGGAGTCTTATGCTGCCCTATCCTTCCACTTGACCAAATACTCCTTGTACTCTTTGCCCTTTGTCCTTTTGATGATCCTGGAATTGATCATTGTCTCAATCTCCTCTCTAATTTTCAGGTAACTGTTGTCTCCAATCTGGAATGGGGGAAAATTAACCAACATCATTATCATGTGGTTGCCTCTCACGGAAAGGATCCAAATCCGCTATGTTGAAGAAGGGTGAGATGTCAATCCCATCAAGTAACTTTATCTCATAGGCATTTCCTAAAAACCGCTTGAGGATATTTCATGGCCCAATCATTTTCCACTTGAACTTGTTGAAAGTGCTAACACCAAGTCCCCAATCTAAAATGCCCTCTCTTCACTTGAGATCAACATGTAGCTTGTATCTTATAGTATTTTGCTCCAATTTTTTCTTCAATTGTTGATGCACTTCTTGCATATACTTTACATAATCTTCAGCTTCAGCCCTTTTGCCCCTCAAATCACTTACATCCTGCAACCCTGTGATACCTCTTGGACTACACCGATGCACTATTTGAAATTGGGTCCTAGCTGCACTTCAGTTAAAGAATATCTGTAAACAAACTCAGCTTGAGCTAGCATCAAATCCCACTGTTTGGGCTTATCTCCCACCAAATATCTCAGTAAATTTCCAGCAATTTTATTGACTACTTCCATTTGCCCATCCGTTTATGGATAATATGTTGAATTGAAACTCATCTTGGTACCCAACTTCTTCCACAAAGACCTAATAAAATGAGCACAACTTGGTGTCTCCATCTGACACTATGTTTTTGGGCAATCCATGTATCCTCACTACTTCTTTGAAAAACAATTTGCAATATTTGTGATATCACTAGTTTTCTTACATGCAATGAAGTATGCCATTCTCAAAATCTATCAACAACAACAAAGGTAGAGTCATTACCATTTTCTATCCTTGGCAATCTAACCATGAAGTCCATGCTAATGTCTTCCCATGATCTCTTTGGTATAGGCAATGGCTTGTATGATCCTACATTTTAACATGATGCCTTAGCATATTAACATATGTTGCAAATTTACACAAATGTTTTCTCATTTGTACTCATTCTTGGCCAATAGTATCTCTCGCTCAACTGTGTCAATATCTTATCTATGCCAAAATGACCAGCGAATCCACCGCTGCTCCACTTGTATCAAAATTACCCTCATTGAACCTTGAGGTATGCACAATTGTTGTCCTCTATATTACAAAAGCCAAACACACAAAGAAACCAAGCAAGTACACAAGAGAGAACTTAAAAGAGAGATACTTCTTGGATGAGTTAATGAAAGAGCAACCATCACTATATAAGAAAGCAACAAAATAAACCGTAATACAAGGGTGACACAAAACCTAACCCTAAAATGACTTAAGTCGTATTTATATTATTTGCTAAAGCAAACTAAAGTCATAAAATGACTTTATTACTAAGACCGTCACTAAGATTAGTTTTACCCTTATAATTCTTACATCCTCCCTTAATGGTCATTCTAGAAAATGCACGAAGTTTATATCTTAATTTTACAAATTTATGCAAGCCAAGAGACTTGGTGAGACGTCCTGAGTTGGACAATATTGCAGCTGAACTACTCCATCTTCTAAAAGTTATTGAATGAAATGACAATGTATATTGACATGTTTTGTGCAGTCAAGAAAGATAGGATTCTTTGCCAACTTAAGAACTCCTTGGTATCCCTAAATTGTATTATAGGCTCAGTCTGATCAACTTGTAAGTCTACAAGCACTCTTTTAAGCCAAACTGCTTCACATGCCTCTTTTACTACTACTCTATATTCTGCTTTTAGAGAGAAAAGTGAAACTACATGTTCCTTGCTGATCCAAGAAACTGCCCCTATTCCTCAACTGAGCATATAACATGTTGTCAACTTCCTGTCATCCACATATCCTGTCCAATCCGTGTCTGAATAGCCACACAACTGAAGCTCCTTGCTCTTAAGATATAATATTCGAAAATCTAATGTTCCCTTCACATATCGTAGCACCCTCTTCACCGCTATTTGGCTATATCTGTTTTCGGAGCTGTCATAGATCAAGAGATATAACTGACTACATAGCACAAGTCAAGCCTAATGATTGTAAGATAGATCAAGATGCCAACAATCTGTATACTGATTCGTTACTAATTTTGAATCAATCTTGGCTAGAAGTTTCAGCCCCACCTCCATAGTTGTAGATAAAATTTTACAATTTGTCATCCTGAACCTGTCTAACAAACTGGTTGCATATCTTGTTTGAGAAGCAAAGATATGTTTATCAAGTTTCTTTACTTCTACACATCAAAAGTGATGTAGGAGGCCTAGATCTGTCATGTCAAAATCGGAACCTAAATTTGGTTTTACCTTTTCAACAGCTCTGACCTCAAAACTTGTGATGATGATGTCATCAAGATACCACTAGAATCACAACATCACCATTATCTCTTTTGATGCCAAGATTGGGGTTAGAAGGGCTTCTTCTAAATCCCTATTCTCCCAAATACCTGTCAATTTTGAAGTACCATGCCCTGGGAACCAACTTTAGCCCATAAAGAGCTTTCTTTAGTCTACACACCATATGTTCCTTCCCTAGAACCTGAAACCCCTGCAATTGGTACATAAACATTTGTTCCTCTAGATACCCATTGAGGAAGGTACTATTCACGTCCATTTGATGTACTTTCTAGGCAAACTATGCTACCATGGCTAAAACCAATCGAATTGTTTTCATTTTTGCAAGAGCAAATATCTCCTCATAATCAATCCCTTCCTCCTATGCAAAACCTTTTTGTAACCAGCCTTGCTTTATGTTTGTTAAGTGTGACATTTGCTTTATACTTGACCTTATATGCCCATTAGCAACTAAGGGGTTTATTCCCAATAGGTAGCTCTTCTAGAACCCATGTTCAGTCTTCATTAAAGTTTCACGTGCAACTTGCATAGCCTTCTTCCATTTAAGTTTTCCTGTGGCCTGTTCATATACTTTAGGTTCAAAATAATGTTGAAGGTTAGGCATGAAAGCATAATTCACCATACCAAATGTCTTTCTCTTTTTGGTCTTCCTTCCTCTCTCAAATAAGGGAGCTTATCTTCTTGAACACTGCCATAGGTGTTGTACCACCATTTTGGTCTCTTCATTTGTTCCTTGCTTTCAAATCATCACTAGTGTCATGGATATTTGAGGAACTTGCAGCTGCATCTTGGCTGAATTTTCTTGGGATTCATATTCAAGGACTTCCTTCTCCTCGTGATGACTATCCCCATTCATTTTTCTTGAAAACTCAGCTATATCACCAGTAATGGCTGCAACTTTCAGATCTGATTTTTGCTCAGTCTTTATGTGAAACAGCCTTGCATTCTCATCAAAGCATTCTCATCCACTACGACATCCCAACCAAAGCATATGTTGTTAGTTTTGAAATCAACTAACCTATATGCTTTATGGTAGTCGCTATACCCTTTGAACATCAACTTCTTGCATTTTATATCTATTGCGGTTCGTTTTTCATCAAGAACCCATGCATATACAACTGAACCAAAAACTTTCAGATCACTTTGGGTTTCGTCCAAACCGTTCTTCTTCTAAATTTTTCTTGTGTACTGCTTTCATTGGAGATCGACTAAGCAAATATATTGATGCATACTGCTTATGCCCAATATTTATTAAGAACTTGTTCTCTAACACACACCTTGCCATCTCCATATGATTCCACCTCTCTACCACTCTATTTTGTTGTGGAGAGTAGGGTGTGGTGTACTGCCTCTAGATGCCCTTTTGAGTACAAAAATCAAAGAATATTCTAGAGAAAAATTCCCCTCCGTTATCTGATCTAAGAATTTTGATACTCTTTCCTAATTGTATCTCTACCATGACCTTGAACATTTGGAACTCAAAATGCATCTGATTTTTGCTTTGAAAAATACACCTACATTTTTCTCGAAAATTCATCCACAAATAGCAAAAAATATTTGGCATCAAAGATTAATGGTGTCTTCATATACCCACAAATGTCAGCATAGATCAACTGAAGGACCTACTTAGCTCTCCAATCTTGTCCTTCAACAAACAAAACTCTGTGTTGCTTCCCAACTTGGCATGCACCATAGACTCCTTGTTGATTCTAAATCTTTGAAGGCCATCCACCAAACTTTTTTTTAGCCAAAAATGAAAGAGATTTTAAATTTAAGTGCCCATACCTTTGATGCTAAAGAGTGTTGTTATCTTGACCACTCTTTGATATCAAAGCATGTTGTTTTTCCTCCCCTGTATCAATCAATCTGAAAAGCTAATGTACCTAAATACCAAAACTAATTGTCTTCTTTCTGACCTTATCAACAATATAACATTTATTATTGTTAAAAACCACATTCAAATTAGGATTGTGTTTCATAATCTCACTGACTAAAAGTAGATTCTTTTCCAAACCAGTTACATAGAAGACATTCATTAAGAGTAGTTTTTTACCTCATATGTTATCTACACATTTCCTTTGCCTTCAAACTTATATACCTCTCCTCCAAAAATTACAAAGTTCGAAGATGTATCTATTACGAAGTCAAGACACCAATCTCTCATGTTCGTGAAATGTTTGGTGGCACTAGAATCTATATACCAAACAATCTTGTTGGCTCAATCTCTATTATCTCTAGCCATAAAAACATAAAAATCGTTTTATTTATGTTCTACAATATTGCCCTGCTTCTTAAGCTCTTGGATATTTTTATCATCCCATAACCGTTTCCTACAAAAACTGCTCTTACGACCTAGTTTTCCACAATAGAAGCACTTGTAGGTTTTGGTTTTCAGATTACCTAAATCCTATGTTTTGTTGCTTCCCTCTATGTTTCCACCATCTTTTTGCTTGGCAAACTTGCCTTGCCCTTGCCTTTGAAGTTTGGTGCCAAAGCCATCTCTAAAACCTCGGTCCCATTTCTACTGCCGAATTGTTTTTTCCACCTATGTAATGTCCACATTTTTTCCTTCATAATTAAACAGGTATGAAGACCTTTAGTCTATCTCCCCATAGACTAAAGGAGCCCTTTTTGGGGAAAGTTATTATATTAGTTATTTATTAATTGTCGAAATAGTGATTTTTATCACAAGGCAATTATTAATTAATTAATTTAATATTTTAAAAGTGATTTTTACCACTAAGGTGTTTAAGTGAAATAAATATTAATATATTTGCCTTAAAGTAATTTTAATTACTATTTTTAATTAAGGCTAATATTCAATATATTTTCAAAAAAAAGATTTTGGCATGGGAGCTAAAGTGAAGATAAGGAAAGATGTTTTATCTTCCCAAATGGGTTCAAACCCTTTGAAAAGTTATAAATACATGGCGAACGCTACAATGGAGGACATGTTGATTTTGATATTCTTGTTCTTCCTGCGTGAAGAAGGTTATTGGATGCATGCCCAATAGAGTTGTTCTACTTGGTGACTGATCAATCTTACAAAGGTGTCTATTGACACCACATTTTGCAAAGGAAAATTTGTTTTGTGCCCTAGAAGTGGAGCGAACTCCCTGGGAGGGTTTTGGTGCTTGCTTTCGAGGGTTTGGTCATATGTTTCTTGCATTTTTGGCTTGCTAAATTATTATCTTAATTTTGCAAGTGGAGCGAACCACTTGGAGAGGTGGACGCTAGGGTTTGAAGGCCTCATTCGGTCAAAATATTCATAAATAATTATCTACAATTATTTAATATTTTTCTAATCATTATTGAGGTATTTTGGACGATTTGCAAAGGTTTTTTAAGGCGAAAAATTAATAGATAATTTTCAGAATTATTATTAATTTTTCTAACAGTTTTCCGGATATTTTCTTGCTTGTGGAGGCTGGAATAGTCTTTTTTTTTGCTATTTTTTCAGGGCTCCCAAGAGTGTGGCGATTGACCTAGGAGGGTCAAATTGGCAATTTATATGCCAAAATATACAGCTGATATTTTTCTATAATTTTCTGAAGTTGGCAGCAATTTTTGCAAGGGTTTTGAAGATATTTTATTTTTCGAACAGCGACAGAAAATTGGTTATTAAATCTGATTTTTCCTCCATTTTGTGGCAAAAGGAGAGAAAAAGGTATTTATTTAAGAGGATTCAAATCTGGAATTTACTATTTATTTTCACATTATTTCAAGGTGTTTAATTGGCAAAAATCCCTTACAAAACCCTCACTTTTGGCGTCTAGCGTTTCTTGCATTTAATAAGGGTTTTTGACTATTTAATTCTCAACCTAGGGTTTACTAATTTTCAGATCAGATTTAGAGGAAGTTGAGAAAAAACCCTTTGTTTTCTAATTCGTCCTTTTTGGGGACATTTCAACCTTTCTACAATAGTTTAGTGCTCAACTCTTCAAACTTTAAGTCAACATTAGTAGCAACAATATTTAGGGTTTCGATAAAATTCTTAAACGAAGCTGGTAAACTCTTCAAAGTGATTACTACCATATATTCTTCTTCCAACCAATAGCATTCAATTTTCTCTGATCTCTTTTATTTATACCAAATGGTCTTGTAAAGACTCATTTTCATCCACTTTAATAGAAAACATTATATTCTTAAAGAAAAAGGTTCTACCTTTATTGGAGATTTCATGCAACTCCTTCAATTGCTTCTGAATCCTTGGCGCATCATTGCCAATATGCACTTTTGGTATCATTTCATCATTCATGAATAGATTTATTAGCATCATTGCTTCTCTATTCCACTCATCGAACTTGTCCTAGTCTTTCCCTGTTAAGTCAAATTTCCTTCCCCAAAACAATCTGATATAAGCATCTATACTAGCTAACATTCTTGTTCCCATGCATTATAATTCTTCTCGAAAAGCTTTTTGTTACCCTCCAACATTATATAGAACAAACTAGCATTTTTCTAAAAAAAAATCTGCTAATGAAGTGCTAAAAAGGATAGTTACAGCTAAAAATATGCTCTTTCCTCGCCCAAACTACAAATATTGGAAGAAAAATACAAGGAAACCCTATCACTTGCCCAAAACTGCTCAAAAAACCCTAAAAAATGCTGAAAATGCTTAAGATTGCTAAAAATGCTGAAAATTGCTAAAAGACGCAGAAAATCTGCAATTTAAAATTTCCCAAAAAAACTGAAAAATCGTTATTCCATACGAAGGTACTGGTTTTCAATGTGTGGTGCATATTTCTAGCATTTTGCACATATTTTTGACATATGGTACGAATTAGCAGAACCCTAACTGTTGTACGGGCTTTTTTTTTCTTTGCTAGTCCAGTCTGTCAAATTGTGTAGAAATGAGCAGTCCCTCAATCCGTTACTGATGTAACAATCCTTAGGTCTTCACCCGCTTCTCATTGTGGCTATGAGACCATATTACAAAAACCGAACACACAAAGACACCAAGCAAGTACATGAGAGAACTTAAAATATCAATTAATGAAAGAGCAACCATCACTTTATAGGAAAGCAACAACATAAACCCTAATAAAGGAGACACAAAACCTAACCCTAAAATGACATAAGTGAATATTAGTTAATGTTTATGTTATTTGCCAAAGCAAACTAAAGTCATAAAGTGATTTTATTACTAAGCCTATCACTAAGACTAGTATGACCATTATACCTCTTACACACTCAACAATAATCCTCGTAGAAAATATTCCACCTATGGATTCCTATCCATACTCAATGGACCCTTGTACGCTGTCCATGCATCTCTAAAATCAACATCCTCATGGTATATTTCCTTTATAAAATTAAACCCAATCACCTCTACTCTCATCTCAGTCAACAAGAGACATTTTCTAGTCAATGCACCCACATCTTTGTTAGATTTTCCACTTTTGTGCTTCAATACAAGAAATATTTTTTCATAAATCCAACCTAACTCATTTGCCTTTGATTTGACTTACCTTGATTTATAAATTGCATTATTTGATGATCCATGTACAAAATAAACTCCTTCGGAAGCAAATAATGTCTCCATTTCTTAAGGGCTTGCACAATTGCATCGAACTCTTGATCATAAACAAAATATTTATTCTTGGCATCATTTAACTTCTAATTGAAATATGCAATGGGTCTGCCCTCTTGACTCAAAACAACACCTATCAGTGGTCCACTACAACACCTTCCACTATCCCACTAGCATCACAATCAACTCAAAACACCTTGTTGAAATCCAGTAATGCTAACACTGGCTGTTCGGTTACCTTTTTCTTCAAAATCTCAAAGCTTTTGTTGGCTGCAAATATCCGTTTGAATTCTTTTATATCAAATTTCATTGTTTCAGTTATGGGTGCACAAATCCCGTTTTAGTGTCGAATGAACTTTTGGTAAAAACTAGTTAACCCATAAAAATTCCTAGCTTCAAACATGCTTTTTGGTATTGGCCCCTTCAAAATGGATTTCACCTATCTCAGATCCATTCTCAATCTTAACACCATAAAACCCAAAGAAACCAACTTGGTCTTCATAAAACCACACTTTTTATATTTATTAGCAATTTTTCTTCTATTAGTCTTTAGAACACTTGTCTCGGATGCATTAAATGCTCCTCTCTTGTCATACTAAAAATCAGAATTTGATCCAAATAAACAATGACAAACTTACCAAGATACAATTTCAACACTTCATTCATGAGTCCCCTGAATGTACTCAATGGATTTGTCAAACCAAATGGCATAACTAGCCATTCATACAAACCTTCCTTGGTTTTAAATGCGGTCTTCCATTCATCGCCTTCCTGAATTCTGATTTGATAATACCCACTCTTCAAAGCAATATTTGTGAAATATTTTGCTCCACTCAAACAATCCATCTTGTCATCTGTTTGAGGCAATAGAAATTTGTACTTGATTGTTATATTTTATATGGCTCTAGAATCCTTAGAAATAACCATTCGCTCCCTTTGTTGGGTGCTAACACTGTTGAAACTGCACATGAGCTCAAACTTTCGCTAATTAAACCCTTTTCCAATAACTCTTGCACATGCCTATTCACCTTTTCATTCTACGTGGATGTTATCTATATGCTACCTTGTTTGGCAAACTAGATCTAGGGATCAAAACAATGTGATGGCTGATGCTCCTTGTGGGTGGCAAACCATCCATTAAACCATTGGAAACAATCACAGCATATTCATCCAACAGATATTTCACTTCACTTGGCATTTCGATTGCTTATCTGCTGTCCCAACCTGCACAGCTATGGGAATGAAAGCAGTACATGCTTCTTCTTTCTTTGCTACTTTCAAAAATTGTTTTCCGGAAATAACCAGAGGTTTAGGATTGATGTTCAATTCCTCTTCTTTGTCCTTTACATGTGTGTAAGTATGTGCCCTTCCATCATGTATGGCTTTCCAATCAAATTGCCATGGTCTACCCAACAATACATGACACACATCCATGGGCATAATATCACACATAACTATAGATTAGTGGCACGAATAGCCTCTAGATTAGTGGCAGCCATATCACTCGATGGCTTTCGTTACTTATTTTTCCACGGTGACTCCTTTAGGTTCCCAAATTAGACGAGTGGATGGGATGATCATCATTTGAAACTGGAGTTTTCATTTTACAGCCTTTGACTACAGATTTATAGCTTTCTGCAATTGAGGAGAACCAGGATTAAAGCTGAGCTGATCTGCGACCCTGATGGGGAGTCCGAATCGACCTGGATTTCATCTGTTGGACTGTTGTCAGGTTGTGTGTCCTAGACTTCTTCCATGACCATACTTTCTTGTTCTCCTAGAATGCCAAAAGGATTATCAATAGGAACAACTGGGATCTTTGTCCTTACCTTTACAAACATAGGCTCATTGAAATTTCTTCTCTACTGAGGCTGCTTGTCGATTTCACTATATATGATCATCCTTAGTATAGTGGTTGGGATTTGTGGCTGGAACTTTCTGTGAATTTTTGCTATATATATTTTAATGTGTATTAACATTTTGTTCTTGATCTCTGTTAACCAGATGTTCCCTGTTTGAGACCTCAGGAGGTTTGTATGGACAAACACTTGCTAGATGACAATGTTTATAGCAATATCTGCATCAGAAGGGAATGTTCTCATAGTCCACAAGCTGCTCCCACTCAGCTCCCCTCCAGATCTAGCAACAGTATGTCTGGTAGTGGTGTTTCCAAAACTAAGTTGGCACAGATTTTGGCATAATTAAGAACCACCGGAAACTTAATGTACTACAAAGCAATAACATACTCAAAATTTGTTTGGGAGATGGGGAAGATGAACTCAAACTGGTACAGTTTTTGGAAGACCCTCGATCAGGTTAAAATTTTGAGGCCCATGTTTCATGAACAAGCCAGACTTTTCCAAGAATCAGGGGCCTCCCTAGATGATATGATCCTTCTCTTTCTTTGTGGAAAAAAAAACGCCATAAAATATAATTTTGGCATCATGAAAATTTCTACTGAACACAATGGCTTCCAAGTTTCTTCACCCATGATCTCAGAGTTTTAGATCTGGTGAACAGTCCCATAAATCTGCAGAACAGTGCATGTTCCTTGAGAAGCCTTATCTTATTTCCCATTTTTTCCAAGGAGAACTGGATTTTGTGTGGGGTATCCAATCTCAGTAGCACCCGTTTTTATTTATTTGACTCCTTTCTTCACATGATATTGAAAGAATTGGATTAGATTCTCCTTGTAAATTGGATCAGTATCTCGAGATATGGCCAATTTGCGACTGGTGATCAGATCTGGACTAGCAGGAGAATGGGAGAAGGCCATGACCTCCTCGAATGGCTTGCCCATGAATCATCCACTTAGTGGCGATGTAAATGGATAAATTGCTGGATTTCAGTGAAAAATAAGAGCTGGATACTGGGGATGGAGAGCATGAAACTCGTAGGGGTAGGTGCGAGCTAAAGAGAGAGAGCTTCATTTTGGAAAACATTATAATATCAATCATCTTACTAATATAACAAATTGAACGCGCATGGGAGAATACAAATCTAAGCATGCACACAATCTCACTCCAAATAATTTACTCTTCCCAAATCAAAAAAGTGGTGTGTATCTCATCTTGCAACAACTCTTATCCTTCCCCATCTTTCACTCCATGTCCAACGCTTATGTAAGGCTCAAACTCCACACCACAGCCAAAGTTATACTGGCCCAATCAGATATTGTGGGAATTATTTGCCATGATTATATTTTGTAATTTTTTTCTTTTAAGTTTGTGTACTAAGCACACCTTCAAAATGCAGAATATCAATATTTTAATGGGAGTAGGAATTGTCAAGGTAACATGACACATCTCTAAAACATCGAAGACTATTTAAAGACTAGTGTATGTGTATTCCTCATCTCCATCCATCCATACACTTCGACTTACAAGGTAAAAGATAATGCAAAATTTTAGGAACGATTATTTATTCAGCCCAGTTATCAAGTGAAGCTACAATCTGAGAGTAAATATTAAAACATCATAATTATCAAAGAAAAAACAGGACTCAGATAAAACCACAGTTATACAACTCATTTTTAAGAGTTTCAAAGGAAATTCATGTGAATTTTTATGAGCTACCCATCTTTATGCAGTTCACATCCACAGTCAAAAGGAAATGGTCATACTAACCTGAGTACAATATCTGGGTCAGTTACAACTCTACCATCAATGGTGATCTGTGCCAAAGGACTGAGCACATGAGAAAGTGGCCAAGTTGTTCATTCATTCTCCTTTTTTCAAAAAACCTCCTATATGATCTGGAATATTATTCTTCAGAAACTCACCTGACCATTGTGAATACGCTGCAGCCAACTGCTCCCGTGTTAGTGTTGTTTACTCAAATACTACTTCCCTATTACCTTCTAGACTATCTTCTTAGAGATAACCATTAGGGAAGATTGGTTGACATTCATTTACTGATACTTATTAAAAAGAGCGGTCATTTACTGATACTTATTAAAAAGAACGGAGAAAGAGATTCCATTGTGTACTTTGAAATTTGACACGTATAGCTGGAAAATTTAGAAAAGTGGAACAGAGCTTATATCAAAAAAAAGATCACAGAATATAAACCTTCAAAACAAAGAAAATTTTCAAAAACAGACTGTACCCTAAACTAATGGTCATGTCGCAATGGTTTATGTTCTTCAATAATTTCAATTAGCTATTCTCTATTGATAAAAGCTTTAATTGAAATATGTAATAACCTACTTTCTAGTTGATAAAACACAAGTTCAATTTAGTCCAACATTTCTAGACTTTTAACACCAACAGAATGACATATTAAACTGCAAAATTCCTTGTGGATTGTAGGACTCAAATCTTTCCTCCATTTGGAAGGAGAGGCTTCCCTAAAGATTACCATATACACATATACTGAATAAAATAACTCACAGATTTACAAGATTTCCATGACGAAATGAAAGTAAATTAATTCACAGATTAACAAGACTTCCATAAGGGGATGAAAGAAGATTCTTTTTGGGATTTCTGTGTTTAAAGGATGCATTCATAAGGCTGAAACTCAAACTTTAAAAGATAACTACAAGAAATATCTTGCATAAATTCAAAAGACAGCAACATTAAATAGCATAGCTGAAAATAACATCATTGTCTATGCTAATTCCACGTCAAGACTTCACAAGACAAACTAGAAGAAATGGCATGGCAAAAATTCTTTTCCATTCATCCACCAAGTCTTAATAAGAACCAATTCTTGGATCCTTAGATCCTTTTTAAATAACTTGAAAGTATCAAAGACTTTAAATCTTACTCCTACCACTAATGGGGGGAAAACCCTTTCACTACATTTTCTAACAATTTATAACATTCCTTAAAACTGTTGAGAATCAGTTATAGTTATACAACTAACAGGAGGACAGCTGTCATCAACTGTGGTCTTGTTCACTGGTGGGCCCTTCACTATGCGTTGCCCTCATTTGGTTCATCCTTTCCATCCACTGTCCAATTATCACTTTGAAGTTTGTTCCACATTGGCAAAGGTATTTCCAAACGTTGTCTGCAGCTTTCCTAATTGGCATAGGGTCCACCAATATATCTTTGACAAACTTGGCTATAGTTTTGCATCCATCACCACGTCACTGCATCAGTGAAAGAGTCCATGATATCAACCAAGAAGTTATCATAATCAATCATGTCAGAGTTGCACCTGTCAGAGAAAACTATAGCATTTTGAAATTTCTCAGGAGTAATGTTCTCTGCAGAAAAGTTCAGTGGATGATGCATTTGTTCCCAACCCTGTTGTGACCTCTTCTAAGTTTCAAGCATTTCCATTTTCATTCACTACCACACAATGTACGCTTCAATATATTTGGCTTCTCTTTCACACTCTAATTTTCTTATTCAGAATACCTGTTATCGCCCTTAAACCTTCAAACTTAGGCTGAAGATTGACTCTCCATGCAGCAATTTGGCAGCAACTAATGTCTTTCACATCAGCTTCTTCAAGCTCTTAATCAGCAGAGATCCATAGAATGTTTGCAGAATTATTGATAAGACTTTCTGTAGTGCCAAGTTTCATAGAGGCCTCATTGGCGAAGGTAACCATCTGCTTAAATTATTTCCTCAAGTGCCTTGCATCCTTTATTGCTCTTTTGAAAACCTTGTGTTCTCTTTAATCTTCTTTGTATATCCCTCCAAGATCTTCCCATAAGCTGAGCACTATCTTGCCAGGTAAACTGATTTCACATTAGATCTATAGGCAGAAGATTCAACAGTCTCCACAGCTGGTCCTGAAATAGTCTACAGAGTTACAGAGAGGCACTATCGCCAACTACCTTTCTGACCAAATCTTTCAGAAATCCATTTTCTTTCTTTGATCAGTCGATCTGCTCATAGCATTCAGGCAATTTAGCCTTTGTAACACCCAAAGACATGTCAATCATGGAATCAACTCCTCCTCTTCCCTAGTGGTTAACAGTAGGGATCCCACTTGTTTGAAAATCATTCTGGATAGCCTTTGCCCTAAGAACATTTCCCTTGGGCTTCACAATATTGAAGACCACTTGACCAGGTTTCACATCAACTAGAGGACTCATTATAGTTTTAGACATTTTAGGTCGATTTGATGTCAATAAAGAAGCCAATTCTAAAGCAGATTCTCATCATCTTCCTTGTTTTCCACGAGCTTTGGTGATTCTCAATTTGTCTTCCCCAACCATTTGTTCGTTATTTTCTTTCGTCTTTTTCCTTTCATTCACTAGCAGAATTCCCATCCAAAGGTTGGCTTGGGGTTTGTTTATTTCACGTCTTCGTCAACCGACTCATCCAAGTTCCAATCATTTCTCTTATTTCTCTTGCACATCTTGTATGAAAGAGATGGTGAAGGAGTTCTTTACTTTCTTCCCTGATCATCATCATCTTCACTTGCAGCAGCTAAAGTCGAATCTTTTTGTGCAATGCACTGCTTTCCTCTACTATCATTGCTTTGAGATTGCTTGGTATTCCTGTGGCTATGCTGGTTGGACACCTGGAAACCACTTTGAATCTTACTTTCCCAAGTTGCTTGTTGCATAGGGACAAATGCTAAGTTGCACTGAAACTCAGCACTTCAGTTGAAGGTTGAATTTCAACTGATGATTCCCAAGTTGAGTGTTAATGACTTTACCCTCTTCTTATAATCCTTCCTCGTTCCTCTGATCTTGGGGAGGCACAGGATGGAGGTGTGGGAGCGGGAACCCTCAATTGTCAGCACAGTACCTCTAGGAAGTTTGAGTCTATCTTTCCTCATTCCTTTAACAAGATTCCTGCAAATTACTATACTAGAGGGCAAGATTGATGGACTTTGCACAAGATTACAGAAGGTGGAAAAGGAACAAACAAATTTAAAGAAATCCATGCAATCAATGGACAAAAACACTGACACCAAGTTCAGAAAGAGCAACAAAGAAATAACGTGCTTGAGAACCAAAGATGAAGACATACCCAAAACAATGAGACATTCAACGCCAACTTGAGCTAGTAGAAACTTATTTTTCTTCTCTAGATCAGAAACTCAATAAAGCCAAAAATCTAGACGAAGTATCTAATAACATGCAATAGATAGAAAAAAAAACAATTTTGTAAGCTACTCTCATAAAAGACGAAATTAACAAAACATTTAAATTAGAACAAGAACAAGCAAAGACAGCTTCAAATATGGTCATAGGTAAACCAAGAAAATACACTTGAAGTTGTTAAGTCCAAAATTCAACCGATCCTGGAAGTCAACACAGCAAAAATTCTAGAAGCTGAGAGTGCAGGTAGAAACAACAAAAGCATGAAAAGATTGGTGCGAATAAATGTTTCCTCTCTTGCTTTCCAATCTAGCCTCCTCCGTGACTCTCCCAAACTAAAGGGAACAAGAACTTTCATTAACAAAGATCTAATACCAGAAGATCAGGCATAAATGTGCAAAAAAGTGCAAAAAATGACAGAAGCAAGAAATGAGGGAAAGGTGAATTTTATTAGAAATGTGAAAGTTATATTAGATGAAAAGAAAGATTAACAGTCATCCTAGAGGATCCTAGCATTGAATGGCCAAGGCTCTCCATGGAGAAAGGGTCCTCGCTTAAGTTGGGTGCCAAAGGATAAAGATATCGGATACATGGATTGGGACAAAGACAAGAGGCAAAGAGTAGTTTGAGTACTTAAAAAAGTGGAAAGACAAAACAGCTAAAGACACAACTTGAATGAACGCATCCGAAGTTGCCAAACACGGAACAACCACTGAGGAGCTCACAAAGGGTTTATGAGCAACAGCTCAAGGACAATTTCTTTTCCCTTGGGTGTCTAATGTAGAAGCATCCAAGTTCACAAACTATCTTGCATCATCCAAAAACATGGGTTTAGATTCTTGTGCACATTTGTTGAGTTTTGCAACTTCTCGTCTATTGCGACAAAGTTGCACGTGTGGATGAAGACCAACATCAACTTGAAGAACATCATCAAGAGTCCCATAGGCCAAGAAAATGTGGGAAAGATGAATTCAATCATTTCCATTGGTCAGAAAGACCTTTTCTTTGGAGCATGACAAGATTGCCACTTCATGTAGCAGCAATTTCGAAACCACCATTTTGTGCAGGAGGCAGTTTTGCAACCTCTAGCCTACTCCAATCGGTCGTTTCACCCACATTTGAAATGTACACAAAGTAACTACCCAGATCAAGCAAACGTGACATGTGGACCACTTTCCAAGAAAAAGATTGCTCAAAGTGCATGGTAGGATTTCAATGTTAGGCCACCAAAATTTGAAGTCAATTTTGGAAGAGCATTGGAGAGTTATCTCAATCACCCAAGGTAGAGCAAGAAGAGATCAAGCAAGTTGGAGGAGAGAGTAGTCTAGCTGCATAACAGAGCAAAGCAAATAGAGAGAGATGAGAGAAGTTCAGAGAGTAAGAAAGCAAAGTTAGAGACCTACTAAGTGATGTATGTTCATTGTAACCCAATCATTGGACTGAGGAAGTCTTCTTCATAGTCTATGGGTAGGAAGAGTGTGAGGTGTGCGTGTAATCTCTATAAAATAACTGAACATCAATAAAGAGACTCTTGGTTTCCATTATGAGTCTTATGTCCTAGAGAGAGTGAGAGTAGTGGAACACCGTTGGGAAGTAAGGCAGCCATTCATTTGGGCCCCTCATTCCCATTTGCACCAGCTTTAACTAAATAAAAAAAATCGTTTCACTTACCTTCAACAACTCCAACTTTGAGAACGTCTTGAAGATGTTCTACGACATGTGATGGTTGGTGACAAACATTTGGATTTCTTCAACCTCGGCATACACCTATTTGATCCACTCAATTCTGTTACACAACTTTTGCAACATTAGGTTGAGTGAATGGACAACATAAGGTGTCCAAAATAAGCATGCAATGAGAGGCTAGTGCGTTGTTTTGTGTTTTTTTTGGTAAAATGAGAGGCAAGTGTTGTTTTGTGGTTTCTTTTAGGGTTTTATGGTTTCTTTTGCTTGTTTCCATAAGTCAAAGTGAAAGTAAGTGGGTTTGCCCTAGGTATGCCTAGTATGGTCGGGCCACACATAGGTCCTTCAGCAAAAGTACCATGGTGTACCCAAGAACCTGGGGCAAAACCAGGCTCGAACCAGTACCCAAGGGTGGGGGATGCAACCCTAGCTACCTAGGTTTTCTTTTAATAAGGGAAAAGATTTATACTAAAATTACAAAATTGTACATAGCATGGCTCTCAAAGCCAAGAATTTTAATTACATTTCATGAGCATATCCAAATATTAACAAACAAAAAAAAATCTAAACCAACTACCCTAACCAAGCACAAAACTATATACACAGGGAATTGCCCAAACAAATCAAGGCACATTATATAAAATAAACATGCCAAAAACATTAGACAAAAGTACCCAAAAGAGGACTTATGTACTAATGAGATCTCGTCTAGATACCACATACATTGTGAAATGCCATCCATGTCATCACACTAGGCCTTATCTTAGTTTGCTTGTTCCATAGTCACCACGTCTAAATGTTGGCAAAGTCGAAACTCTGAGCTAGTCAAGGACTACACAACATAGTCCTCTCGACACTCATGGAAATTTGTAGCAATCCAAATATAACTTGTGAATAATGATGATTTGTTCGAATGTCACTAGCATCATGCATCTTCCTAATCCACTTAGTTTTACCCATTTTTATTGAGCATTAAATTGAATAAATGGACCACACAAGCCATTTTAGATGATATTGCTATCCTTGCAATTCCACTTTGTTCGTCGTACCACCTGATACATTAGACAAAACATGAACATGTCTCCAAAAAGGAGACTTTAGGTCATATTTGAAATTGAACCTACAACCTCCACCGCACCCCCCCAACACAATCTCCTCCTAAATAACTTGAAGCCATGAGAAGATTTCTAATTTACTCAATTCTAGAAAACAAAAGACAACAACCCCAAATCTGTTTTTTGCCCCTAAAATCTCCTCAATCACCCCTTTAACCTACTCTCAAATTTTGTTATATAGTTACAAAAGACCCTTGACACCTATAAACACCCAATTTTGGTACAAGACCCTTTTCCATAGTGTCTTTTCCCTATTTTTTCATGCTTGCTACATTTGTGTATAATTGCTTGTCTCTAGGACTTCTCCTAACCCACACTACTCTTTATTTGACCCTTAAGCCCTCTAAATGCATTTGACACTTCTTTAAATCTATCCATTCTCAGCCCCAAGCGTAATTGCACACATTTCTATCTTGCTACTTGAACAATGCACCTTTATCCTCCCTGGGACGAGACTGGTAGCCTGCCATTTCTGCCCTAGGTGGAAATGACGGCCCTGTCATTTTTGTCTTTCACATTTTGTGGGTCCCTTTGCCTTTTGTCGCACTCCATATGCCTTGATTGTCCCCTGTTGCTATTTTCTAGAGTCAGCCTACCTACGTGTTATGTCTTAGAGCATCCTATTTATACCAAGTCATCCCAAGCCATTTATCTAAGTATCAAGTATCGAGTATCGATCATACGGTGAATCCTACTCCATAATTCAAGTTTAAGTGAACCGTTGCCATATCCATTGCTATACTTATGATGGAGTCATCCATTGATACTACAACCTTTTTGCATCACCTTCTTGTACCAAAGGAAGGTTTTAGGCAAATTGCATGTAGTTGCATCTTCACATCTACGGAATAGGAGGTATAGGCCCCTGCTCAAAATTCCATTCACACAACACATAAGTATACAGGGTATGATTCCAGCATGCAGGATATGTAATGCAACTCCCATAGTGGTTACCCGTCCACCCATAACTTTGTTTTTTTGTGAGTTGATGACAAGCTAGATCAAGAGGAAGGAAGAAGACAACAATTTTGCAAATCCGCTCATCGTATCAGAGAAGTGCAAACACAGACAAATAGGGCATCTAGTTACAAAGCAACACAACAAAATTTATAATCTGAAAGTGAGCAGAGTATAGAATCAATGCAAGAAGACATGAATATCGGTCAAAACAAATAATCATTGTTTCTGCGCTAGGCACGAGGGGTGCAGGCGTCATTCATGTTCCTATACAGTCAACACTTCAAATTTCACACAAGCCTGCACAGCGTAAATCCGTGTTCAAAAATCCAAAGTTCGTCAAGGTGTGATTGTTCCATCATTTTTTGCCTCGTTAAGTTCAATTGTCAATTCAGCATTTTCCTTTTGCATGTTTATTGTTTTAAGCACATAAGGCTAGGTCTTAATTTTATATTAAATTGATTTATTATAGACATAGCCATATGTCATTGTTTTAGTTATTTGTGTGATGAAACTTAACATAATTCACTTTTGACCAAAACAACACCTCCAATAGCTCTCTAACCTGCAAAGACGGCTCCTCCTCAACCTACAAAATGATTATTTGAAAACTAAGTGAAACGAGAATAAGAGACTTAAGTTTTTTATGTTCTTTCAAAATTAGATTAGGTTAGGTGGTTGAGAAATTTTGTTTCCTTAGTTTCATGCCATTCTTGGTGGCAACCTTGCATGCAAGTCCATTTCAAAAAGTCAAAACAACGCATAAGGCAAATTATCTTCATGCCAAATCCGGATTTGCCACAGCAAATACCTATCGTTCTAATTTGGATAAAGGGTGTTTTAATATCTAACACGCAAGCCTGCAATGTGACTACGTTCTTTGGCATACCCGGCTAATTAGCTTTATTTTCATTCTATTTCCAAGAGATAGACTTACTATCCTCATACAACAAACTTATCCTTTGTTCACATTCAACATTCTCTTACATCAAGAAAATGCTGATCTGATATCATCAGGGGGATAGCTGTATCCACTATGTGGATCCACAACATGACTACCTCTTGAGGCATATTCTCATTTTATTTTCCTAAAAAAGACTCGTGCTTTATTCCTAATCTAGATTCATATACTTTGTTATTATGCTATACTCCTACAATAAATGTATTCTTTGTTTACATCAAGAATCCTGGTGAAACATAATGGGCTCATTATAGTGACAAGAATCACTCAGATCATATATATGACAATAGACCTAAAAGGAGGAAAGAGTTCAGCTAATGAGGGAAGTACATACTTCAAAAGTTGCAAGACATTTTGGTGTTACAAAGACTGTTGCACATTTGTAGAGGTATGCTTATTGGCCTAATATGCAAGTAGATATTGCCAAGTTCATAATAGGATGTGTATCATGTTGTACAAGAAAGCCTAGTAACAAGAAGGTGGGTTTGTTTATGCCATTACCAGTTCCTTGTAGGACATGGGAAAGCATGTAATATACCCACGCTATAATACTGCCAAGAGTCCCACGTTGTACTACTGCCAAGACAGAGATCGCAACCAAGAAGGGAATCACTGCAATTTACTAAAAAGCAGCGCAGCAATTAAATCAAGGGAAATCGCTGCACTTTATTAAGGAACAGCAGCGCAGCACTTCATTAAAGAGATCGCCATACATAAGAACAACAGCAATTCATTATGGAGATCACCACTAAACAGTAGTTATTTATTAATTATTTAGTTAATATGTTAATAGCATTCATTGAAATGGAAGGACGCTACCCTTGAGGAAGTCACACATTTTCAATGTAAGGTTGAAGGTATAAATAAGGCATTATGGGAATAGAAGGAAAGCATCCAATCATTCATGTATTAAACACTTAACCTGGTACAAGGCTTTACAATTACAATTGAGAACGAAACCCCTTGTCATCCCAACTCATGGATGTAAACCCTTGAGACTTTTTATTGTAATATTCGAGATCTAAAAATTATATAATAAAAATCATTTAATTTAAATAAATTATTTTGAAGTACAAATTCTATATTTATTTTAAAAGAACGGAATTTCAAGGAAATCAAATTTTCGTATAATATTCGGGTTCGAAATATTACAGTGGTATCAGAGCTCTCTGTTCATGCCACCCTGTGAAACGAAATTCATATGCAAGATAACAATATTTTGTATTACGAAAGAAAAACTAAAACCAATAAGGCAAGTCAACCAACAGAAGAAATGAAAAACGATAGAGACAAGAGGATAGAGAAAAAATTTCAAAGCCAAGAACAATTGGCAAATACAGTGGCACAATTGGCCCATACTATGAAAATGATGATGGATTCAAACACACAAAAGGTAGAAACTCTTTCATGCATGTCGGAGCCCAAACGTAAAACCACTACCACACTGCCAACCAACGTTCATTCCAAAAGAAGAAATCACTGAAGAAATTCCGAAATCCTTTAATGATGATCTGGTAACATGTTTCGAGGCTTATCAAGAACTCCCAGAAGGAATCCAAAGGGGAATTTCCCTACAAGCTTATAGCCATGAGGAAAAATGGAGGTGTACCCCAACCAGAATATAAACCCAACAATAAACAAAGGGATATGCAATAGGCATTAGGCAAAGTAACACTCTCACCTTTTGACGGTACAAATAAATGTACAACTAGGGCATGGGTACAAAAACTAGACACATACCTTTCGTTACGACCAATGATGGAAGAGGAAGCCATAAATTTTGCGACTCTCCATTTGGAAGGTATAGCCCATGAATGGTGGTTCCACATATGGGTCACCAAAGGACATAATCTTGTCAATTTATATGATGAATTTGCCAAACAATTGATCAAAAGATTTGATCGAGTAGACCACGAGGTCCATTTTAGAGAATTGGCATTATTAAAACAAAATGATAGTGTGGATGAATACATAATAGAATTTCAAAGACTATCAGTAATGGTCTTAGACATGTCTGAAAAAAGGCTCGTAGTGTTATTCAAGAATGATTAATGGAACCTCTTAAAGGATTGCTCAAAGCTTTTACTCTGTCAACACTCCAAGAAGCCATAAAGAAGGCTTTAGATTTGGAAGCATCAACTTTAAGAGGCAAAAATATGCCACCCACCCAACCTAGGGCACTTGGAAGTGGTCCACCAAGGACTCAGTCCTATGAGCAAAAGAGACCGATACAAGCAAGCAGTGAAATACCAAAATCAAATAAAGGAGTAGAAACACGGAATGAATTAAGAAGAAAAAAATTATGTTTTACTTGTGAAGACACATGGACTCCAGGGCATCGCTGTTTGGGCAAAGGACAAGTTCACTATATTGAGATTAGTCTGGATAGTGATACTGAAGACGAAGAGATGAACCTAAATAATGAAACCCAATCACAAATAACGGCAGAAGAAACCACAGAAGGAACATGTGCTACTCTCTCAGGAGCACCTTGGTATCATCCATTCAGAGTAAGAGGAATATTGCAAGGACAATGAATTACCGTCTTAGTCGATAGTGGGGCCACCCATAATTTTATTGATGAAAAATTGGTTAAGAAAACTGGTTTAAAATCTAAAGAATTTAAGGGATTTTCGATAACGGTTGCTGATGGATTTACTCTTTTATGCACAAGGAGAATCCCACACTTAAATCTGACTTTGAGAAGACATGAAATTCACGATGACTTCTATGTCATCGATATTGGCGAAACAGACTTGGTTTTGGGAGTTCAATGGTTGCATTCGTTGGGTGAGTTTACCCAAAATTATCAGACCATGAAAATTAAGTTTAAATCTGATGGAAGGGATATAGTTTTGAAAGGCATGGCCAATGGTGGTCATCAAATTGTAATAGCAAAAACAATGGAGAGAACCTTTAATAAAGGACATGTAACATGGGTGGTACAATGTTTGATCAGCTCCACACAAGAACACGCAATACATCATAATGACATTCAATCCATTATCAAGAAACATGCCAAGGTGTTTGAGAACCTACTACCGGGACTACCCCCGGCAAGAGGTTTCCAACATATCATTGAATTGGAACCCAGAACAAAATCAGTAATAACTACACCTTACCGGCATCCAAAGATTTATAAGGATGAGATTGAGAAAACCATTAAAGAACTCTTAGAGATGGGGCACATTAGGCAAGTGCCAGTCCATTTGCTTCTTCGGTAGGACTAGTCAAAAGGAAGGATGGGACATTACGAATGTGCATCGATTATCGGAAATTATATAAAAAGACTATCAAAAATAAATATACGATGCCCAGGATTGATGAATTAATCAATGAACTTCATGAAGCTACTTCTCAAAAATTGATTTACGATCCAAGTATCATCAAATATAAATAAGGGAAGAAGATGTTCAGAAAACGGCATTCCGATGCCATTATGGGCATTTCGAGTTTTTAGTGATACCATTTGGACTTACGAATGCTCCAGCGACTTTTCAATCTTGCATGAATCACATATTTGGTATCCATCTAAGGAAATTTATTTTGGTTTTCTTTGATGATATTCTAATATATAGCAAGAGTTGGGAAGAACATTTGAAGCATTTAGAGATAATACTTGCCATATTGAAACAACAGTCCCTCTTTACAAAGATGTCAAAATATAAATTTGATATGACGGAAATCCTATACTTAGGACATATAATTAATAAGGATGGAGTCCATGTTGATCAAGAGAAGATTCAAGCCATTATGAGTTGGCCTCCTCCCAATAACATGACACAATTAAGAGGATTCATAGGTCTTTGCACTTATTATAGGCGATATGTCAAAGGATTCTCACAACTAGCAGCATCTCTAACCAATTTAACAAATAAAGGATCTTTTAGTTGGACGGAGCTTTTGCCCAATCAACATTTGAACCCCTTAAACAAGTAATGAGTTCATGCCCAGTTTTGGTGATGTCGGACTTCTCCTTACCCTTTGTATTGGAATGTGATGCGTCAGGAGAAGGTGTCGGTGCGGTTTTAATGCAGAATAAGCATCCCATTGCTTTTGAAAGTCACAAACTTAAAGAGCATGAGTGAAGGTACTCAGTTTATGATAAAGAAATGTTGGCTATTATGCATGCCCTTGCTAAATTCCGACAATATTTGGTATGTGGAAGATTTGTGGTCAAAACCAATCACAATAACTTGAAATATTTCCTTGAGCAATCAGATGTAAATGAAAGTTAGCAAAAATGGGTTAGTAAGATCTAAGCTTTCAATTTTGACATTGAATATGTTAAAGGACAAAATAATGTAGTGGTCAATGTTTTATCAAGAAGACCACATTTATGCTCCATAGTAGAAAGCAAGGCTGATTGGAGGGCATTCATAATGGCAGAATACATTAAGGATGAGTGGGCCAATGCAATCTTAGAAGGGAAAATTGATGATGAACATTATAAAGTAGTAGAGGACCTCATCCTCTACAAAGATAGAATTTTCTTAGTGACCGGTTCCAAATTTAAACACAATATCCTAAAGGCTATACATAATGATCCATTAGCAGGTCATCCTGGTTTTGTTAAGACGTATAAACAATTACGAGATCAATTTTTTTGGAAAGGACTTAAAATTGAAGTCGTTAAATACATTTAAGAATGCTCTATTTGCCAACAAAATAAAATAGAACATAACTTTTCCCCTAGATTGTTGCAACCTTTGCCTATCCCTACTCAAAAATGGGAAAGCATATCTATGGATTTCATTTCAGGATTACCCACGATTCAAGGACAAAGCAACTTTTATGTAGTCGTGGATCGATTAACAAAATACGCTCATTTCTTCCCACTTTCCAAGAAGTACGATGGTCCTATGATTGCAGGAATATTTTTTAGAGAGGTTTTTAGGCTTCATGGACTACCCATGAATATAGTTAGTGACAGGAACACTCGATTCACGAGTGTTTTTTGGCAAGAACTTTTCAAATTATCGGGTACTGAATTAACTCCAAGTACGAGTTATCATCCTCAAACCGATGGACAGAGGAACATCGTGAATAAATGGATTGAAGAGTACTTACAAAATTATGTCAACAGGAACAAAATGCATGGGTTAAATGGTTATACTTAGGAGAATTCAGCTATAATACTTCTCATTGCTTGCTTATTGGAATGTGACCTTTCAAAGCATTGTATGGACATGATACTAAAACTTTTGTCAATTTGGTCATTACGGATAGTAGGGTTCCCGGAGCTAAGGATCTAATACAACATCAAGACATCCTAATTACTCTTAAAGATAATCTTCAACATGCCCAAAATCAGCAAAAGTTGTATGCCGATCAACGGAGAATCGAAAGGACTTTTGAAGTTGGAGATATGGTGTATTTAAGGTTACAACCTTATAGACAATCGTCTCTTAAACAAAGTGGTGCTGAAAAACTCAAGCCTCGCTTTTACAGGCCATACCAGATTATAAGAAGAGTGGGAGAGGTAGCATATGAATTAGATTTACCAGGGTACAACCGCATTCATAATGTCTTCCACGTGTCTTGCCTAAAACAAGCACTTGGACAACATATTATTCCTTCCATGGAATTACCCCCGATTGATAAAGAAGGTAAATTGATTCTCGTACCAGAGACTATTCTTGATACTCATGAGAAGAAGTTAAGGAATAGAAGTATCAAAGAATATCTTGTTCGTTGAAAGAATTTGTCAATCAAAGATGCCACATGGGAAGGAGAGACTATTTTAGAGCATCCCAACTTCCAATTGCTTGAGGACAAGCAATTTGAGGAAGGGAGGTTTGTAATATTCCCACGCTGTAATATTGCCAAGGAAGAGTCCCACGTTGTACTACTGCCAAGACAAAGATCGCAGCCAAGAAGGGAATCATTGCAATTTACTAGAACAGCAGTGCAGCAATTAAATTAAGGGAAATCACTGCTCTTTATTAAGGAACAACAGCGCATCACTTCATTAAAGAGATTGACATACATAGGAACAACAACGATTCATTATGGAGATCACCACTAAACAGTAGTTATTTATTAATTATTTAGTTGATAAGTTAATAGCATTCATTGAAATGGAAGAACGCTACCCTTGCGAAAGTCACACCTTTTCAATGTAAGGTTGAATGTATAAATAAGACATTATGGAAATGGAAGGAAAGCATCCAATCATTCATGTATTAAACACTTCACCCAGTTCAAGCTTAATGCTTTACAATTACAATTGAGGATGAAACCCCTCAAACGTAAACATTGGATACAAGGACGAAATCCCTTGTCATCCCAATCAAGGACGTAAGCCCTTGAGACTTTATTGTGATATTCGAGATCTGAAAATTATATAATAAAATTCATTTAATTTAATTAAATTATTTTGAAGTACAAATTCTATATTTATTTTAAAAGAACGAAATATGAAGGAAATCAAATTTCCATATAATATTTTAGTTCGGAATATTACAAAGCATTTCCATGGATTTTGTATGCGAGTTGCCTATGCCAAAGAAGGGGCATGACTACTTTGTGATTGTAGATCAGTTTAATAAGATGTGCATTCTTATTCCTTGTAAGAAGACCCTCAAAGGTAGTGATGCAGTTGAGTTATTTTTTGCTAATGTGTGAGTTCATTTTGGTTTGCCTAGCTCTATTGTTTCAGATTGGGACTCAGGGTTTCTTGGAAAGTTGTGGGCCACATTGTGGGAGAAAATAGGTACTAAGTTGAAATGGTCTACTGCTTTTCACCTACAAACCAATGGTCAAACTAAAGTCGTGAACTGAACATTGGTACAACTCTTGAGAGGGTACGATAAGAAGCATCCTAAGTCTTGGGATGAAAATTTGATGTATATTCAGTATACCAACAACTAGGTAGTGCATTCTTCTAGTAGTAAAACTCCTTTTGAAATTTGTTTTGGCTACTTACCTCCATGTGCATTTGATGTTGTTTTGAGACAGCCATATATAGGCAAAAGAAAAGTGGATCAATAGGTCCACAAAGCTGAAAATTTTCATTGAGAAGATTCAACAAATTCACCTCCAAGTGCAGGAGAGATTGAAGGAGTCACAAGCCAAGTACAAAGTAAGACATGATCAGCGTAGGATTGAGCATAGTTTCCATATTAGAGACAAGGTATGGTTGTAATTGAGCAAAGAAAGGCTCCAAGGTGAGTCTAAGACGCTTATACCTCTTACGCATGGTCCATTTGAAATTCTAGGACAAGTAGGCAAGAATGCTTTTAGACTTGATTTGCCTCCTTATATGTAGATCTATTCAATTGTCAATGTTGAAAACTTACATCTGTTTAAAACTTTTATGTTAGACAATAAAGATGAAGGGTTGTTGTTGCCTTCAATTGAAGACCATGCTCCCAATGATTAGTTGGAATTGGATGAAGATGTAATTCAAAAGGAAAGGACAACTCATAGAGGAGTGCAATAACATTGGCTGGTTGGGTTAAAGGGTCAGCTACCCAAAAAGGCCAAATGGTTCCAAAGAAGATGTGAGGAAGAAATTTCCTCACAAAATCCCTGAAGCTTTTAGGGACTTAAAAGCCTCAAATTGGAGATGCATAATTCAAATTTAGATCATAAAGATGTATACCAGCTGTTTCCACTATGCCCACTTGTATGTAGTTCATGCTTGTAAGACACTATTATAAGACATTTCATATTCAAAACATTAGATCGAATATATTACCGTGGCAGAGTCAGTATGGGGGTGATCCAGAGGGTGATGAAGTTAGTGAGTTTCTTTTCTTGAAATGGAGGGGTTTCCTATAAATGACGCAACCGCCGGTCTATGCAAGTGACAGTTGCGTATTGCCTGTATCGTAGGAGACGCTTGTGTAACCACCCTGACGGTTTGCGCAAACACCTCGTCTTGAATGGAGGGGTTTGTTATGGATGATGCAATAGCCAATCTATGCAAGTGGGGGTTGCGTAACTGCCACTATACCCAAGTGACGCTTGCGTAACCACCCTGGCAATTTGCACATCCACCTCGATGGCTTGCGCAATTGCCAGAATGAAAACAATGGCAGTTTTGCCACAAGACAAAATACAAGAATGGGAACAGTTGCAAACGTTTTCAATTCACGACGGTTTGTTTGAGCTTCTTAGCGGACTGCAAAGCTGAGAGTGTATAAATACAAGGCTTTAGCAAGGGAAAGAGATCAGAAAACACAATGAAAAGTCTTGAAGTTGGATTCATATTGCACACTGCAAGTTTGAGTCTTTGTTCTTGTTGTCTCATTGTTTCCTAGTTGTATATGGTTGGTTCAACTGTGTTGGAGTTCTGAGAGGGGTTTGCTAAATGCAGAGCAGTCTTGAGTGCAAGTTTTGGATAAAGTAGTGAGAATTCTATCTATAAAGACCATGATTGGCAATATCTTGTATATTTCTTGAGTTACTTAATGGAAGGGGAGTGCAATTGCCTCACGCACTGGAGTTTTTCCCACACCAGGTGTCTCCAGAATAACTCGTGTACATTTTGTGCTTTGTTTATTCTTATGTTTTATGTTCCTGTGCAATATGTTGTGCATTTCATTTCCAACACTTGTTTATCTTTGTTTTAGCACTGCAAATAGCCTAGAACAGTCATCTTCCAATCATTAGTTGAGCTAAGAGTCATAGGATCCATGTTGGTGAAGCTTAGTGTGCAATATCCACCTAGTTTACAGATTAAAATAGTCGCACATTCCTTAACAAGAGGATGATGGAGGAACTTTGCCACGTGGACTCAAAGGATCAAGAGGAGATGACTTAGGGGACATAGGACCAATGTCAATAAGAATATATCAACACGACCCAAATCAAACCTAAATGAACTCTAGGGAAAGAAGGGGAAACCGAGGTGTTCAAACATCAATTAGCTGTAAGTCATAATATAACATGGTGTGCTATGGGGCCTAAATCAAAATAAAAATAACTCAAAGGATCCAAAAGAAGACATGTTAGCCGCATGAAGAAGGAATTTAATGGCAATTCATGACAATAATAAATTTGAAACCCCCATATAAATTTTCTCATCATAGGTGTACACCGATCTCATGTGAGATGCTACGTTCATAGTTTTAAAAATAATAATCTGGTATAAATTATTATCTAATTGGAAAATAAAATTTTATAATTTACATGTTTTCTTCTTGTCAAACATAATGCCAAATTTTATTGGAATTTTTGCATTTTCATTTTATATTATCTTCACTAAATTCAAATTTGAGCTCAAAAAGGTGACTTATATTATCATGAAGTCCTAAAACTTAGCCCTGGGGTGATGGTAAAAATTTTTTGGTAATTCCCAAGATAATCCACTTATTTCCCTATGAAAATATCAACCTCATACGCTATTAGACAGAGCTCCCTTATTTGGGACTGTTGTACTAATGATGAGGGAATGTGGAAACATAAATTAGTAGGATGTTTTTTTCTTTTTAATCTATCTTGTTGGTGTTTGGATTGTGGTTAGAGGTCATGATGTAGGAGCATCTGGGTCAATGAGCAATCTTGCATTAACCAAAAACATAAGTCAATGTTTGTGTGTGTGCACAATTTTTTAGCATTGTCGACATGATTGCAATTATTGAAGATGATCATAACAGGCCAAGGAACATCACCAAATCATAAACAGTCCAGGAACATCGAGATCAGAGGGTTTCAATCATCAGTCAAGGATCAAATTGACCCCTTCTAGACAGATGACGAAATTGTTGATTAAAGCAGGCAGAATTCACGAAACCGCTAGTCTACAAGAAGCAACGGTTTCGCCCCTAACAATTAAAAAATATTAGTAATGGGACAAAATGATGAAATATTAGATGCTAAGCTTTTATGCTTGGGAGTTTGAAGAGGCATTCCCGATTGTCATAGGTAGTCAGGAAAGATTTGAATTCATTAGTTATGGTGGTTCCAATAAAGGAGATGTTGAGGGGGGAGTAGCTTCCAATTGAGAGAAAAAAAGGTGTTTGAGTGAATCTCAGAGCAAGGAGTAGCAAGAAATGCTCATGCCCATTAAAGGACAGTAATTGAATTGTATTTGTCATCATGTTTGTGTTTCAAGAATCAAACAAAGTGTGTGTGTAGTGTAGAAGCATCTAGGTTCACAAACAATCTTGCATCAACCAAAAACATGGGATTGGATTCAAGGGTGCACTTGTGCACGTTCATTTGTGTTGTGCGTCTTGTGGGCTATGGCAACAACGTTGCGCACCTAGATCAGCAACACTTCAAAAAACATCGTCAAGAGTTCAACATGTCAAAAAATGGTGAAGAGACGGTTTCAATCATCTTCAAGAGGTCCAATGACCCCTTTTTGGGGCGGTGACAAAACCGTCGCATAATGCAAATGGCAATTCCGAAACTCCAGTTTGCATTAACTAGTGGTTACAAAACCACTGCAATAGTATCATATTCGTTGACCTACGATAACTGACGGTTTCACCCGCAATGAAGCAATGGGTAAAGTAACTACCTAGAACAAAAAAATAAGATGTGTGGACCATTTTCCAAGACAAAAGGAGCTCGAAAAGGTCTGCAAGATGTTAGTGTCAGGGAGCCAAGATTCGGATTAGTTTTGGAGAAGAGTTGGGAGTTAGTGAAAATCAATCAAGCGATTAGAGAGAGTTCCAACTTCAGGAGCACTAAGAGCTGAGGTTGAGAGCTGAGAGAGAATTGAGTTTAGTACAAAGAGACAGAAGCATAGCCAAGAACCTACAAGATGATGTATGTTCATGTAAGACAGTAAGTGGACCGAGTGTATATCTTCTTCATAGACAATAGGGGGAAGGTATGTGTGTGTGTGAATCTCTATAACACTCTTGAATCATTCAATAAAGAGAGTGCTTGGGTTTCGATTTTGGAATTCTTGTGTCTCTGTGCGTCCTTGAGAGAGTGAGTGTAACACCAACTGGGGAGTAAGGCAGCGATTCACTTGGCCCCCTCATTCTGTATGCTATTGTGAGGCTATTGTTGAGTCATTTGTAGGTTGTGACAGAGAATCATGTTTGTTGTGAAGATATGGCACACAAAGTGAATCCTCTTAGAGGAGGAACGACACCTAGAGTTGCAAACTTGGCTAAGATGTTGAAAATAATCCAAGTGAGGTTGGATGCAATGGAGACTGCACAAAGAAGAGGAACTATTGTTGTTGATGTAAGTGATAATGAAAAAACAGTAACTCAAGAGATTTAAGTTAAGGAGATCGTGGATGAACCTGAAGATAGATTTCTAAAAGCCATTGCAAAGGTGGGAAGCAAACCAAAGTTGGACACCCGTTGCTATGAAGTAAGCTTAAGCCCCGAGGAGCTTATAGATTGGATCACAGATATGGAGACATATTTTGATCGAGTCAATAGAGGACCCCAGAATTTGAAATGTTATTGAATTTCGTATTTCCATTCAAGATGAATTTGAAATGTTTAAGTTGAAGTCGGTGGAAGAGGCCTATCAATGTCCCTTGAAGGTAGATTAAAAGTTGTCTAGAAAGCAACAAATTAACTCTAGAGGTAGAGGAAAGGTCTCGAGGGAAAGGAAACAATGATATAGGATGGTATACTCGTGAAGGGGAAGCAAGGACTTCACAAAATCAGAATCAGACCCAAAGAGGAAGAGGGTTTTTTTCTAGCATAAGAATATATGTTTTGGAAGAGGCAGAGATAGAAGATCCATGGGTAAGTGCATTGAGTGCAAAGATGTTGGGCATAGACCTTTTAGATGTCCAAAAGCATTTCAAAACAGCAATAGGAGAAATGAAGCAAGCAATCATCTTGCTCATGCAAATGAAAAAATTGTTGCACCCCCAAATAACACGAAGATACCAGAACGTGGTGAAGCTCTTATGATGAAAAGTGTTATTGAAACCAGCCAAGGAAGAAGATGAACCAGTGCAAAGAAATAACTTATTCCATACTATTTGCATAGCATGAGGTAAGCATTGTAAGGTCATTGTTGATAGTGGTAGCACAGATAGTTTGATTTCAAAAGAAATGGTAGAGAAGCTTGGGCTGGAAAAAAATGAGCATCCCAATCCATTCAAAGTTTTTTGGTTGCTTCAGCATCATTAAGTGTTGGTAAATAAACAATGTATGGTTATTTTTCAAATTGGGTCTTACAAGGATGAAGTCTTGTGTGGCATAATTCCTGTGGATGTGTCATGTTTTGTTGAGAAGACTATGGAAGTTTGATACAAAGATTCTGCATGATGGTAGAGCAAACTACAACACACTTGTGAAGGATAGTAGGAGGTTCAGATTAAGACCATTGAAGGAAATAGAAGAAGAAGTGGATAGTAGACAAAGAGTTTTGTTGGTTTCGAGTAAGCAATTCTTGAACGAAGCAAAGGAGAAGGCATATTTTGCTTTCATCCCCAAACTAATACAAGTTGTGATCGCAAACAAGGTGAGTGATATTCCTTTTGAAGTTTAGAATTTTTTGGATGAGTTTGCCAATATAGTTTCAAAGGATTTATCGGATGGATTGCCACATCTGAGAAGCATTAATCATCATATGAATCTAGTACATGGAGCTAGTTTGCCAAACAAGATAGCATATAAGCTAACACCTATGGAGAATGAGGAAGTGAAAAGACAAGTGAATGAGTTGTTGGAGAAGGATTTAATAAGGGAAAGTTTAAGCCCATGCATAGTTATAACAAAATTAATACCTAAGAAAGGTAAATATTGGAGAATGTGCAAGGATTCTATAGCAATTAATAGAATCACTATCAAGTATAGATTTCCATTGCCAAGGATGAATGACTTGATCAATTGTTTGAGTGAAGCATGGTACTTCACAAAAAATGATTTGAAGAGTGGGTATCACCAAATTAGAATTAGAGAGGGTGATGAATGGAAAATCCCATTCAAGACAAAGGATGGGTTGTATGAGTAGATTGTTGTGCCATTCAAGTTGTCAAATGCACCAAATACATACATGAGACTCATGAACGAAGTGTTGAAACCTTATTTGGTTAAATTTGTCATTGTTTATCTTGATGACATTTTGATTTTCAGTTATTCAAAGGAAGAGGATTTGTTGCATTTGAAGGTAGTATTGCAAAGGTTGAAGGACGAGAAGTTGCTGGTCAACTTGAAGAAAATGTAGCTTCACGAAGGAGGAGCTGATTTATTTGGGATTTGTGATATCACATGAAGGGTTGAAAATGGATTCCAAAAATGTAAAAGCAATAGCTGAATGACCATCACCTAGAAGTATGTTTGAAGCTAAAAGTTTTCATGGGTTAGCAAGTTTCTACAAAAAATTCATTAGAAACGTCAGTGGTATATGTGCACTCATTTCGAAGACAATAAAAGGTGATGAGAAAAAGTTTGAATGGACAATTGCAGCAGAAGATAGTTGTCATTTTTTGAAAAAAAAAGAAATGGAGCAACAGTTGTTGTCATTGTCAGATTTCAACAAAGTGTTTCAGGTTGATTGTGATGCTAGTGGGACAGCCATAGGAGCATTACTGAATCAAGAAGATAAGCCCATTGCTTAATTTAGTGAGAAGTTGAATGAAGCAAAGCGAAAGTATTCAATCTATTATCAAGAACTCTATGATATGGTACAAATTGTCAAGAAGTGGAGGCATTATTTGTTGCCCAACGAGTTCATGTTGTACACAAATCATCAAACTTTGCTATTCATTGACAACCAAGGTAAGTTACACCAGAAATATATGAGGTGGGTTGAATTTCTTCAAAGTTAATCATTAGTTTTGATGCATAGGAGTGGTCAATCAAATAAGGTTGTGGATACTTTGAGTAAAAGAGTTCTTGTAGTAAATGAAAGTAGAAGTCATCGGGTTTGGCCCAATGAAGGAGTTTTATAAGGAAAATTTGCATTTTCGAGATACATAGGCAGCATGCATGAATCGAACAAGGGTGGATAGAACTCCAAGGCTAGAGTATTTTCTTCAAGATGGTTTGTTGTTCAAGGGACAACGGTTATGCATACCTCAAGGTGCAACGAAGGAGAATTTGTTGAAGGAAAAGCATAATGGAAGCCTAGTTTTTCATTTCAGAGTGGATAAAACATTGGCACAGCTGAATGAGAGTTACTATTGACTGCGAATGTGTGTAAATGTCAAGAAGTTAGTGCAAAGATGTAGGATTTGTCAACATGCTAAAGGCAAAAGTTTGAATTCGGATTTGTATCAGCGTTTACTAATTCCAAAGAAGCCAAGGGAAGAGATAAGCATGGACTTTGTTCTTGGGCTTACTGGGCTTCCAAGAATTCAAAGAGGTAATGATTACATTTTTGTTATTATTGATAGATTTTTCAAGATAGCAAACTTGGTTTTCAAGGAAGTAGTGAGCCTACATGGGTTGCCAAGGAGAATGGTACCAGATAGAGATACAAGATTTGTTGGGCATTTTTTTAGAAAATTAGGTACAAGGTTAGGTTTCAGTTCAGCATATCATCCTCAAATAGATGGGCAAACAAAAGTGGTGAATCAGATTCTTGGTAATTTGATGAGATGCTTGATTGGAGACAAGCCAAAACAATGGGGTATGACATTGATCCAAGCTAAATTTGCATATAGCAACTCAATGAACAAAAGAACAATGGGTCCATTCCAAATTGTATATGGTTTCAACCCTAAAGGTCTTTGTGAGTTAAGAAGCACAATAAATATGAGAATAATATGCAATTAGAATGCATGATGTGCATACAGAGGTGAAGGGAAGGTTGGCAAAGAGTAGCATGAAGTACACAAAGCATGTGTAATGTCCTCATTTCCAAATCACTTATGAGCGGATACTGAAAACCTTTAATCTACTTTCCCCATAGACTAAAAGATCCATTTTGGGGTTTTATTTTATTAATTAATTATAATTGCCCAAATAGTGATTTTTATCATTTGTCCATATAAGACAATTCTAATTGAATAATATGATATTTTTAAAAGTGGTTTTTACCACTATGGTATTTTAAAAAAATAATTATTGGATTATTGCTTAAAAGTAATTTTAATTACTATTTCTTATTTAAGCAATTAATTTAACATTATTATTTGTAAAAAAAGAATGTTGGCTTGAAAGTGATCAAAGAAAAAGATAAGATATTCTAAAAAGTCAACAAAGAGAGTCAAAAAATGTATTTTACCCCCCAAGGTGGTTCACCCCCCTTTGCAGGGTACAAGTAAATGGTGAAGATCTTAATGGAGAGGATGTTGAAAATTGATATTGATTCTTCATATTTGAAGAAAATATTGAAATGTATGCCCAATAAGTGTTTGCAGATTTAGAGCTGATTATTCTACAAAATGTGTCTTTTGACGCCATCTATTGCTAAAGTGAATTTGATACTTGCCCTAGAGTGGGGTGATTTGCTTTGTGTGCTTGTTGAGAGGGTTTGGTGGACAATTTGATATCCAATTTGAGCATAATAATTTTGATTATTATTTACATTAATTCTGCAAGTGGGGCAACTTGGTTTGGGAGGCTCTTGGGAGTGTTTTGAGATCCTTTTTTGGGGTCTAATTGATCAATTTAATATTCTGAAATTTATTGATAATTTTTCTAAATATTGGCATTAGGTATTGTGAAGATTTGATGAAGTTTTGAGGCTCTAACTTGCTATGATATTAAATAATAATTTCTAGATTTATTATTTAATTTATTGATAAGGTTTCTTGATCAAATTGACTTGTGAAAGGTAAAATTTTGTCTAATAAATATTTTGCAATTTATTCTACACCTTGGTGACTTGCTTGGAAGGACTTTTGGGCCACTTTGGATGCCCTAGAGAATTGCTGGAATTTTTCCCTTATTTTTTGCACATGTGGCATGTTTTTGGCAAGGGTTTGAAACAAAAATTAAGCAAGGAACAATAGCTGTATTTGTTATAAAAATTGTATTTTTCTAGCTATTATAAAATAGCAATTGATCTTCAAAAAATGGCAAAAATGTACATATTTTTCATTTTCAGTTTATTGCTCATATTTACAAGTATTAAGGTGAATTTTAGATGAATTGGTTGCTGGAAATTGTCTACATATCTCTTGCATATTGGCGCCTAGGGTTTATTGGGATTTGGTAAGGGTTTTGGATCATTTCTTGCATGCTAGGGTTTGTTGATTTATAATTTCAAAAGTTCAAAATTTTGTGGATTTTAGGGGAAACCCCTTTTTGGTTAAATTGTCCCATTTGGGGACATTATAGCATGTTGATCAAACACAAAGAGAGTAGGATTTTCAAGTTGGTGACCTGGTTTTGACACATTTGCATAAGGAGAGGTTTTTCAAAGGAACATACAAGCTCAAGTGGGAGAAGATTGGGCTTGCAAAGTTTTATGGATATTTTCAGCAAATGCATATGAGATAGAGCTATCTGATGGGGTTGATATATCACCTATCTTCAATGTAGTGGATTTGTACCCTTACTTTGAGGGACAAGGGAGTGGTGAAGGATCAAGTTCAGATTCTTCAAGCATGGATTGGAAGCAGCAATTGCTTAAGGCAAGAGAGGAAGTAGAGGCATTATTGGATACTCGGATTAGCGAGAAAACAAGAGGTGGCAAATACAACGAATTTTTGATCAAATGGAAGAACAGAGCAATTGAAGATGCAACTTGGATGAGTGCATCTAAATTTACCAAGTATAGAAAAACCATTGAGGAGGTCATGGGAGATTCATGAGCAAGAGCTCATAGACCATTTCATTTATCCTAGGTGTCTAATGTATGAGCATCTGGGTTCATGAACAATCTTGATGTAATGTCCCCAAATGGGATGATTTAAACAAAAATGAGTTTTTCCTAAAATCCACAATTTTCTGAATTTTGAAATTGAAAATCAGCAAACCTTAGTATGTAAGAAATGATCCAAAACCCTTATCAAAACCCAATAAACCCTAGGCGTCAATATACAAGACGTGTAAACAATTTCCAGCCACCAAGTGATCCAAAATTCACCTTAATACTTGAAAATATAAGCAACAAATTAAAAATGGAAAAGATGTACCTTTTTGCCAATATTTGAGGATCAATTGCTATTTTATAATCGCTGTAAAAAATATGATTTTTACCTCAAATACAGTTGTTCTTTGCTTAATTTCTGCTTCAAACCCTTGCCAAAAATATGCCACATGTGCCAAAAATCAAAGAAAAATTCCAGCAAACCCCTAAGACATTCAAAATAACCCAAAAAATCCTCCAAGGTAGTCATTTAAGTCACCAAAGTGTAGAATAAATTGTTGAATATTTATTGGATAAAATCCCACCTTTCACAAGTCAATTTGATCAAGAAACCCTGTCAATAAATTTAATAATAATTTGAAAATTATTATTTAATATTCTAGCATGTTAGAACCTCAAAACTTCATCAAATCTTCTCCAAACCCTATGGCAATATTCAAAAAAAATATTAATAAATTACAAAATATTAAATTGATCAATTAGAGCCCAAACAGGATCTCAAAACACTCCCAAGAGCCCTCAAACCAAGTCGCCCCACTTGCAAAAATAATATAAATAATAATCTAAATTATTATATTCAAGTTGGTCCTCAAATTGACCACCAAACCCTCTCAATAAGCTCACAAAGCAAATCGCCCCACTCTAAGGCAAGTAACAAATCCACCTTTAGCAATAGGTGGTGTCAAAAGACACATTTTGTAGAATAATCAGCTCCAAATCTACAAACACTTATTGGGTATACATCCCAATATCTTCTTCAAGCATGAAGAAACAATATCAATTTTCAGCGTATTTTCAATTGTAATTTTCACCTTTTACGCAATAAATTAATAATTATTTTAATTAAATACTTTAATGGTAAAAATCACTTTTATCAAATATTTTATTAATTAAATAATAATTGTCTTATATGAGCAAATGATTAAAATCACTATTTGACAATTAATAATTAACTAATAAAATATAACCCCAAAAGAAATCCTTTAGTCTATGGGGAAGTAGACTAAAAGTCTTCAATACTTGCTCATACATGATGTGAAAATGGGGACATCACAATCCTCCCTTCCCATAATTGTTTGCTCTCAAGCAATCCCAAACAAGTCTTCCTTAATACAGCATCTACTACCACATTGTTTTTACCTTTCACATATTCAATATCAAAATCATTAGCTTGCACCTTGCATACCCACTTTTGTTGCTTGCCATTCAATTCTTTTTTATTAAGGAAGAACCTCAAAGTGTTGTGATCCAATTTTACAATGAATTTGCCACAAACCAAATATTGTCTAAACTTACGCAAAGTATGCATAATCGCTAAGCATACCCACTTTTGTTGCTTGCCATTCAATTCTTTTTTATTAAGGAAGAACCTCAAAGTGTTGTGATCCAATTTTACAATGAATTTGCCACAAACCAAATATTGTCTAAACTTACGCAAAGTATGCATAATCGCTAACATCTCATTGTCATAAATTGAATAAGTTTTCTCAGAATCCTTGAGTTTTCTACTCTCAAAAGCAATAGGATGTTTATTCTGCATTAGAACAACTCCTATCCCTTCACCTAAAGCATCACACTCAACCACAAAAAGAGTAGAGAAATTTGGAATGGCAAGAACTAAGCAAGAACACATTACCTCCTTGAGCTTTTCAAATGTTAGTTGGGCTGTTTTGGACCATTTGAAAGCCCTTTCTTAGTCAAATCAGTCAAGAGGGCAGCAAGTTGTAAAAAACTTCTCACAAATCCCCTGTAATAACTACAAAGACCACAAAAACCTCTCAAGTGTGTGAGTGTAGAGGGAATAGCCCAATCCATGATAGCTGCAATTTTCTGTTTATCCACTTGCACAGCTTGTGCATTGATGACGTGTCCCAAATACAAAATTTCTGTTAATCCAAACTCACACTTGGATTTTTTGGCAAAGAAAAAATGTTGCTCCAATGTGCCCAAAACCAAATCCAAGTGCCTCGAGTGCTCCTTCAATGTTTTGCTATACACAAGAATAGCATCAAAAAAAACTAACACAAACTTCCTTAGATATTTGCCAAACATATTGTTCATACATGACTGAAAAGTAGTTGGGGCATTAGTCAATCCAAAAGGCATAACCAAAAACTCAAAATGCCCAAAATGACATCTAAAAGCAATTTTATGAACATCCTCTTCTTTTATCTTGATTTGTTGATGACCGGATCTCAAATCAATCTTGAAAAAATAGGTGGCACCATGTAACTCATCCATCAATTCATCAATCCTAGGTATTGGATACCTGTTATTGATGGTCTTCTTATTCAACAACCTGTAATCAATGCACATCCTTATAGTACCATCTTTTTTTGGCTAAAACAACTGAAGAGGCAAAAGGACTTGAGCTACGCCTTATGTGTCCCATATCAAGTAACTATTTGATGGTTTTTTCAATCTCTTCCTTGAAAGCTCTTGGATGATGGTAAGGAATGACAATAATCAGTTTGGCACCCACTTCTAGCTCAATATTATGCTCAAAACCTCTATCCAGTGGCAAACCATAAGGCAAATCATCAAAGACATGAACATGCTTGTCTAAAAAGCTTATAACTCACCATGAGGGGATTGTTGTTTTCTTTTTTCTGAATTTTCTGTGATAAGGCAGCTTGTTGCCCAAGCAATTTGACCTATTCTAAAGACCCTTTCCATCCTCTTCATAGACATCTCTTGTGGAGCACCATTTGCTAGACTCTTGAGGAACACTTCCTTGCCCTCTTTGAAAATTTTCAGCTCCATAGTTTTATAATTTTGAGTGAATTCACCTAAGGAATGCAACCATTGAACACCAAAAACAATATCAATATCTCCAATGTCAACAACATAAAAATCAGCAATTACCTTGTGTTTCCCAAGAGTGAGTGGGAGTTGTGGCAACTTTTTGGAACAAAAGATGGTGAATCCATTCGCCATAGTCACATTGAAACCCTTGCAATCCGTGGCTTCTAATGCCATCTTCTTAACAAAGCCTCCATAAATGAAATTATGTGTGGCTCCACTATCAACCAATGTAGTCACTCTTTGACCCCTCAATGTGCCTTTTACCTTGAAAGCATGATACATGGGAGCTCCTGAAAGAAAAGCAAGTGTGCTACCCAAGTCTTGTGTGTCGTCATGCACATGCTCATTAACAACATTCTCATTTTACTCATCATTAGTATCAATAATATCAAAATCTGAATCATCATCAATTACCTCAATGTAGTAGACATATCCTTTGCCCATGCAACGATGGCCTTTGGTCCTTGGATCCTTGCAAGTGAAACATAATTTCCTTCTTAATTCATCTCTAGCATCCTTCATATTGTTGCTATAGGGCAATGATCTATAAGGTGGCACATATGGTGTATAAGGCTTCTTTTGTTGCTCATTAGGTGGTGCCCTAGGCTGCCCACTTTGTGCCTTTGGCTGTCCACTAAAATCAGACCTTGGCTGCCCTATATTTGCCCTTTGGGCAGCAAATAGGTGGCTGCCCTCTTGGCCATTCATGGCCTCTGTATGTTGAACATTCTAAATCCAAAGCCTTTGTGATAGCATCTTGTAAAGAAAGAGGGTTAAAAGCCTTAACCAAACCCCTCAAAGGCTCAATCAAACCATAAACAAACAAAACAACCAACCTCTTCTCACTAACATCTGATACCATAACTAAAACTTTTTGAAAATCAACAACATACCTTTCAGCATCATGATTTTGCTTTAGTTGTGCCAACTCACGAAAATGTATTTCTGTATCTCTCCTATCAAATTTCTCCATGATCCTCTTGCCAAATTCCTTCAAAGTAGTAATGGATCAGTAGCCTTGTGTGATTAAGTCATGAAACCACCACTCATGAGCAATACCCTCCAAATGTAGGGTAACAAACTTTACAGCGTCATCCTCAAACATGGGGTTAAGTGATAAATATGTCTCTAACTTTTGCAACCATGATCTCACAAGAAGTTTATCGATACCATCAAAAATAGGAAGAAAAATCTTACCCAACCTTTTGCAAATTTATACGAGGCTGCATATTAGGAACCCTTAGCTTGGATCCTTCCTTCATCTCATGATAATCCTGAAAAGACAAGAGTACTTGTGTGGCAAAGCTTAGCGCTGCATACTTTTGTTGACGAATATCAAATGTACCATCCCTTGGTGTCCCCATCTCTATTACTGGTTTTCTCTGCAGAAAAGTAGCCTTGAAAAATTTATGAGGGGGGTTAATAGAAACCCTCTCATTATCACTCGAATTTCCTTCTCTATTGAAGGGGTGGTCCTTGCTTGGAGTTATAGTAGCCTTCAACATAAGTGTAAATTGCATATCCAACGTATGCTAAAGATCCTTTTTGCTTTCTTTGATCAAGCCCTGCAAAAGCATACCCTACTCTGAAGAGAATCCTTAGGCTCTTGATCTTCCATAGTCTTTTCCATTTTCTGATAACACAAGATCTCTTTACCTGGTTGCATCCAACAACCAAACTCACGAGTAGACAAAATCGATGCTATGATACCACTGTAATGTCTCAAATGGGACGATTTAAACAAAAAGGGGTTTCCCCTAAAATCCATAATTTTTTGAATTCTGAAATTGAAAATCAGCAAACCCTAATATGCAAGAAATGATCCAAAACCCAATAAACCTTAGGCGCCAATATGCAAGAGAAGTGTAGACAATTTCCAGCCACCAAGTGATCCAAAATTCACTTTAATACTTGAAAATATAAGCAACAAATTGAAAATGGAAAAGACGTACCTTTTTGCAAATTTTTTAGGATTAATTGATATTTTATGATAACTGTAAAAAATATGATTTTTACTTCAAAGACAATTGTTCCTTGCTTAATTTCTACTTCAAACCCTTGCCAAAAATCAAGGAAAATTTCCAGCGAACTTGTAGGCCATCCAAAATGGCCCAAAAAGTCCTCCAAGCTAGTCGCCTAAGTCATCAAGGTGTAAAATAAATTGTTGAATATTTATTAGATAAAATCCAACCTTTCACAAGTCAATTTGATCAAAAAACACTATCAATAAATTAAATAACAATCTGAATATTATTATTTAATATTCTAGCATGTTAAAGACTCAAAACTTCATTAAATCTTCTCCAAACCCTACACCAATATTCAAAAAAAATATTAATAAATTCCAGAATATTAAATTGATCAATTAGACCCCAAAAAGGATCTCAAAACACTCCCAAGAGCCCTCAAACCAAGTCGCCCCACTTGCAAAAATAATACAAATAATAATCAAAATTAGTATACTCAAGTTGGACCTCAAATTGACCACCAAACCCTCTCAATAAGCTCACAAAGCAAACGTCCCATTTTAGGGCAAGTAACAAATCCACCTTTAACAATAGGTGGCATCAAAAGACACATTTTGTAGAATAATCAGCGCCAAATCTATGAACACTTATTGGGTATACATCCCGATATCTTCTTCAAGCATGAAGAAACAATATCAATTTTCAGCTTATCTTCAATTGTGATCTTCACCTTGTATTTGTACCTTCCAAAGAGAGGCAAACCATTTTGAGGAAGTAAAATACCTCATAACCCTCTCTTGTCAACTTTTAGGATATCTTTTCCTTTTATTTGTTTTAACTCCCAAGCCGACACTCCTCTTTTTCGAAAATAATATTAATTAGTTGCTTTAATAAATAGTAATTAAAATTACTTTTAGGCCATAAATTAATAATTATTTCAATTAAATACTTTAGTGATAAAATTCACTTTTATCAAATATTCTATTAATTAAATAATAATTGTCTTATATGAGCAAATGATTAAAATCACTATTTGGCAATTAATAATTAACTAATAAAATATAACCCCAAAAAGAATCATTTAGTCTATGGGGAAGTAGACTAAAGATCTTCAATACCTGCTCATACATGATGTGGAAATGGAGACATCACACTTGCATCAACCAAAAACATGGGATCAGATTGTGCGCACTTGTGCACATTCATTTGTGTTGTGCGGACTTGTCGACTATGTTGATGACGTGCCGCACATGGCAGAATATTGACAACACTTCAAAAAAAATCGTCAAGAATTCAACATGTTAGAAAATGGATGAAGAGATAGTTTCAGTTATCTCCTAGGGGTCAAATGACCGATTTTTGGGATAGTGACAAGACTATTGCTTAATGCAAATGGCAATTTCAAAATTGTCAATCTATATTAACTAGCAATTATGTAACCGTGATTTGTAGTAATTGATTGTTTCCCCTGTAACTGCTCAAAATAAGAAAACATGATGTGTGGACTGTTTTGCAAAACAGAGGGAGCTCAAAGAGGCCTACAAGAAGTTAGTGTCAAGTAGCCAAGATTTGGATCAGTTTTGGATAATATTTGGGAGTCAGTGGAGATCAATCAAGCAAGTGGGGAGAGAAAGTTCTAACTCCACGAGAGTTGAGAGCTGAGAGAGAAATAGGGTTCGCTCAAAGAGAGAGAAGCAAAGCCAAGAGGTTATAAGATTGATGTATGTTCATGTAAGCCAATCAATGGACTGAGTGTGTATATTCTTCATAGTCAATAGGGGGAAGGGATGTGTGTGCATGTGTATGAATCTTTGTAAAATTGTTGAATCATTCAATAATGACAGTGTTTGGATTTCCATTTCTGAATTGTTGTCTGTGTATCCTTAAGAGAGTGAGTGTAACACCCGCTAAGGAGTAAGGCAATCAACCACGTAGCCCCCCAATTCCCGTCTACATCAATGTGTATGTAATATCTGAAATATTGTCATATGAATGAATAAAGTGGGAGTTTTTAGTTGTATGTCTAAGAGTGCTATGTCAAATATGTGTCCATTAGAGGGTGTTGAGTCTAGGCTGCAAGAAAAGGCTGCCATTAATTTGGTCCCCACTAACCAGTCATGTATTGTTTGGTATCAAATCAAGTTGTGTCCTGCATAGCAAAGTGTGTGAGGCTCTAGTTGGATCTATTGCAAGTTGTGAAAGCATCTTGCATTGTGGAGAGTAGTGAGGAATATAAATCAATAAATGGCACAAAAAGGAGTACCTTTTGGAGGAGGGAGTGCACCAAGAGCTGCAAACTTCACAGAGATATTGAGAGGAATCCATGCTAGATTGGATGCCATGGAGATTGCACAATGTAGAGAAGTTGCAGATATGAGTGAACATGAACAAGAAGCACCAAAAGTTCAGCTTGAAGGGTTGGTTTGTAATGTCCTTTTCCAGACAAATTTGAACAATTCCAGATTTTATGTAATCCCTTGTTCTCTAAATTGGCAATTACATAGATGATTCTACAATTGTTTTCAAATATATAACAAAATTGTAATTTCATAAGAAAGAATCAACTTTATTTCAATTCTTTAATCGTTTTACAAAATGGGTTTATTGCCAAAATCAAATTACAAAGAAATGCTAAAGATATTTATGAAATTTCAACCTTATACTTGTTGTTGGAAGGGCAATGTGTTGTTGCTAAAATGTTGGAATTTATTCGTTGCTCCTATTTCTGCAAACATTGATCCTTAAAAGGCAAAAAGAATATCTTATTAAACCCTTGTCATCCCCTTGTTAGCTCTGGGAACCCTAATGTTAGCTACATTCTTTGTATTGGGCAACCGAAACCCTACTGTAAGTTGTGATCTTATTTCTACACAAATCTAAAACCCTATTGCTCTCTTGAATTGATATTTGAAGATTTCAATATAGCACATTTGTAATTTCTGTATTTCTGGATGAAATTACCTCAAAGGTTTAGAGAGTTTTCATCCTCAAACCTAAATACGAATGGTGAGGGTTTTCATCCTCAAACCTAAATCCGAATGGTGAGGGTTTTCGTCCTCATAATTCGTTCCAACTATAAGGGTTTTCATTCTTATGCTGACAACCGATGAATTAAAAGCCTCAATCAATTGAGAAATATTGATAATAAAAATTGAATGATTTACAATGAGGACTTTCAATATATAGACTCAATTATCACTTTTAGAGTTAAAGTTATACTTTTAGGTTTAGGGTTTTACTTTTCACTTTTATCTTTTTCTTTTATTTCCACTTTTCCCTTTTCTCACCAATTTCTTTTATTTCTAATAATAATAAAGTAATATTAAATTGTCACTTTTTTTAAACATAAATTCACTTAGACGACTTAAAATATTAACTTTATTATTTTTTTATTTTCATTGAAAAAGGGGACATGACAGTCCGATCTTCCCAAAGATTGTTTGTCTTCAAGCAACCCCTGAACCATCCTACAAATACTAGGATCCCAAACTATCCTTTGGAGTTTCCTAGTCCCTATTAGTAATTTAGCCTGTCAAGGCCAAATTACTACCCCTACTATTCGAAACTTCTCCAGAACAGTTGAAATCCCTATATAGCTAGTCAAACTAATGAATTATAGTCTAAAAGCATGAACAAAGGGATATGTGGACAGTCAAAGTATCAAATATAATCATGAGGAAGAGACCTACAACAATGTTACACAGTCAAGTGTGTTCCGAGGCAAGACACCTACAGCAAGTTCAAAGGCATATCTCCTATTCAAAATGTCACATACAGTTATAGAGCTACAGGCCTATAGGAGGAATGACTTTGTAAGGTGGATAAAAGCCAATGAAGAAATAATCAAGTTACAGTCATTACGCCTACGGAAGATATGCATCTACAGTCAGTCACCAAAAAGATAACTCTACAGGTCACTTTTTTGGGCTATATCAATCTTTTTCCGTATCGAATTCTAATTTGAAAGAGTTTAATCAAATGGTTAAATAATATGGTGGTGAAGTGATTCTATAAAGGGAACAATTTCAAATGGCCAAGTGTGGGAACAATTTCCTCGGAGTTTTTGTCCGAGATAAAAAGTCCGAGGAAAAAGCAAATTTAAAAGGACTTTGTAAGAAATCCGAAAGATTAAGGTTTATTTGTTTTTCCAAGGGACAGACAGTTCGGCATTTTCAAAAAGGGTGCTTTTCAAGAATCCCGAAGGGTATGTGCCCTTCAAGAAGGATCATTACAAAAATCTCGAAGGGTATGTACCCTTCAGAAAAGGCTCAAAACAAAAGTCTTAAAGGACAAATACAAAAGTCTGAAGGACTTTCCAACTTTTCCGAAAAGCTAATTCAAAATTCCAAGAGGCTTCTTTTCAAAGGAATGGTCCATCACAGAAAACCTGAAGGGTATGTACCCTTCGAGAAAGTATATTTGCAGAGGGTCCGTAGGGAATCTCCAAGTTGCCGAAGGGCATTTTTGAGTTGGGACGTTTCCAAAAAACCCGAAGGGCCTTTCGAGAAAGCTCATTCACAGAAAACCCGAAGGGTATGTACCCTTCGGAAAGGTCATTGCCAAGAATCCCAAAGAGTACCTGCCCTTCGGGAAGGTTCACTTCAAGATTTCAAAGGACATTTTACAAAATCCTGAATGGTACGTGCCCTTTGGGAGAATCACTTTCCAAGCTTCCAAAGGGTCACTTTTGAAGGCCCAAAGGGCTCTTTTTTTTGGGAAAAGTCATAAACAAAAAGCTCAAAGGAATTATTTCCTTCAGCCTTTTTGTCTGAGGCAAACAATTGGCAGAAAAGACAGGTCCGAGGAAAGTCCGAATGGGACGATTCCTTCAGACTTTTTGTCCGAAGGAAAGTCCGAAAGAATGCAAAGCCCAAGGGAAGAGTACCAAGAAAAGTCTAAAGAAAGGCACATGAGGGAAAAGATCCGGTGGGAAAGAACATAAGCACAAGACAAGCCTTAGACAATTCCCGCGGACGAAAGTAGAAAGAACAAAAGTCTAAGAAGCAATAAAAAGTCCAAATTAGAAGTCTAAAACAATTCCTGCAGACAATTTGTCCACGGGAAATTGACTGAACAAATGCTGAATAAATGCCTGCCTCCATAGTGGAAAGGAAATACACAGGAAAATAACCAAGGGGAAAATTTATACGGGAAAGTCAGACATTTTGTCCGAAAAGGTCAAAGAGCAAATAGAGACAAAAATCACAAACAAATAAGGCCGGGAGAAATGCATGCACAAAAATAAAGAAATCGAGAGCAGAAGACTGGAAATTTATAAGGAAATTCAATCTGAATGCATCTTTTTCCTTGTCCATGCAAGTAAGAGGCTATTTATAGTGGACTGGTCAAAGCTTCAGTTCACTGTTTGACCAAAAATCACGTTTCTCCTTGGTTTTCATGCAATCCAAAGCTTTCAAAGTTTCAGGGAGTTCAAGCGGCGATCTCCATCTAAGATGTGACATAACTTTTCATGCAAATGAAGACCATTGGAGTTTGACTGGTCTTGAGTTGGAGTTGACTGGACAAGCTTGTTACACATCTTCCTTGTTTTTCATGCAAACGGGAATATCTCTTCCTCCAACTCAGCTTTCAAACAAATCAAATGGAGTTCCTTATTTAGAGATTTAACATAGTTTTTCATGCAAAGGAGAAGTTTGACTTCCAATAGGCCCACCATCCATACTTCTACGCCAACCTTGGATTCATGCATGTTTGAAGATTTTTGGAGAGTGTTTTGTTTATTTTAAAAATTAATCTTTCAAACTTGGCTCCACCACTTATTTGCTACGTCAAAGTTTGGAGATGCATGCAGAATTTGTAAAGGAAATACTAAACATTGTAAAAGAGGTTAAGTCTTGAGTTAATTAACCAAGACTAACCCTTTACCTTTTTAGAAAACTCCACATAAGCTGTTTTAGATTTTGGAAAAGCTTATTTATTGGCTTAATCAAGCCATTTAGAAGATCCTCGAAATTGGAGGAAGAAATTGTATGCTGGACCATTCATCAATAAATAAGTTATTGTTTTGAATCTGGGTTTTGACAGAAGAATAGTGTGTTTTTTTATTGTGCATCAGCGTATAAGTGAGATTTTTATCCTTTTGCAGGTCCCTTCCTCACTTATCTTTCTCTATCTCAACCTTTTACAGGTCATTTGAAGAGGTTTTCAACCCTTCATCTGAAACATTTTTGCTTAAGGACAGAATTATAGATTTCATTTGATTATGTGTGCATTGATTTCAGTAAATTCAAAGGATTTGAACAATTCAAGGGCATCACCCCATTAGATAGAATTTCTTTTAAGTTTCCCTTTCCCTTTTCCATCAAAAATCACAGTAGTCAAATTTATTGAAAAATCTAAAGGGAACCAACCCTCTCTGAAGGTTCTTCTCATCAACGAATCACTCACACTCTGAGAAGTTTCAATTGTATCAACTAGAGTGAGGGTGTGTTTTACACATCTTCAAGTAGGGTGCACTCCAAAGTGATAACAGTTTCTGGCACGCCCGATGGGACACGCTTATTCAAATGTTTGAAGTATTATTTGTGTATCTGAGTATTATATTCATTACCAGATTTTATTTTCAGATCTGTATGTTTTTTCATGCCCCCAAGAGTTGTCACAAGATCATCTGTAAAAGGGAAAGAAGCAGATTTTTTTGAGTTGTCTTATCAACCAAAGAAAAGGAGACCTCAGCGAAATCCAAATCCTACACCCTCTGTTATCCCTACTATTGCACAAAATCCTCTTGTTCAAGCCAATATTGTTCAGCCAAATATTGTTATAAATCATATTCCTCGGATGGTTGTTCCTAGAAGACAAGATTTTGTTGCATTCAATGGTGGTATTCCTCTAAATATCACTCAATGGGATGATATTCCAGTTTCAGCTCTGAAGGCTCTTCCATATTTTATAAGAGAAAATCCAACAACTCCTATACAGTATATTGCAGATATTGCTAATCTTTGCTCAGTGCATCATGTGACAGGAAAATGTAGCAATGAGGTTGTTGGCAACTTCTTTCAAAGGGAAGGCACTTCAGTGGTACAGAGGTTTGACTCCCACATCAATCAACAATTGGGATAAATTTGGAGAACTTTTGTGCAAACATTTTGAAGATAAAAGTGATCATCTTTCACTTGTGGAGCAGCTTACAAAAAAAAAAAAAAAGATTCAATCATGAATTCATGGTGGATTTCAATTACAGATTCTAGAAGACTTGGAACAGAATTCCAGCAGTGATCAAGCCTACACCCAACTATGCCTTTCTATATTATCTGAAAGCTCTTAATTCAGATGTCGCTGTAATGATCCAATCTATGGGAGGTAATACTTTCCCTGAAGCTTTTGAAATAGCAATCAAGGCTGAAAATTGTCTTATACAAGCAGACAAGTTATCTCCAAGGCCTCCAATGCCTCTTTTTTTAGAGATTCATCTTTCTGCTCCAACTGTTGCTCCAATTCCAGAGTCATCAAAGTTCCGTCAGACAGAAGGTGATCAAACTGACAAATTGGGGAAGATAGAGAATCTTCTTAAGGCTCAAACTAACAAGTTGGTTGCAATTGAGAGGCAACAAGCACCACCATACAAGCCTTATCAGAATACTAATCAAAATTATCAGCCCAATAGGCCATCCTATCAATCCAATCAGCAAGGTTAAGGGCAGAATTCTCAATCAAGGCAATATAATCCTAATGCTCCAAGCAATTCAAGAGCGATGGTGCCAACTTAGAGCAATTATGCTCAAGAAGGACAATGGAACAATCAATGGGATCAATCAAACAACATGGCAATGGCTCCAACTGGTGAGAGTTCTCATCAATTTTTCATGCAACAAAGTTCAGTTCTTCCTACATTTAAAAACCAGCCACCTTCTCAAAATAAGGAAGCCTCTCTACCCTATGGAGACATTCCTTCATTCACTAAAACAGAAGTGTCAAATCAACAAGGAGAAGATAGTGGTATAGCACCTACTGAAACTACATTTGTCAATTTCCAGGGAGGTGAGAGTTCTTTTGAGCACTTGGCTGTAAATCAAAGTCAAGATTTACCTAATGTTGATAATCCAATTGCAACCTATAGTAGATCCAATAAAAGAGCAATTGGAGAAGGTTCAGGACCTAAAAGGGCAGCCCCTTCTTCTCAGCCATAACAAAAGACAACCACACATGAGTTGTCTCAGAAAAGTTCAAATCAGCAAGTTCAAGATCCAAAAGAAAAGAATGTGAAAGGGCCTTATTTTCCTCAATTTACACAAAATTTGGGAGCTTCTGTTGCTCCTAAATTACAATCAAAGGCAGCCACTTCTCCACTCAGTGTTGTGGATCATATGAAGAAAACAATATCAAATTCGATGTGGCATACTCTATTAATCCCATGACAAAAGGAATACTTGCAAGAAGAGCTTTCAAAGCTCACTATCTCTGCGAAATCACCTGAAAAAGAAAGAGTAAGTGTTGTCTTAACCAATTCTAATTCAGTTGTTGAATTCAACCTCTTAAGGTGATTAATCCTCCTCCATTTTACCTTTCTGCTATTATGAGAGATTGTCTAGTTCATAACTGTAAGATTGATAGTGGGGTTAGTACTTCTGTTATGCCCAAATCAATAGCTAATAAGTTAGGTTTGCAGTATGAACCCCATGAGAAAGGTGTCTTGCAATTAGATGGGTCTCCTACCAAGACTATGGGTGTAGTGAAAGATCTGAAAATTATACTTGTTCCCTGTCCAAATTTCACCATTTTACAAGATGTTGATCACCTCCATATTTTGCATTATGTCTATCTAGAGATTTCACTGCCAAAATAAGAGGTTACATTTCTTCAGATTGGTCATACATGGTTTTTAGAACTAGGTATGAAACCAAAGTAACTATTAGATCAAAGCCTATTTCCAGATTTCACCTTGAACCATATATGCCAAATATGTTAAATGTGAATTGCAGTATTGCAGAAGAAGATAACACCATTGATCAAGAGCCTTTTAAGCCTCTTGAAGGTATTCTGGATCTTCTCCTTGATGAATGAGCTACTGATAATCATGGACATGACCCCTACAAAAGTATTGAAGATGCTAGTTTTGGAGTTTATTGTATGCACGAAAGTGACTTATTGCCTAGTCTCACTAGTTCATTGCAGGATCAAGAAAGAGTTTGAAATTTATTCTTTGATGGATCCAAAACAATGATGGTAGTGAGGTTGGTGTTATGTTGGTTTCACCACAAAATCAAAGGTATTATTCTTCTGGTAGTTTTTAGTTCAGTTGTACTTCCAATACTGCAAAATATGAAGATCTTATTTATGGTCTTCAATGGGTTAGAACGAGGGATATTAAGCTCTTGCAGGTGAAAGGTGACAGTGAATTGGTAGTCCGACAAGTTAAAGGTTTAAGTGCAGCAAAGAATCCTCTTTTGAAAGCCTACAAACATAGAGTTTGGGATCTCATGGAAGATTTCCTTGCATTTGACATTCGCTCTATTCCTACAGAAGCAAATTAGCATGTTGATAGACGTGCTACCATAGGTGCACAGTATGATATTCCGGATCAAATTAAAGGCAATAAAAATCAGACTCAAATCAAAGTGGTATGCAGGCCTTTAGTCCCAAATAATGATGTAAGTTGACAAGTTTTTAATTCTGATAAACAAATAGCATATTTTCTACAGAATGAGGTAGAATTTTGCCAAAAAAATCATGATAAATTGCAGGATCAATATGAAAATCAGATTGTACAATTAAAATCAAACAAGATGCCTAAATGTTTGGTGACTTTAAAGAGCATTTTCAATGAAGATGATCAGTGAGTATTTCTTTCAAGAAACAGCATTATGAGCCAATTAGCATAGCTGAAGGTAATCAACTCAAGTTGGGTAAAGTGAATACCAATTCTGAGATAGTGGCCTTTATTTCATTATGTCAAGAGTTTATGGATGTTTTTGCTTGGGAATACCATGATTTGAAAAGTTTTGATCCCAGATTAGCACAGCGTACTTTTGAGTTGGAACAAGATGCAAAACCGGTAAGACAAAAGCAAAGACCAATCAACCCCAAAGTTAAGATTCTCATGAGAAAAGAGCTTACCAAGCTAATTGAATCAAGTATTATTTTTCCTATTAAGCATTCAACATGAGTTGCAAATCTTGTTCCAGTAAAGAAAAAGAATGGAGAGATAAGACTGTGTAAATTTCAGAGATTTGAATAGAGTATCATTAAAATATCATTATCGACTTTCTTCCATGGATCAAATCTTGCAGAGAGTTTCAGGTTCACAGAGGTTTTCTTTATTGGATGGGTATTCAAGATACAATCAGATACTGGTGAAAGAGCAAGATCAGTATAAAATTGTTTTCACCACCAAATGGGGTACTTTTGCTTACAAGAAAATGTCTTTTGGGCTCTCCAATGCTGGAGCTACCTTTCAAAGGGCAATGGATGTTGTTTTTCATGGTCTTTTGAGTGAAATGGTTTTAGTTTATCTTGATGACATTACAGTATTTTCAAAAGATCCTAATGATCGTCTAACTCATTTGAAGATTGTTTTTGATAGATGTAGAGAATTTGGAATCTCTTTAAATCCAAAGAAATGCATTTTTTCAATGCATGAGAGGAGACTTCTTGGACATGTGGTGTTCAAAGCTGGTCTTTCCATTGATCCAGAAAGAATAGAGGCAATCCTTGCTCTATCATTACCTAAACACAAGAAAGGATTGCAAAGCTTTTTTGGTAAGATTAATTTTATTAGAAGATTCATACCTAATTTTGCAGAACTAGTAAAGCCACTCACTTGGAGTAAAGAAGGTAAAAGAAGTTTTGAAGCTATCAAAGAAGCAATCAGCCAAGCTCCTACTTTGCTCAACCGGGATTTCAGTAAGGATTTCTTCTTGTATGTTTTTTCTACTTCCAGTACTATTTCAGCCATGCTTATGCAGCAGAACGATAAAGGTTTGAAACAGCCCATTGCTTTCTTTAGTCAATCTTTAGAAGGTTATGAAGAGAAATATTCTTTTGTAGAAAAGCATGTACTCGTTGTTATAAGAGGTCTGAAAAAATTCAGACATTTGGTTTCAAATAACAAGATTATACTAATGGTTGCTCATCCAAGTGTGAAGGACTTCATTCTCAACAGAGACTTGAACGAAAAGAGAGCTGGATGGGTCACTAAATGCATGGAATATGACATTGAAGTCAAAGTCACAAAGCTGGTTTGAAGCAAAGGATTATGTGAACATCTTGCAGAAGATGTAAAAAAAGAAAAAGAAGCAAATTTGACAATTCTGGACACTCAGCAAGAAGCTGAAAATATACCCCCTACAAGTTGGACACAGAACATTGCTAGATTTCTTCAAACTGGAGAATGTCCAAGGGTTTGAATGCATCACAAAGAAGACACTTCAGGTTGCAATCAGTTCCATATATTCTGATTGATTGAGTGCTTTTCAAAAAAGACATTTGAAGATATGCTTCTAAGGTGTGTTGAAACTAGTCAATTTGACAAGCTTTTTGAGCAGTTTCATGATAGTCCTTTTGGAAGTCATTTTGCAGCCAAGACCACAGCTGCAAAAATCATTAGAGCTGGTTATTTTTGGTCTAATTTATTCAAAGATGCACATGCATGGGTTAGGAAATGTTCAAAATGTTCAATGTTTGTAGGAAAACAAAGACTAGCTGCTATGCCACTAAAGCCAATTCAAGTAGAGCAGTCTTTCATGCAATGGGGTTTAGACTGCATTGGCATGATACATCCTCCATCTAGTGCTGGTCATAAGTGAATTTTGACAGCTACAGATTATTTCACCAGGCGAGTGGAAACAATACTTTTGAAAGAAGCAAATGAGAACTCCGTCATTGAGTTCTATGAGAGTTTAGTCACTCATTTTGGAGCACCTTCTACTATCATATCAGATAATGCTTTGGCATTCAGCAGTACAAAGGTATGTGAATGGGCTCTTGAACATAGTATTTATTTGACATCTTCATCCAATTACTATCCATAGGGTAATGGACTAGCTAAATCTACTAATAAGACCCTGATTCGAATCATCAAAAGAATAATGGAGGATAATCAAAGATCTTGGCATACAAAGTTGAATACTGCTTTATGGGCTAATAGAATCACCCCTAAAAAAGCCATTGGTCATTCATCTTATCTCCTAGTTTATGGAAGAGAAGCAAGGCTGCCTACTCATTGGAGCTTCCAGCTTTGGAGCTTGCATATCAGCTAGAGCTTCTAAAAAGTGATGCAATGGAGGTAAGAATGAATGAATTGAGAGAATTGGAAGAGATAAGATATAATGCTATGCATACCATGTGGTCAAAACAGCAGCAAGTCAAGAAGACTTTTGACAAGAGAGCTTCATCAAAAACATTTCAGCAAGGAGACAGTTCTCAAATGGGATGAAAAGCATGCAAAGCCAAGTAAACACTCCAAATTTGATAGCCTTTGGAGTGGACCTTATATTATCACTGATTGTAAGAAGAACAATGCTTTTCAATTATCCAAATTGAGTGGAGAAGAACTTCTCATTTATGTGAATGGGATGTTTCTTAAATACTGCTATTAGAAGAGTCACTCATTTGTACAAAGTCATAGTTTCATTCCTCTAAGTGCTTTTTAGCACATGCTTTCAGTAGTAGTTGTTTTTCCTTTCAGTTTTGTTGTTGTCCTTTCCTCTAAGTGCACGTGTACACATGTTGTTGTGTCAGTTTCTCTTTTGTGTTTTGGTCTCCAGTTTTCCAATTTTCAGTGTGTATCCAAGTTTGTCATAACCTGAGTTTCTGAGTTCTTTGACCAGCAAGCTGGTCAAACACTAAAAGTCGCCAAAATTGTTAGTAATTTGCCCTGTCAAGGCCAAATTACTACCCCTACTATTCGAAACTTTCCCCTGAACAGTCAAATTCTCTATATAGCTGGTCAAACTGATGAATTATAGTCTAAAAGCATGAACAAGGGGATATGTGGACAGTCAAAGTATCAAATACAGTCATGAGGAAGAGACCTAAAGCAATGTTACACAGTCAAGTGTGTTCCGAGGCAAGACACCTACAGCAAGTTCAAAGGTATATCCCCTATTCAAAATGTCACATACAGTTATAAAGCTACAGCCCTGTGGGAGGAATGACTTTGTAAGGTGGATAAAAGCCAATGAAAAATTAATCAAGCTATAGTCATTACGCCTACGGAAGATATGCATCTATAGTCAGTCACCAAAAAGATAACTCTACAAGTCACTTTTTGGGCTATATCAATCTTTTTCCGTATCGAATTCTAATTTGAAAGAGTTTAATCAAATGGTTAAATAGTATGGTGGTGAAGTGATTTTATATAGGGAACAATTTCAAATGGCTAAGTGTGGGAACAATTTCCTCAGAGTTTTTGTCCGAGGGAAAAAGTCTGAGGAAAAAGCAAAATTTAAAAGGACTTTGTAAGAAATCCGAAAGATTAAGGTTTATTTGTTTTTCCAAGGGATAGACAGTTCGGCATTTTCAAAAAGGGTGCTTTTCAAGAATCCCGAAGGGTATGTGCCCTTCGGGAAGGATCATTACAAAAATCCCGAAGGGTGTGTACCCTTCGGGAAAGGCTCAAAACAGAAGTCTCAAAGGACAATTACAAAAAGTCCAAAGGACTTTCCAACTTTTCCAAAAGGCTAATTCAAAATTCTGAGAGGCTTCTTTTCAAAGGAATGGTCCATCACAGAAAACTTGAAGGGTATGTACCCTTCGGGAAAGTATATTTGCAGAAAACCCGTAGGACATCTCCAAGTTGCCGAAGGGCATTTTTGAGTTGGGACGTTTCCAAAAAACCCGAAGGGTACCTGCCCTTCGGGAAAGCTCATTCACAAAAAACCCGAAGGGTATGTACCCTTCGAAAAGGTCATTGGCAAGAATCTCGAAGGGTCCCTGCCCTTTGGGAAGGTTCACTTCGAGATTTCAAAGGACGTATTATAAAACCCTGAAGGGTACATGCCCTTCGACAGAATCACTTTCCAAGCTTCTGAAGGGTCATTTTTGAAGGCCCAAAGGGCTCTTTCTTTCGGGAAAAGTCATAAACAAAAAGCCCGAAGGAATTATTTCCTTCGGACTTTCTGTCTGAGGCAACCAGTTGGCAGAAAAGACAGGTCCGAGGAAAGTCCGAATGGGACAATTCCTTTGGACTTTTTGTCCAAAGGAAAGTCCGAAAGAATGCAAAGCCCAAGGGAAAAGTCCCGAGAAAAGTCTAAAGAAAGGCACATGAGGGAAAAGATCCGATGGGAAAGAACATAAGCACAAACAAGCCTTAGACGAAAATGTCCGCGGGAAAGTGGAAAGAACAAAAGTCCGAGAGGCAATAAAAAGTCCAAATAAGAAGTCTAAAACAATTCCCGCGGACAAATTGACTGAACAAATGCCGAATAAATGTCTAACTCCATATTGGAAAGGAAATACATAGGAAAATAACCAAGGGGAATATTTATACAGGAAAGTCAAGGACATTTTGTCCGAAAAGGTCAAAGAGCAAATAGAGACAAAAATCACAAACAAATAAGGCCGGGAGAAATCCATGCATAGAAATAAAGAAACCAAGAGCAGAAGACTAGGAATTTATAAGGAAATTCAATCTGAATGCATCTTTTTCCTTGTCCATGCAAGTAAGAGGCAATTTATAGTGGATTGGTCAAAGCTTCAGTTCACTGTTTGACCAAAAATCACGCTTCTCCTTGGTTTTCATGCGATCCAAAGCTTTCAATGTTTCAGGCCGTTCAAGCAGTGATCTCCATCTAAGATGTGGCATAACTTTTCATGCAAGTGGAGACCATTGGAGTTTGACTGGTCTTGAGTTAGAGTTGATTGGACAAGCTTGTTACACATCTTCCTTGTTTTTCATGCAAACGGTAATATCTCTTCCTCCGGCTTAGCGTTCAAACAAATCAAATGGAGTTCCTTATTTAGAGATTTGACGTAGTTTTCCATGCAAAGGAGAAGTTTGACTTCCAAATGGACCCACCATCCATATTTCTATGCCAACCTTGGATTCATGCATGTTTGAAGATTTTTGGAGAGTGTTTTGTTTATTTTAAAAATTAATCTTTCAAACTTGGCTCCACCACTTATTTTCTACGCCAAAGTTTGGAGATGCATGCAGATTTTGTAAAGGAAAGATTTTATTGAATATTCTAAACATTGTAAAAGAGGTTAAGCCTTGAGTTAATTAACCAAGACTAACCCTTTCCCTTTTTAGAAAACTCCACATAGGCTGTTTTAGATTTTGGAAAAGCTTATTTATTGGCTTAATCAAGACATTTAGAAGATCCTCGAAGTTGGAGGAAGAAATTGTCCGCTGGACCATTCATCAATAAAGAAGTTATTGTTCTGAATCTGAGTTTTGATAGAAGAATAGTGTGTTTTTTTATTGTGCATCAACGTATAAGTGAGATTTTTCTCCTTTTGCAGGTCCCTTCTTCACCTATCTTTCTCTATCTCAACCTTTTGCAAGTCATTTGAAGAGGTTTTCAACCCTTCATCTGAAACATTTTTGCTTAAGGACAGAATTATAGATTTCATTTGATTATATGTGTGCATTGATTTCAATAACTTCAGAGGATTTGAACAATTCAAGTGCATCACCCCATTAGATAGGATTTCTTTTAAGTTTCCCTTTCCCTTTTCCATCCAAAAATCACAGTAGTCAAATTTAATAAAAAATCTAAAGGAAACCAACCCTCTCTGGAGATTCTTCTCATCAAAGAATCACCCACACTCTGAGAAGTTCCAATTGTATCAACTGGAGTGAGGGTGTGTTTTACACATCTTCAAGCAAGGTGCACTTCAGAGTGATAACAATTCCTATGCCCAATTTATGTGATTCTTCAACAACAACCCTTAATCACTTTTCAAGCTTGAAACTCCAAGTGAGTTCTTCACATCTTACTTGCCCCAAATCTTCCCTTGAACTATATATTGAAGCTTTTTGTCTATTGGTATCACTTGAGTATTGGTTGTCTAAAATTCTGCCATTGTTTGTAGGATGCACCACACTGCCATCTAATTTTTATTCATGTTTAGATCGTAGATGTGACTTGACAACCTTATTCTAGGAAGATATGAAAATATGTTGTTGTTTGGAACCATCCTTGAGATTTGAATATTCGCATTGAAAACCTAAGTTCTTTGTTATCTCTCTCATTAGGCTCAACTTTGCATCATTTGTTGGAGGCGCACCTGAAAGTTTATCTATGATCTATTGGCTCAAACCACAATCAAGATGTAATTCTCTTGCAACAATTACAAACTCGTCCCCATATCTTGTGGCAAAAATGTCATGCAAGGCTTGTAGATCTGGAATTTCTGCAAATCTTGTTGCAGCAAAGATTAGGGTTGACATAGCTTGTCTAATTTCCTGTGAGCAGTCCCTCTGCTTCCAAATGGAAGAGAGTTTGTTGAGAATGCAATCAAAAAAGATTTCAATCATATCATATACAGCTAGGACATTCTCCTCTATGAATAGTACATCATTTCCTCTTTGTTGAGTTGATCCATTGTTAGTCATGACTAATCCTTCTTTTACAATATTATAGTTCCTTGACAACTTCCTATTCTCAAGACCCTCAGCAATTTCCTAGAATTTTTTCGCCATCCACATTCAAATAAGATGCTCTACCTATAGGCTTACTTTTGTGAACTAGATCTGATTTAAATAGGTAAGTTGATTTCAAGCCAAAATCTTTCTCTGATATCCCATTGCTTTCTTCCAGGAATGAAGCATTAGCATGCTCATGTGCATACTTTGTGTTGGAGTCATTTCTTACCTCTACAAAAGAAGTATATGCATGTCCATTTAAATATTTTGGATGAAAGAATTTGCTTTCCTCATGGAAAGCAATATCTAGATGCTCCTTTCCACATTTTGTGTAAGGATCTTTATATTGACCATCAGAAGTGTGCCTTGAGTTCTTATTTTGCCAAGATCTATTGCAAGTATGTCTTGTGTCTTCGTGAACTTCCCCTCTTTTTGAGCTGGTATTGAAAGAACGGTTAACAACTTTTTCTTTGATCCGCTGCTTAGTTGAAGTTATTTTACAAATACCAGCCAAAGATGTCACTCCATCTATCGGATTGACAGCGTCAGCAGAAAATTTTTGCACATTTCTCTTTCAACTAGAAAATAGCTTTGGCTTCTCTTCTTGAGAAGTCTATTCACAACTATCTGAAATAACAGGAATCTCTTTGACACTACTTGAAACAACAGGAATGACTCTCTCGTATATATCTTCTTTTATTGTTGCCTTTGAGAAATTTGCATCAACTCCATTCGGGTGACTCGAGAATTTGGATTTTACCAAAAGATTCTTCTCACTTTTATTTTTATAGCTACCCTGCAAATCACCTTCATATGGCACAAACCCTATCTTTGGGAGACTGATAGGTGCTCCTTGAACAAGAACATCTTTTTCAACTTCCTCTTGTATGGTGGATTCCTCCATGGGTTGCTTCCTCTCAATTTCTTGCAGCTCTAATTGTTTTCTTTCTTCTTCAACCTTCCACTTTTATTTTATTTATATTTCCACTTTTCCCTTTTCTCATCCTTTTTCTTTTATTTCTAGTAATAATAAAGTAATATTAAGCTGTCACTTTTTTTTAATAAAATGTCACGTAGACAACTTAAAATATTAACTTTATTATTTTTTACTTAATTTGAAAAGGGGAACATGACATTGTTGATTAATCGGATAACAGAATTTTGGAGGCCACTGGCAAGATGGAAGGCAAGACTAAGTTGGACACCCCTAGCTACTCAAAAAATTTATGTCCTGAAGATCTCATTGATTGGATCACATAGCTGGAAAAGTATTTTCACTATGAGCAAATGAAGGATCCCAAAAGAATGAAGTTTTCTTACACAAAGTTAAAATACATACATCCTTGTGGTGTGATCATGTCAGGTTGGAAAGGGTTAGAAGAGGCAAAAGACAAAATCAAGGGTTGGGATAGGATGGTTGCAAAGTTAAAAGGTAATCTTTTACCCTCAGAATATTAACTGAGTTTATTCAGGAAGCCACAAAACTTGAGGCAAAAATATAGGAGTGTAAAGGATCACGCAGAGGAATTTTACAAGCTCACCATTCGCATTGAACATGTTGAGAATGATGAAGAGTAGATCTCTAGGTATGTGAATAATCTTCGTATGTCCATACAAAATGAGTTTGGAATGATAAAGTTACATTCGGTAAAAGAAGCCTATCGATGTGCTTTGAAGGTTGAAGAGTTGTTGTCATGGAGACCTCAAAATACAACAAGAGGTAAAGGAAGGTTTTCAGAGGAAGAGGTCATGCAAACACCAAAAGAGGCTAACACACTCAAGAGGGAGAAGCTAGAACTTCTCGCAACCACAACCATACATCAAGAAGAGGAGGCTAACCTTCAAAAGAAAGATGATACTATGGTAGAGGATTCACGGGCACATGCTTTAATTGTGGAATTTTCGGAAATAGAGCCTTCGAGTGCCCACAAACACAATAAAACAACATACGAAGAAATGAGGTTGGCAATCACATTGCACAAGCAAATAAGTTAAGTGTTGCATCACCCAATCACATGGAGAAGCTCTCATGATGAAGAGAGTGTTGCTAAAACCAGCTAAGGAGGAGAATGAATCTATGAAAGAAAGAATCTTTTCTGGACCATATGCAAATCTAGAGGTAAGTGTTGTAAGGTTATTATTGATAGTCGTAGAACAGATAATTTGGTGTCTAGTGAGATGGTAGACAAACTTGGGTTGAAAAGAGTGACACACCCAAATCCATATAAGGTGTCTTGATTGCAAAAAGGACATCAAATTTTAGTGAGTGAACAATGTGTGATTAATTTTCAGATTAGATCATATAAGGATGAAGTTTTGTGTGACATTATGCCCAAGGATGTATGTCATGTATGGTTGGGTAGGTCTTGGCTATTTGAAAGGAAAACTATGCGTGATGGTAGAGCAAATACCTACACACTTGTGAAGGATGGTAGGAAGTATACATTGAGCCCATTGAGGGATAAAGAGGAAGGAGTGGACAGCAGTCCTAAAGTGTTGGTTATTTCTAGAAAATGGTTTTTGAAAGAGCAAAGGAGAAGGCATGTTTTGCTTTCATTCCCAAACCCGTACAAATTAGGACAGTAGATGAGGTGAGTGAAATTCCACATAAAGTGAAGGACTTGTTGGAGGGATATGCTGAGATTATTTCTAAATGGATTTCCACCTATGACGAGCATCAGCCATCACATAGATTTGATTTCCAGATCTAGTTTGTCAAACAAGGCAATGTATAAGTTGACACCTATGGAGAATGAGGAAGTGACGACACAAGTTCAAGAGTTGTTAAAGAAAAGTTTAATAAAATAAAGCTTAAGCCCATGTGCAGTTCCAGCAGTGTTAGCACCCAAGAAAGGTGGAGCATGCCATATATGCATGGATTCTAGAGCCATCAACAAGATTACAATCAAGTATAAGTTTCCAATGCCTCATAAGGATGATTTGATGGATTGTTTGAGCAATGCAATGTATTTGACAAATATTGATTTGAGGAGTGCGTATCACCAAATCAGAATAGGGAATGTGATGAGAGGAAGACCACGTTCAAGACAAATGATGATTTGTATGAGTGGCTGGTTATGCCATTTAGGTTGACAAATGCATCAAGCAAAAACATGAGTCTCATGAATGAAGTATTGAAGCCATATGTTGGTTAGTTTGTTATTGTGTATGTAGATGACAATTCGATTTTTATTTTTTAGTAAAATAAAGAGCATTAACGTACTTGAGGCTAGTATTGCAAAATTTGAAAGAAGATAAGTTGTTGATCAACTTAAATAAGTGCAGTTTTATGAAAGTTGAGTTGGTCTATTTGGTTTTTGTGGTCTCACATGAAGGATTGATGATGGAACCGAAAAAAGGATAGAGCCATTGTTAAGTGGCCATTGCCAAAGATTCTCATTTGAAGCAAGAATTTTTCATTGGATAGCTAGTCTCTACCAGAAATTCGTAAGAAACATATACGGAATATGTGCACCAATCACGGAAACAACGAGAGGTGATAAAGGTAAGTTCACATGAACAGTTGCAGCAGCGAAAAGCTTTCAGAATTTGAAGAAATAAATGATGGAATAGCCAGTGTTCGCACTGCCGGATTTCAACAAGGTAATCCAAGTTAATTGTGATGTTAGTGGGACAGTGTTAGGTGCAGTTTTGAATCAAATAGGTAAACCTATTGCTTATTTTAGTAAGAATTTGAAAGATGCTAAGTAGAAGTATTCAACTTATGATCAAGAGCTATATGCCATAGGACAAGCTCTCAAGAAATGGAGACACTATTTGCTTCTGAAGGAGTTTGTTTTGTACACAAATCATCAAGCACTGCAGTTCAGAAACAACCAAGGTAAGTTAAACCAAAAACACATTAAGTGTGTTGAATTTATTGAAAGGTATTCATTTGTTTTAAAGCAAAGAAGTGGGAGGTTAAATAGACTTGCAAATGCTTTGGGTAGGAGATGTCTTTTGTTCAATGAAGATGTGCATAGAGGTAGTTGAGTTTGCCTCAATGAAGGATTTTCTATAAGGAAGATAGAATTCTCTGGTTAGATTTATTTTTGCAAGATGGATTGTTGTTTAGAAGACAACTATGTATACCTCAAGGCTCGATAAGAGGGAATTTGATAAGAGAAAAGCATAGTAGAGGACTCGCTGGCCATTTTTGGTGTGGATAAAACATCGACAAAGCTAAGTGAGAATTACTATTAGCCTAAGATGAATACGGATGTAAAGAAATCTGTGCAAAGTTATAGAGTTTGCCAACATTCTAAGAGTAAAAGTCAGAATGCACTTTTGTATCTGAAATGTCTCATTAAAATTCTCTGAATTCTGATTTTATAATTAATTCTAAAAATCACATTCAAATATCAAAATAACACATGCAACATGGAAAATTGAAAACCCAACTGTATTTATATCTCAGTCAGTTGATTACATAAAATAATATTGGGAAAATAAGTGTTGAAACAATAAACTACTGGAATCAATAAACAAATTATTTTTGGCTGCCAAAACAGCCCTCCAAAAATCTACGCTGCTGCTCCAATGGCAGCGATCTACCTCTAGGTAGTACGCAACTGCTCAAAAGACAGCGATCTGCCTCCTGCGTGGTGCTCCCTTATACAGCAGTCCTTGCACGGAAGGAAACAGGGGTTGGCTGATCCAATAACCCTCACCTAATTCTGAAAATTGTCAAACCCTTCCAGCCAACTGGAATACTGAAAATACACTGATTGTCTACCTAAATGTGATCTCTGTATGAAATCACCAATGATGATTTGGGCGGGTTTCCATCCTCTAATCCCCAATAAAAACCTGTAGGGTTTTCTTCCTCTAGATCTAAATGCAATGGAGAATTTTCATCCTCAAATGCAGAAGTTGAAAGCAAATACCCAAACTCAAAATAGATGTAATAAACAAGATGATCCCAAATGACCCCCAAGACCCTCTTTTATAACTTTTTATGTCCCTTTTTTCCAAGTTGGCCTCTTACTTTACTTAAATAAAGTACACTTTTATTTTTATTTTTCCCTTTTCTTTTATTTCTAATAATAATAAAGTAATATTAAGTTGTCATTTTTTAATAAAATAAAAAATAAGTCACTTACACAACTTAAAATATTAACTTTATTATTTTCTCCTTTATGGGAAAAAGGGGACATGATAGTATCAATCATTACCAATACTGGAAAGTTTTTGAAAAAGACATACGATAGGGTTACCAAGACCATAAAAAGGTAATGATGCTATCTTTGTTGTTGTTGATAGATTTTTGAAGATGGCACACCTCATAGCATGCAAGAAGACTAGTGAAGCCACATATATTGTCAATTTGTTTTTCAAAATAGTAAGATTGCACAGATTACACAAACGCATAGTCTCAGGTGAGATATCAAATTTGTTGGCCATTTTTGGAAAACTCTATGGCAAAATTTGGACACAAGGTTCGGCTTCAGTTCAGCCTATCATCCAAGACGGATGGGTAAACAAAGGTAATTAATGGAAGCCTCAAAAATTTGTTGAGATGCTTAGTAGGGAACAAGCCTAAACAGTGGGATATGATCCTGGCACAAGCTGAATTTGTTTACAACTCACAACAGAAGTATGGCAAAAAGTCCATTTCAAATTGTGTACAGTTGCAGCCATAAAGGTGTTACCAAATTGAGAGATACAATTTATTTGAATAGAATAAGTGCTGAAGCGGAAGACTATGCAAAATATATGAAAGTAATGCATCAAGAAGTGAGAGATAAATTGGAGAAGAATGTCATGAACTACAAACAATGTGCAGATCTTAAGAGGAGAACAAGAATTCCAAGCGGGTGACTTAGTTTTGGCCCATTTGAGAAAGAACAGTTTCCAAAATAGAATTATAACAAGCTCAAGTGGAAGGACATTGCACCATGTAAAATTCTAAGAAAAATTGCAGCGAATGCATCTGAGATAGAGCCACCAGATGGGATTGATGTCTTGTCTATCTTCAATGTAGCAGAATTTTACCCTTACCATGAGGTACAAACAAGTGATGAGTATGTAAGTTCAAATTCTTCAATTGTAGATTGAAGACAACAATTGCCTAAAAAGGCAAGGGAAGAAATAGAGATGGTAATGATTCCAAAATCATCAAAAGGACAAACGGCAGCTACTACAAAGAGTTTTTGGTCAAGTGAAAGGACAAAGTAGCTGAAGATGCAACTTGGATGAGTGCGTCCGTGATAGCTAAGTATGGAAAACCAATGGCAGGGCTCACTCCAGGGTCATGAGCAGCAGCTCATGGATCATTTTACTTACCCAGGTTGTATGATGCAAGAGCATCTAGGTCAATCACCAATCTTGCGTCAACCAAAAACATAAGTCAATGTTTGCATGTGTTTGCAACTTGTTGGTGTTGTCAATGTGGTTGCAGTTGTTGAAGATGATCAGAACAGGCCAAGAAACATTACCAAAGCTCAAACACTCAAGGAACATCAAGATCCAAAAATTTCAGTCATCAATCAGGGATCAAATCAACCCCTTCTAAACAGATGAGAAATCGCCAATTAAAGCAGCCGTCAGTTACAAAACCACCAGTCTGAAGTAACCAACAGTTATGAAACCGCCATTCTGCAGGAAGCAGTGGTTTTGCCCATGACGATTGCAAAATATCAATAACGGGCCAGAATGATGAAATGTCAGATGATTAGAATTTTCAAGATGTGTGGGAGTTTGAAGAGGCACTCCCAATTGTCAGAGGTAGTCAGGAAAGATCTGAATCATTAGTTTGGTTGGTTCCAGTGAAGGAGTAGAGAGATGAGGGGGAAGTAGCTTCCAGTTGGTAGAATAAAAAGGTGTCTAGGTGAATGTAAGAGCAGGGAGTAGCAAGAATTGCTCGTGTGCATTAAAGAACTGTAACTGACCTGTATTCATATTCATGTTTGTGTTTTAAGAATCAAACAAAGTATGTATATGTAATCTCTGAAATATTTTCATATGCATGAATAAAGTGGGAATTTTTGGTTGCAAGTCTGAGAGTGCTGTGTCAGGTGTGTATCCATTGAAGAATGTTGAGTCTAGGCTGCAGGGAAAGGCTGTCATTAATTTGGTTCCCTCTTAGCTGTCCTGCATCAGGTTAACTCTGTTTGGTGAAGAATATAGTGAGTTGATAGGAAATAAATAAGGGGCCCTGATTCACTAAGGGATGACATCAGTGAAAATCAGCCGACCAAGATGAACATTCTGAGTTTAATGATTACCATATCAATCACCTCTTTTTGAAGAATCAATAGGATATGAACAGCCACTGTCCTGCAACGCCTGATGTTGCATGCTGAAAGAGTGGGCAAAATTCTCTTGTTTCCATATCTGTGTGTGCAAGTATAGGGAAACGGGCCAGAAACATCTGACATATCTGATGATAAAAGAACCACATAAACAGGTATACTGACAGCCTAAAAACAAGGTTGCATTACCTTGGTGGTCAACTGGATGGTCCTGATTCATTTAATGTCGGTCAAGATCTAAGCCCATCCAAAGAGTGTGATACTAAATTAGAAACCATTGCTAGGAATTCACTACTAAAACCTCTTAATTGTAAGTCCATAGACAGGCATAACATAAAGACATCCTGTTGGGCAGGGCAGACCCTCTTTTTGGATACGCAGAGGTGAGAACATTGGGCTTCTACAGTTATCAGGACTGAGACACAGGTAGCCATCATCCCTGGGCTATGGAGATAGTGTGACCTTCAGCAACCCGTGCTGGAGAAATTTTCCGGAGCCAAGATTTGAAATTGAATGTCCTTATAATTGTGCAGAAGCATTTCAGCTGAGAAACTCTCACCAGATCGAAATTTAAAAACTAAGAACAATGGCCGGTATTTATTATTAACTTGGCCTTCTCATTGGGCTCCACTTGTTTGTTTGACCTGTTTCTGCTCCACGACGATATAAATGGGTGGAGAGTGAATGCCATTGGCTTGCAGTGCACTGCTGGTGGTGAATGGGTGGTTGAGTGTGTGTGCACACAAATTTGAGCAAACAGAGAGATCAAGGCAGTATGATCCCAAATGTGTTGCAGCCTGTGTGCCTAAACAATGTTGTTATAAACCTCTGTGTAAATCAAAATGACATTGCTAGGACCTTCAAATCCTGTTAAATTAAGGGTTTATCTTATGAAGGCATTGGCTGCATTGTAACTGGGAGAAATGTGTTTTCGATTATTCTAGATTAAAATGCTTTATTTAATTTAGGTGCTGTCCTTGAGCAAGAACCCAGGTGATCGAGACAAAGGAAGGCAAAGGTTCAAATTTCATGGAGCGAATTGTGCTTGAAAAAATATTATTCAGACTGTTTTATTTAAACAATTATGTAACAAACCATATCAGAATGGTATGAGCTCCAATGGTAAAGCATAAAAACTTTTGTAGCGAAACCCTGAGTAAAAATTCCCATAAATAATAACAGTAGGATTGAAATTGGGCTAAATATAGTATCCAATTATCTGGATATAGACGAGGTCAAGTGCAAGCCACGGTTAACTTTTATGGAAAACATACCCATCTGTAGCAACATCTAAGCCCAAAGTTACCCCGCCCGGGAAGTTTACCAAATCAAAAAATACAAAGACAAAAAATTATATTAAATGGGGGACTAAATCTAACTATAACATCTCTGGCTGAGTGAGAAATAATTCTGTTCACACTGCTAGGACAATGATTAAAAAAAACGTACCCTTTGGTAGGAGCTGAACTCTTGTACCGCGACGAGTAGAAATCGATGAGAGTGGGCTCTGGACAACAGTGAATTATAATTATGGCATTTGTAAGCAAAACATAATAAAATAACCAGATGCAGAATTTTAGAAGAGTTTACCGGAAGGAGCATGTTTGAGACAGTCCACGTAGAATAATCCTTGGTTAAACTCTGGCCAGGGTAATCCAAATGCCTTCATTGCGCTTAATCTTCACTTCTCCGTAACAACATTCAAAGGAGGGGACAAAATATTTTGTATTCAGTAATTGAAAAAGGACATAGGTCTATTTCATCCCCAATTAATATATAAACATAATAAAAAGAAAAAGGAAAAATGGGACGGAACCAAATAGTATGAGAACAAACAAAAATTGTAATCATAGACCAAGTAATATGAGAACAAAAGTTGTAATAAGAGTGTTTTATGTGATAGTAATTATTTGAAATAAGTGTTTTTTATTATCGGTTAAGGGTTTGAATTTGTAACATTGTCATTATAATTATATTGGATATTTTTATATAAATTTTGATTAAAATTTGTTATTTTTTCTATTTTCGCCTCTTCAAACAAGGTAGTTAAATTGTCTACTTTCATATTGTTGTCATAATTGATTTGAGTATCATTATAAGTTGGGTACTTAATGATGTAGTATTGTTTTGTGTCCACTACCTTCATGGTACAAAATATGCATGTTCTCTTTTTCCACTCTTCTTTAGGCATTATCTATTATTGGTTTCACACTTAAGATGGTGTGAACTAGTCCTATGTTAAGCTATCAATATTTTCATCTTCCACTTAATTTATGTTCTTATGTAGACGTTTTCTTTATAATCGCACGAGGATTTAACTTTTATCACATAATACTCTTTCTTATAAGCTACTTTACCTACATGTTTACTCTATGTTTTCCTTCTCGCATACCTTTTTCTTTTCTCGTTTGTATTTGGGGAATCTTACATGTTAATGTCTCATTTGCTCATCCACTTCTTGTTATATTCCATTTGCATGTTCTTCTTCTTGCTTCATTATTCCTCTAGTACTATTTTGGGCCAATGATGAGTCTCCATATTTTTTAATCTTTGTTAAGTAACTTAAGAGGCATGGAAGTAATTCCAAGATATACTCAAGTGATTGAGGATTTTTGTCTTAAGTGATTCAGGGTTTTAGTCATTAAAGCAATTCCAAGATGAAATTAAGAAGCATATCCAAGTGGGGTAGTAACTTATGTGTAGTTCATATATTTGGTATAAGTTTGAATTAAAAAGGGTAACTATGTGTCTAAGAAGTGAACAATATATAAAGTACTTGGAAAAATTAATTCCATTCAGAGTTTATATGAGTAGAGGTGTTTTACATCAAAAAAAATCTTAGTTACAGTGAATTATTGGTCTCCTTCAGCTTAGTCATCAAGACCTGTAATGTTTATCTTATGATGATATGATTAATGTCATATGCTTATCAATGATACATAGTGTTCCATGGTTGTGCCATGTGGGGGAAATATCTTTTTTATCATTCTTGAGATCTAATTCTCACTATCATGTATATGCTTTCCTTGAATCTTGACGGGGACAACTATATTCTATATTTATCATTCTTGATACTTTGATCATTGCCTATATTTTAGTATAAAAAATATCGAGGATGAAAGGGATTGATGGTCATTTTTATAACATAGAGAGTTCTATTGTGACCAACATGCCCCATTTCTAAAGAAACAGGGACCTTCTTTTACCTTGAATGTATATACAAATTTCACAATTTCAAAAATAAAACCCACTATAATTAGGTTGTAATCCATTTGGCCACGATATAATTCTTTGTTCAATCCTAATTTACTATAGCCACTTTAATATTTAAATTTAAGATTATTTTAACTTGGTATCATATGGATCCTTTGCTTGATCATGGCCATCTAAGTTGATCACTTTATTTTTGTAATATTTACAATTTTAATATGTCTTGAATATGATGCATGGTTGTATTAATTATTTATTTGATTGTATATAGGAAAAGTTACGGATCTCAAAAGGGGCCTAAAATGGAGTCGATAATCTAACAGTCTAGGAGTCTAGGAGTCTGAGACCCCAAGAGCTTTAAGACAAGTTTGGAGCTCTAGGAATTTGTGCACATCGAGACACCCCAAGAGCTTAGGACAACTAGGAACAATCCATGATCCTAGGATCCCCAGGAGCTTTGGGAAAATTATACACTTTGGGAGTGCAATAAAATCAAGACCTACCACTTGTAATTGTTCACACTTTCTAAGACTACAGGAGACTAGGATCCCTAAGAGTTTTGTGATAGTCCTCGACACTCCAAGAGAATCTGATAACTCTTTGTGACACTTCACACACTTTGAGAGTCTAGGATCCTAGGAGATATTTGACCAATGTCTTAAAATTTATGCCGATCCTAGGAGATATTTGACCAATGTCTTAAAATTTATGCCCATCATCATCAATCAACCTATTGTAGACATTAAATTTTCACAATAATTAATAGAATATTCTAGCATTGAAGGGATGAATCAGCACTAGAAAATTTAGAGACTAAAATTATGAATTGTGTCTAGAAGGTAGTGACTATCAATGTCTACATTTAGACAAGGGGGTGAGTTTAAGTAACTCAAAGTGGAGATTTTTTTTAGTTATCTTTTTAGATTAGCTTGTTTTAAATTTAGATATAAAGCTAGGAATTTTTTTTCAGAGACTTTTTATGATAGATTTAGATCATCTATTTTTTAAATAAGCGATCACATGCAAACATTTTCAAAGCATAATGGTGATAATAAAATAATAAAAAATACACTATATTGAAACAATTTTATTCAAAAGGTTTTTGGGAGACTCAACAAACTTAAGAAATCTTCCTAAATTTTCAATGAGTTTGCTCTTATTTTCTACTTTCTCAAAAAATCATATTAATGTTGTATTTTTTAACTTATAGCAATCATTAAATGATATTTATTTCTCGTACTATGAGTGGGTTAGCTTGAGTAATTATATTATTCTAATAGTTTTAGTTAGTTAATCTTTGATCTTTTATTATTGTAGATATATGTGTTAGTTGTTATTTTCTACAGTGAAATTGATCTTTATAAAATAATTATCAATGAATGTGCAAATTAATGTTGATACAGTCAATGTCAAGGGTCTCAATTAAGAGATGTCTTTAGACCACATAGCCCTCATAATACATAGTGGAAATTTTTTAAAAATGCATGAAAAGACACTTAGATGTTTATTAGAATCCAATAGCAAGGAAATACAACAGGCATAATGATAACAATGAAACCACAATCTCACAATAAGATGTGTTACATCATCAAATCCATAGATATTTACTTACAAAATTGTGGTCTTTGCAAGTATAGTTATCTCAAAACCAAGATTTGAGATCTAATATTCCACTTAGATCTGTAAATCCTTAATCATCCCATGAGTCTCTTCCTCTTAAAATTTCTCCCAACATAGGTGTAGGGGAATGCTTATAAAGCAACAAGACCTATCTACTTGCATTAAGTGTTTTTACCCCACTAACAACATTAACACAGTTTAATGCACCACAAATATTAAACACCTCTCATGATTTCAAGGTACATTAATATGTTGTAGCTTAAAGCATCCCATCATACTACATCATAGACAATATTAAATGAATCCATGTCAGCTTCCATGATTTTTGGGATTAAATGCCAAATAGTTAGCAACAACTTCTTTCGTAACATATTAAAAGACATATACACCCAAACCAAGTGCACATAAATAAAATTTTGGGAAGTCAAGACTTTATAACCCACAATTATCCTGAAAACCTTTACACCACGATCCTCATGTTTTCTCAAGAATAATACTGCACTTTATTGCAAGCTTACCAAATGACTTACAATTAAATGCAGTGCCTGAACAATGAAGATCTAGCTCCTCCTAGAAACCTCATCAACTTGGTTGCTTTTGTGATGAATAACCAACTCTAATTGGATACTTTGTAACTCAAGAGATAACATAGACTAATGGAAATGTACTAAAAATCTCTGCATTACTATGCTTAGGCAAAATACTAACACAACTTCTTGCTTAAATCTTTGCAAGCTTATTTAGACAAGAAACAAATACAATTGCACATAATAAAAGATGAACAAAACATTATAAATGCATGAAAACTTGTAGACTAAAGGTTAAGTGCATAAAGTTAGGGGATGAAAAGGGGCCTACCTATGGATGTTGTTCTTAAAAATTGAGAAATCTAAACTTTTATAGAAAATTTGAGATGGCTACACTCAAAATTCGAGGATGGTGTAAGAACATGAATTGAAGAATTTTGAATTTAGTTTTCATAACACTTTTTTTTTAAATGGTTGAGTATAACTAGGTCAAACATCTAAAATTTGAATAAGAACTCCTATTTTTTAGGAAAATATAGTAGATAGCTAACCATGTAACTCCTCAGGTTTTTAGCATCGTTTAATATTATTTAAAACCATTTGGTTAAACTTTAGATAATATCATCTAGTTTGTAACCTATATTTTTTTATATTTTTCAATAAATATTTTTTTATTAATTTTAAAGTAAATAGATCCTAAAAATTTGCTAAAAATGGATAGTAGGCCATGTAACCCCCGCTAACTACCTCCAAAAAAAATGAAAACTAGTTTATTTGAATGCGTGTATAATTAGGCCTAGTTTGTAACCATGTAATTTTTTTTGCATTTGCATCAAAGAAAAAAGATACATAAGCATGTATAATTGAGGCATGTAGTGGCCTAAAAAAGCTATAGTTATAAATCAACATAGATTGAAAACTTAAAATAGTTTAAAAAATATAAAAATCATATATTTAGAAAGAGGAGAGTGTGGTCATCATCATGGTAATAATTTTATGAATTTTCTCACTGAAATTCAAAGTGTATTTGGTGATGGAAGTTGAATTTCTTTGTTTTCTCTCAAAACTCTCACATTCAGCTGTGTTGACAGGTCCAAGCCTTTGACTCAAGAATCTAAGCCATTTATAAGCTAAATGTCATGGATATTGAATTCAAATAAAACATAGTGTGTATACACCATAATGTGTATGTGCTATAATTCATATGTATTATAGTGTGTATGTGTTCCTATGATATTGCACTAAAAAATAGAAAATATATTTTGGAAGGGTTATTTGTTTTATTTCGTGCAATGTGAAAGGATTGTGTACGTGTTATAACATGTATGCTTTCCTTTCACATTTCACACAAGAACCATATAAGATATATTAGAAGGGGAAGATGGTTTAATTAGAAGGGGCATATGGTTTACTGAAATAAATGTTAAGTATAAGGTTATATTACTTATGTTAAATTTATTTTTGTAAATATAAGAAATTAGGGTCACTCTACACCTGATATAGTTGGTTTCATATTTGCACACCTTATGATGTGGTAGATAGTTTTTTTAAATCTAATTTGGTCAGTAATTAGGCATTTTTAGGATCTCAATATTGAATTTAGGGATTTTAGGGCATAACTTTTGTAATTGATGTCCATTTTTTGGTAAACATATAATCATTTTTTAGGTTTCTATGCCTTCTAGATTATTTGTTGGCATTTAAAGGAGTCTTAGGTTTGTCAAAATTGAAGTTTAAAAACCACTAACTTTGAATTCAAGACAAAGTGGTGTGATTTAGACAACATAGGTCACATTTTTGACTTGCGCACATCAAACAACCACTTTGTGTTATTTTCACTTACTCATCATTCCTCCCTCATCCTTAATCACTTTATCCTTATCCCTTATCATCACTAATCACTCCCTATTTGTCTCTCATCATATTTAATCACTCCCTCATTAGCCCTCATTATCCCTCGTCATCTCTAATCACTCTCTCATCCTCCATAATCACTTACTCATTGACCTTCACCGTCCCTCTTCATCTGTAATCATTGATTCATCATCTTATCATCCCTAACCACTTATTACTCATCCATAATAATCCCTAGTCACTCACTCGTCATCCCTCATCATCCCAAATCACTCATTCATTGACCCTCACTATCCCTCATCATCCCTAATCACTCCCTCATCGTCCCTAATCATTCCCTCATTGACCCTCACTGTCTCTCATCACCCTAATCACTCCATCATCTCTTATCATCCATAATCACTCCCTCATCATCCTCATTGCACTTCACCATACCTCATAAACATCAAGGTAAACATATAGTCATTTTTTAGGTTTTTGTGCCTTCCAAATTGCTTGTTGGAATTTTTAGGAGTCATAGGTTTTTCAAAATTGAAGTTTACAAACCATTGACTTTGTATTCAAGTCAAAGTGGTGTGATTGAGGTAACATAAGTCATATTGATGACCTATGCACATCAAACGATCACTTTGTAGTAATTTCACTCACTCATTATCCCTCCCTCATCCCTAATCACTTCCTCCTCATCCCTCATCACCCATAATCACTCTCTCATTATTCTTAATTATTCCTAATCATTCCCTTATTGATCCTCCCCATCCCTCATCATTTCTAATCACTCCCTCATCATTATTGATCACTCTTTCGTTGACTCTCATCATCCCTCATACTCCTTAATCACTCCATCATCCCTATTCAATCCCTTCTTGTCCATAATAATCCCTAAGCACTCCCCCCTCATCCCTCATCATCCTTAATCACTAACTCATTGACCCTTACCATCCTTCATCATCCCTAATCACTCCCTCGTCATCCTTAATCACTCCCTTATTGGCCCTCACCATCCCTCATCATCCCTAATCACTCTCCCCTCCTCCCTCATAATCCCTAATCAATCCCTCCACCTCTTCATCAACCTTCACCATCCCTCATCATCCCTGATCACACCCTCATTGACCCTCACCATCCATCATCATCCCTAATGATTCCCTCATCATCCCTACTCACTCCCTCCTTGTCCCTCCTCATCCCTAATCACACCCTCCAATACCTTGAAGGTAGGTGTAGTGGCTTCCCACTTATGCTTGATTAGATTATGTTATAATTTCAATTTTTGATCATTCAAATAAGACCCAAGGAAACTCTTATTTCATTCATCTTATTTCACTCAAATAAGGAACTCAAATATATCATTTGATTTTTTGGTGAGATTCAAAGATATATATGGTAATCCATACCCAAATCATGGAGAGAGTGTGTATCCAAATCCCTAATCCAAAATAAATAGGTAGGCAAGTGAGCAAAGGGTGGGATAAAATTGTATTACTTACATATATAGATTGGGATTTGGGCATCTAAGGCACCCCTTTATTTCAATATTACTTATGATTAGGTCCCTTATATGCTAAAAGTGACACAAAAACACCATGTCCACTTATGATCAAGGTAAATACAAACAATAGTCCCACCACACTAATGAAACCCATGCATAGTGACGTCCATTCAATGATGTTGAGCAATTGAAACCAACTATTGTATTAATAGGGTAGGAATTAACCATCGCATCATGTTACCCACACTTGTATTTCATTATGTATCACATCAACTCATGAAATATGTATAAATATGACATCGATCTATTCTATGATATGGAAAGTGTTGGGATTATTTTCCTTTAAATGGGCATGACTTTATCTAGGCACACACCTAAGCGATGAGTCTAACTTGCTAACATGTTGTTATTTCACGTAAGAATGAGTTCTTGTGTGCTCACTCGAAGCATGCATCAAGGGACTAGTTCCTATTGGTTTTGTTACGTGAAGTTGTATTTGTCCAACTACTTAGATAGGGGCATTTGAACACATACACAATACTAAACTCATTATAAAATCCATATCTAACTTAGCACACATTCATTACACAATGATCAAAAAGAAAAATATGTCATAAATGATAACTAATAACCTATACTCCATAATTAGTTGAACAAAAAACATAAATGATAACTAGCAATGTTAACTCCATAGTTAGCTAAATAACAATATTAAGTCAACACAGGCTTCATTCATCATATTCATGAGTGATCTTTAAATAATACACATTTGTAGAGTTACAATGTAACTAACTCATATAAACTCTATCAATAACATCCAACTAAACAAAAACATTCCAAAGTTCATCATAAGGGTATTTATACTTGGTTTTCCCCAACCAAGCAGTGACAAAAGTAATTATAATCAAGGTGACTCACCAATGGTCATCAATACAATTGAGTGTTAGTAGCCATTTACATTAAGTTCCTAAGGACCTAGGCCTTTCTTCTCTTATATTCCTTATTTGATATTGGATCCTCATCACTGAGCTCTTATCTCCCCAGGTATAATGATGGATTTGTGCTTGACTTACTCTCTTTCATCCCTAAAAATTGATCCATAATTGTTCTCTGCTTTCCACATGCTCCCCAAATCTTTTTCTAAGTTTTGAGTTCTTCATTCTCAGGTTCTCTATTTAACATGCACATTTATTCCATGAGATTTGTTCCTTCTTCACCATGGACTGTTGTACTATGGTCTTCCATGCCACTTTTTTTGCATCGTGCCTCTCCGCATTGATTATTCCTAAAAATCAATTAGCCAAAACTAGGGACCCAACATAACCCCACATCAAGCCATTAATTTATCCTGGACTAAGCATTATTCTTAGGCCCTACCAAAAACTCATATCATGTTTGCTCAATTTGATTTTTAATACCTTCTCAATGGTTCAAGGCATTCTGCAACTTGGATGTTATTTCTTCTAGTACCGCTTTGAGTTTCTTGGTATCCTTAGGTTGTTTGAGACATTCGCTTGCTTTATTGACCAAATGCTCAAGGGATGTGGGAGCATCCTTATGAATGATTTTAATTGAAGTGACCTCAGTGATAACCTATCCTTGAGTGCCATGAAGTTTGTATTTATTTCATGATGGTGAGTGTTTATTGTATCCTCCATAGCCTCCACATATTTGACTACTTTAGTGCACTCTTTACAATCTTTTATTAACAAGGCACTATCCACCAAATATTATCATTAAAGATCTTTTACCTGGAGTCTAGCTTCCAAAAAATTTCCAGGTCATGCCAACTTTTCAAATGGGAATGGTATCTCCAACTCTATGTAAGAAGCTTTTTCCTCCTCTACTACTTTAGTGAGCTTTTCCATTACCTAAGTCTGTTCATTTTGGGGGATGGATTGGTCTTTGAATCATTTCAATAAATGTTCTACCAAGGTCTCTATTTTATCCACTACCTTGTTAGAAAGGGGCACCCCATCCATAAGCATTGGTTCTTGTCTCAAAATTATTTTACATATGTTAAATGTTTTAACCTTGGCCATTGTTTCAATTTCCAATTGGCACTTGACCTTGACCAATTCTTCTTCAAGCTTCATTCTCATGATGATCTTGTTTTGATATAAAACAACCATTTTTGCATGATTCTTTTGGGCTCATTGGGCATCAAACTCAACAAGGCATTTGCTTTACAACCTCATGTGCTAATTTTAAAAGTGTCATATTAGCCTATGTCATAGTAAACTGTTGAGGGTCTACCCAAAGGGTATCTAGAACTATTATGGCTTCTAGATCTAATACCAGACTATCTGATGGCATCTCAAAATAAAATTATTTATTATAAATATCATAAGATAAAGACAAATCCTATTGAGTCTACTCAAATGTGTCCTCCGGTGCAAAATGTGAAAACATGTACAAGTGCTTCTCTATTACTCCCCTTTAATATTAGGTGTGTAGGGTCATGGTTTCATCAATTTTCTATGGCCATTTTTGGATGGATTCATCAACCATATATTTCCCCTTAGAGGGATATCACTCGAGTATTTTGACATCTACATCTTCTCTATAGTGGTTGGCCCTGATGTCAAACTCACTCATTTCTAAGGATGTGTTGGAACCATCCCTCTCTTCACCAATGATATCTTTAATTTCCTCTTGTGCCTCCTCGAGGGTGGTTTCTTCACACTGCATCGATGAAAGTGTCTTCTCAAATTTTGAGGTAACTTGCTCTTCTTCTTCTGCAACAACTTCTTTTTGTAGTGTCTCCTCTAAATTTTCTATTTTATCTTCTAAGTCACCATCCTTAGGCACCAATGTTTTATGTTCCAAGGGAACAGTTTGTGTCATTAAATCTGGGCCTTTAGGGTGACTTATAGGTGGAGTTTCCTTGGGGGGTACTAGGACAGTCCTTTGTTGCTTTGCATGATATAATTAGGCAATGGTACTGGCATCATGCCCTTGACACTTTTGCTTCTTCTTCTGTAACATTAGCAGAGGTGGGATTTTCTCTTTTTCATGTTCCATGCCCTTTGATGATTTCTTCTTGGGTTTCAACATGTAAAATAAAGAATGAATTGAATTGCTAACCAAAATCTACTGGACCTTGATGTTGGTTTTATCTAACTCTAGCCTTTCCCTATATGTCTTCTTCTTGGGGTATACATACAAATGGTAGAGGGTGTGATTCTTCGCATCAATCTTCTCAACAACAATGTTCATTGGTTACGGATCATAGATTCAGTTGGCAATGTTTATGAATTATTGAGTAATGAAAGCATATGGTAATTTCAACCATCCAGACAATTCTTTAGAAGGATCCATTTGGATGTGCACTAAGGAAAAGTGTTGCTTCACTGGGAACTTTGTTTGGTCCCCAACCTATCCAGGTAAGTATTTTGTAATGCACCACTCATTCTTAAAGGCTTACTTCATCCCATCATACCATTATTTCATTTTGATCTTAAGGGATGGAATTATTGAGCCAAAAAAAAAAAATGCTTTGAACCACTCTACAGGGGACTTATTTTTGGGATGGGACACCCATTTAAATTATTTAGTGGTGTATTTAGGTACATAATCTCTTCAAACACCAATAACAAAAAGAAAGTACCCCACACAAACTTTTGGTTTGGTAGGTGATGGGCTTTCTCTACATCCATGATAATCTTCTTAGCAAAGTATTGTGCCCAATTTTACTTCACTCCCAACGTAAGTTGTTGAGAAACATAAATATGGGCCATATCCACCTCTTTCCACCTATCGATGCATCCAACCTTGGTCATGATGATGCACATAACCATTTTGAGGGTGGGATCTTAGAGACCTATGATATGCATATCATGGCCTTGTTTTTGATACTCAAGTATCATTGCATTCTTTTCAATGTCTTCTTGGTCATTCAAGTCATAAGCAAGGTCTGCATGCAAACACTACAACCCTGTGACTTTGCTTATCCACTCTGATATAATCCACATCTAATGCCCAGAAAAGTATAAATAGTCTTCATGCACTCACAAAATAAAAAACTTTATTACTTCAACTGGCTTCCCAAAATATGGAAGATTAATTGATTGGAAGAGTGTTGCATCATTAAGAGTATTTAAAATACTCAAATCATTTACCAACTCATTCCTCATGTTTTGGTGCTCTGGTTGATAGTTATGTTATAGTTCCACTTTATTGTCAGGTTAATAATGGTTATAATAAAAAAAGTTACAAGTGGGAAAATTAGATACCCAATTCTATATGTACAACATCACCTAAAGGTATTGCATTTCCTCAACAATAGTAGGGGTGGAGAGTTACAACATCCTTCTTATTAATCTGACATGCCATTCCTAACTTTGTGTCTTCTTTATCTCGCTATAAAAACTCTTTTGTGCATACCCTAAGCTCTTCATATACCACCTCTCTATTCAACATAGGCTAAACACCCACACTTTCTAAATCTTCTCTCTTTGGTATCATAGGTAAAGGCTCACTATGCTGGGCATTTTTCTTCAGCCATATCACCCTTCAAGGAGCCCAAAGATTGAGGTGCAGTCATCCAATCCTCCCAAAAGAATACATGGTTACCTCATTATCTCTATTAGAAGTAGCTACTGAGAGGGGGGATTGAATCAATATACAATAATGCATATTCAATTGCAAAAATCATTCCATGAAGCATACATAAACTTGATCTAGCAACAACATCATGAAAGCACATACATCTAAAGCATGAACAAGAGCATACATCACATAAACACATCATCTATGTGGGAAACCCTCATGGGGGATAAAACCCAATGAAAATTGTAATATGGACTATAGTCTTATAATAAAAATATCCAAATTTAGTGAGACACCCATCCCACAAGGAGCTATAACCCCTATCTAGTTGAGCACCCACACAACTAGCCTTTTGTAAGCTTTACCATGCAAAGATGAACCAACCCCCTAGGAAACCAAGCACCCACTCAGCTACCTTAATCTGATCTCACCTATGATCTGATGTAAAACACACCTAATGATGGACTCCTCTTGATTGCACTCTTCACCCCTCAATCTCTCTCAAACAACCTCTAGGGATTACTCATTCGTTATGCCTCTTCTAGGATCATTAGGTCCAATGACCTATGTGTTCACCTACATCAACTTGATCATATAAGAATTAATAATCCTCTTCACTCTCTAATGGTCCTTAATGACCTTTACCTTATCTCTCAAAGGTTCACCCCTTCACTTAGCTCCACATTATCTCAACTAACACAAATATGTTAATTAGGCCTTATACTTATACCACTCTCTTGGCCTAACACATTTTGATTAGCAAAGATGATTCACACACCCATATTACACTTTAAATAGGTATCCAAACATGTTACATGGGTGAGACACTCCACTTAATATGTCATACAATGTCCTTAAGACCCAAATCCTCCATTAGGTCTTAATGAGACCTAAAGTAATTAGGTCTATTCATGCACACATTACAACTTGGATTCTTTAGACCACCTTTAGACTTCAAAAATATATGAAACACATCAAAATTACCTCCAATATACCATTTATCCCTCCCTTATGGGTTCATTCCACCTAGAACACCAACTCACCACTTGAACCTAACAATTAGGTCTCCTCACTCTTTAGGCCTTCATACACAGAAAACACTGTCTCAAACTTATTAAGAAAACACTCAAATATTTCACATAGACATATGATTATATAACATGGGTGAAACCTTAAAGACCTATGAAACACATATAAATCCATTAGGCACTCCAACACAGGCTCTAAGCACTCAAATCACCTCTCTCAAAATGACCACTTAGATTGGTCACACATAGTCAAAGCATTTTGACTCTCTCTATTTTATTAGGGATAAACTATGACAAAAAACAACTTATTATGATACTTTTAGACTTATAAAACATCTCCATACTCATTTTATTCTTCATCTCACCTCAAAACTCTTCCAACATACTTCTGCAAAGTGGTCACTCATACTACCAGTGCATCCAAAACCACAATCAAGAATGTTTATATCAAAAGTAAATTTTTTCCAAAACACTATAAAAAAATACATGCATAGACACCTAATGAATTCAAGGTAATCATACATCTCATTAGGGTCTTCAACTTAACCTGTACAACCTCAAAATCTTCTTTGGAATAAGCTCACTTAGAGCCACTAATGACTGTCAATAACTAATCAACAAAATTTGACTTTATACAATAGTATGGGCATAAATATGATCTATAAATATATAAAGGTCATATTAAAACATCATTATCAGACCTTAAAATGTTTATATCATATAATCCAATGGCAATTTTATCACTGTCCTAGGTTCCAATGTCTTGTCTTACATAGACTGGTCACTTTATAAGTTCCTTCTAGCTAGTTTATGGACACCACCAACACTTTCCAACCAATGGAACATAAGTAATAGGCTTAAAAAAATTTAAAAATTTATTGGATCCAAATCTAATCACCTAAAATACTAACCTAAACACATATTCACTTTGACTAGTTTTTCCTCAATGTTTTCACTGTTTGCAGATTTAGCGATTAACCAACTCATATGCTCAAAATGATTGGTACAGAAGATGAAAATTTCCAAAATAATTCAATATAAATCAATAAAAAGTATTTAAATTCAACCTATAATATCTTTCATGCATTGACTCAGTCAACGATTCTTGTAGCACCAAATTATTTAGAAATAACCATATTTATGTACTTTCTGCTCACTGCCCTGATACACCGTTACCACCTAGAGATACCTGGAGGAGTCCTTTACAGCTTAGAATAATCAAAATTGGTATAAAAATCCATTCTTGGCCATATCCAATAATATTTATCTATATGGGTCACTATAAGGGTTTTTAGGAGGGTTTTGACCAGTTTACATTCTTAACAAATGTTCATAAAGCTCTATCCCTCAATCCACTACAAAATAATTAGAAACCCTTATTAGGTCCATGTTCCACCTCTTAAAAAAGTATCAGGTCACCATGAAAACATTACACATGCCAATGAGTATCATAAACTTCTTCTTAGGTTTGGAAACCTCCAATTTGCATGCACAAAATACTTTCTAACGTACTATCTTGCTTTCTCTTTATTCTCAAAAATTGAATATTGGTTAACAATTTTAAACCACCTTATCAAACATAATTCCATGCTTACATGGAATCTGACACCTTGACAACTCACCTTGACCCTCCATTTAGACCTCACTAGGTTTCTATGCACACTAGGTCTAGGACTGCAAGTCAAAATTGGATATAATAAGCACTTGAAACCATCTTGTATTAGTCTCAAATCATCATCATGTCATATGCACTCATGCCATGTTCAACAACTGCCACCTTCTTCTCCCTAGTCTCATCTCTATCAACACATTAGGCTACCAAGCCTATGCCAACACATTTTTCTCACACTTATCTTCTCTCCTTTGACCTTAAACAACACCTTCATTCTAGATGTAACATGACAAGCCTCAAACAAAGCTCACCTTAGCTCATATACATCTAAACCTGCCTTATACAACTTCAAGCTCAAACTCATCATCATCATGACATCACCATTTTGTCATTACCTTTTACATTAATGCACACATGACATCATCCTTTGACATCAATGACAACACTCTCCAACAATATCACCCTTTGTCATTGATGGCAACCAGGGGTTAAATTTGATTCATGTTTAGGCATCTTTTTATCATTTTACACATAAAATACAGGTAATTTTTTTTGAAGCATATTAATAGATGGTGAAAATTTCATAGAGACTATGATTATGATGTTCAAGTTGAAAAAATGGGTATTTTATATTATAAAGCCTTAAAGCCTAGGTAGCCTAGAACCTACAGGGCTGATGGGCTAGTGAGTTAGTGACCTACGAGCCCTACACAAAATTCAAATGTTGAATGACCGTAGCCTAACCCTACTGGCAACTGCCCACTTGGAACTTTGGAAGTTGGCCAATGGCACTAGTAGTCTAGCAATCTAGTAGGATCAAATTAATTTTTTAAGTATTAAACAAATGATTACAAACTATGGATGACCACCAGGGGGATTTTGATATCTTCAGTTATCAACTTCTCATTAATACATATCTAATAAGTGAATCCGTGATCTTCATCTGATCAATCATCGCACATAAATTATTATTCATTTTCTTAATTAAATGATAAAAAATGTCATTCATTTTCAACTTTCAAAAGTTGTTATTAGAAACTCCCCTCATTAATTTTGGATGAAATGTTTTAAAACATTGATATATATTTTTACCTAAAAATAAGGCTTTAATGCCCACAGTTTGGTTGTCATTGAAGAAATCACTGCACTACAAGTCAGATCATCAGGAGGTGGAGGAGCCACATAACATGAAGAAAAGATCATTATCATCATCTTCTAGGTTCTTAACAAATCATTTGAAAGATGTCTTTCATCATGAGTTCAAAATAAGCATACACAATGGTAATTGTAGCTCTTGTTTTATAACGAGCACTGAATTCGTGAACAATAATAACATGTCACAAGAGGCCATGTTTCTCAAGGATTATCCTAGTTTGAAAACAAAGAACATGAAAGGGAGCAGTTTCAGATAGTGCATGGGCTCTATTGTCAGTAAGGATGTGGTGACTAGGCTAAGAAATAATGGTACACTTTTTCTCATCCCTCCCAAACCAAAACATATTCAACACTCTATTGGATTAAATACAAAAATCATAACTCCATTTGTTCATAATTATGAAATTCATGGAGTAGTCAATGAAGCCTGCACCTATGTCAAGTCTAGTAGTCAATGCTATACAAATACTAGAGCCTTGAAAATCCATCACCTCAAAATCCATGCAGGCAAGAAATTTTGCAATTTCATATTGTTATCTATAATTTGTTCTTATTTCAAATTTAACTCAACCATCTTCTCTCTCTCTCTCTCTCTCTATATATATATATATATATATATATATATATTTTGTTTTCACTATAATGTGTTGATGTTTCATTCATATATTTTCTTTAATTGTCTTGTCTTGATGCTTCAAGAAACATGGTCAGACCTAAGGTTTTTAATGGACTATTTTTCAAAAATTATGCTAGTTTTTGATAAAATTTTCAAATTTAAAATTCATCAATCAGAGTTTTATTATTTATTTTTAGTAAAATAAATATAAAATTATTAAATTTGATAAGTAAATTTAATTTTTAGTAAAATTTATCAATCAAAATTTTATTATTTGTTTTCAATAAATTAAATATAAAATTTGGCAAGCAAATTTGATGATACACTAGAATAGGATTCAATTAGAACATCATTAGAACAAGATTCTCAACCAATAAATTAAAAGGGAAAGGCATATACACTATGGCCACTAGCATCAGAGCTCACAATTTGATCAATATGTGCTAGGACAGTTTGAGGTATCTTGTGAAAAGGGCCATGATGGTTTGCAGGGTCATTACAAGATGTGTTCTTCACAAGCCTATGAATGCAAGTAGTGATGATAAGTTTTACATTCCTAATGGGTTTGATTTAGTTGTAGGAGAACTTGGAAACTATTCTAAATTGGAGGAAATATATGTGTCCAATCCCAGAGGTGTTTTGAACTATTTCTTTGTGGTTTATTCCTAAAAGACATTGGTCTTAAACTTATCAAAATTTATATGTACTTTTAAGTATAAATTGATTCTTGTTTGCTGAAGAAAAAATTGGGAGAGTACTACACTACAATGTTTCTAGGTTGTAATGTATTAGAAAAATTTGTTTCAGCAGTACATGTTCTGAATAGGGTAAACTTTGAAGTTTGATCCATTGTGACAAACTGAGAACTAAGAATTCATTATCCAGATGAATACCTATTAATATAGAAAATGCAATTTTTCTAAGTTGTAATGTATTATAAAATTTTGTTTTAGTAGTACATGTTCTGAATAGGGTGAACCTTGAAGTTTGATCCATTGCAATAAACTGAGAACCAAGAATTCATTGTATGAGATGAATACTTATTAATATAGAAAATACAATATTTTTGAGTTGTATTAAAAAAAATATTTCAAAAATATGTGTTCTGAATAAGGTGAACCTTGAAATTTGATCCATTATGAGAAATTGAGATTCAAAAATTCATTATATCAAATCAATGCCTATTAATATAAAAAATATAATGTTTCTAGATGAATGCCTATTAATATAAAAATACAATGTTTCTAGATTGTAATGTATTATTATTTTTTTGTTTCAACAATACTTTTTTGGAATAGGGTGAACCTTAAAGTTTCATCCATTTTGAGAAAACAAGAAGTGGAAAGGTCTATGAGATGGCCATTTAACAAGTGGATAATGAGTTAAACCTATTGGTAAACTTCGAAGAAGACTTCAAATGGTTGAAGAATAGAATTATGCAAATAAATTGTTTTTTGGATGAAGCTATTAAAGAGCGCACAAGAAAAAAAAAGTTTGTAAAAAAATGGCTACAAATTGTTCGAGACATTGCTTGGGAGGTAGAGGACATACTAGAAGAATGTGTTGTGGAGTCTATATATGGTAACATTACTCAGTCATGGGATTTGAGCTTTAATCAGTGGATACTTCACCACAAAATGGGGTGAAGAATTTAAAAAAATTAGAGCCATAATGAGCCCTATTATTGAAGAGGGAAAAAAAGTGATCAATATAGAGTTACCCAATGCTGGGGTGTCTAGAAATGAAGCAGCTTCAATGAGTATATCGACACAAGTGAATAAATTAGGTCTCCTACCCAGAGATTCACACCCAATAGAAATAGAGTCGAAGGTCCAACATATGATGGGCTTGCTAGAGAACCCATAAGTTCAAGTTATAACCATTGTTAGAATGGGTGGCATGGGCAAGACATATCTTATCTAACATGTCTACGACACCACAAAATCCAGGTTTGAAATTGCTATTTGGATTTCTATTTCTCAGATCTATTTTGTTAAGAATTTTCAAAGTGACATAGCCTCCCACATACATTTACAAAGTGATGAAAACTTGAAAAGAGAGCAATGTGAAAATGTGGATGGTAAGGTATCTGAGGAGAGAGTAGCTGAATGGATTTTGTCATTATTTCCCTATAACATAGGCAATAACAACAAGCTTTAACTAGTTTCTATATAAAATTATGAAAGTCAAAAATGATAAATGAACATCAAGGTGGCATTAGTGTAAAAATCGTCACAAAAAAATTTCTTGACGGGTAAGGGTGATCATCCAATTTAACCCCTGATGGAAACCTCTTCTTCTCCTTCTCCCCCTTTTCCATTAATGATAAAGTGGATAGAAACAACCACCAAGCTCTCCTTAACATCATGTATGTATTCAAATACTCTTTTAAGTGATCAGGATACTCAATTACCTTCTATGCATATGAATCAATAGCTCCCCATTTGACATACACCAATCTGAACTTGGGATTATTCAATCCTTGGACCTGTTTATCTATAGAATCACAAGATCCAAGTTATCATGCATGAATATTCAATACATTTTCCCAATTATGACTAGGTTTGATCAATTCATCATACAAACTCCTTGAATTCACAATTGTAGCAATCATCTCCATACCTTCATCATGACTGGAGCATCTCATACATGTTTCCCCTCACATCATGAACATCTATAAAATCCACTCAAGCTATCTAAGTTAGCTCCCCCTAACTCCATACTCTATGGTCCTCAATTAGAATCCTCAAGTCATAGTTTATGGCATCTTCAATGGGTCTCCTTTATGTCTGCAAAACAACTCTTCCAAACATTTTGTCTTCTTGAAACAACATGAACATATGAAGCAAGAATGAAAAAAATTCACAACCTGGGAAAGTAACTCTTCATAGCATCAACAGGCATACATAAAATAACACAAGCTATTAAGGCTCAAACCACTGCAAGACATCTTCTCGACCAACACACAGTCAAGCTAGGTCTGAGAGACCTCATATACTGTGACAAAACCTTTGATCACAATTTTGTTTCCCACATGAGATTACAACTATGAAAAGAAAAACATGAACTCATGAAAAATATGACCCTTGGTTAATTTAACCTCTCACCAAGACATCTTCATTTTCATGATAAGGAACATAAGCAATTATGCCAACTTCAACTCTATCTTCATGCAAACTCAGAATGAGACACTCAAAACGTGATATCACCTTTAGACTACTTGAGAACATTTCCATGGAAATATCAACATGTAAATACAACCCATTAGGACCTTATGAGGTCACCATGACATCAAAGAACACTCAACATAATGAAATAACTCTGAAGGAGTACTATAACAACCTCTTTCATACAAGTATACATAAAAACATGATGCTACAGGAAACTTCTCACCTTTAGAATACTATGAATTCCTTCATAGTTTATTCAATATGGCAACAAGACTTATTATTACCATTTTAGGTCATCAATACATCACTTGAGTCATTTGACAATATCGACATACCATCAAGAACACTCTACACTAACTTAGCACACCCATATTCTAAACTTGCTTAAAAGACACTAAACTGAGCTCAAACATGCATTACAAGAATGTCACCTAATGATGGAATAATTGTATGTTATCCACCATCATGATGTTTAATTATCTCCATATATCAAAACTAAGTCATTAACATCATGAACATACACCTTAGGGTTTATAAACATCAAACCCTCAAGTCACTGCCTTTCACCTTTTGAGCTAACTCTTCAAAATTGAGAGTAAACTGATAAAAAAAAGTGCATCTATAGATGCAACAAGACCTTGAGAACCTCTCCAAACACATAAGACAATATCCATGAGTTTCTAAAAATAAAAAATGACTCATCTTGACACATAAATCTATCAACAATAAAGTCCATTACACACAATCACCTTCCATAAAGATTTTCATGCCCAATCACATGTTTCAAACCTTCTCCAATGCATAGAGTAAGGTAAAAAAGAGTTATAAAACTATTTAAATGATTATAATAACTATTAAAATGCTTTATAAAAGTTCTAATACCATTCTACCTTCCCAGGTTTACTAGGAGAAAATCCAGTGCTCTAGAGTCAACTTTGATCCACATTTATTGCACCTATACAAACATTTGAATCAAACCACCACTTGGAAGGTCTTGTACACAAAGTACTATTCAAATTTCATTATCAATTCATCTTGATATAAATTAATTCAAGCCTTATACAATCCATTCCATATTGATATAAATTAATTCAAGCCTTATACAATCCATTCTTTTAAAACTAGTTTCCTTTATGAAATTTCAAATTTCAAATTCCAATGGTCATATTTTCATGCAAAAATGAATATGGGAACAAAAGAAAACAACCTAGGAGACCAAATTTGTACTTGCGTATATTTTAATACACACATTTTAATGACCTAAATTTTGGATCACATGGTATTATCTCATAGGGGAATCCATATATATACCAAACTAATTCTAAGACCTTCACATGTGCCAAAGGTGATGTCATCAATCTACTCACTCAGCTTATTTTGGCAAGTAGACTATAATGAACCAATTAAACACACAAGCACTCCAAAGTCTTACTATCACCTCCAAAAGTAAACAAAAAACTTATTACACCTCATAAGGCCTCTTATTTTCCTCACATAACTTCTCTTGCTTGATTACCACCCAATCCTTCACTTGCAGACCTTTGTTTTTTAAGACACCTACACATACTTGGACTCATCATGCTAACTGATCAAGAGAGCTCCTTGAATAGGCTCTTTCACCTACTTTATTTTTGATTTTAGATTTATTTTCAGTATAGTCCTTCTTATTCAATATTTCTAGTGCCAATATGTAGATCTCTATGTAGGCTTAAACTTTGATCTTCATAAACTTATCCATCACTGCAAATAAGATGAATATTGCCTTCAACACACCTCAAGCTACTTAGGATCACCTGTAGGTTGTCAAGCCTCCTTCAAAAGTGTGGATATGATACCAATTGTTGGAATTATAAACTAAGGAGGGGGGTGAATCATTAGACAATAATGCATATTCAGTTCTAAACATCATTCCATGAAGCATACATAAACTTGATATAACAACATCATGAAAACACATACATCCAAAGCATGAATAAGAACATACATCACATGAACACATCATCTATGTGGAAAACCCTCATGGGGGATAAAACCCACTAAAACCTAAAATTTTGACTACAATAATATAATAACAAGATCCAAATTTAGTGAGACATCCATCCCACATGGAACTATAACCCTTATCTAGTTGAGCACCCACACAACTAGACTTTTACAAGCTTCACCTTGTAAGGAGGAACCAAGCACCCACTCAAATACCTTGATCTATTCTCCACATTTTATTTGATTTCAAACGCACCTAATGATTGAATCCTCTTATTTTCACTCTTCACCCCTCAATCTCTCTCAAACAACCTTTAGGGCTTACTTGTTCATTCTGCCTCTTCTAGGCTCATTAGGTCCAATGACCTGTGTGTCCACCTGCATCAACTTGATTAAAAACTAATGATTGATAATATTCAATCTATTATGGTACTTAATGACTTTTAACTTCTCTTTCAAAGGTTTTCTCCTTTATTTAGCTCCACATTCTCTCAACTAACACAAATAGGCCAATTAGGCCTTGCACTTATACCACTCTCTTAGTCTAACCCATCTTGGTTGGACAAGATGCTTCACACACTTTTATTAGAATTTAAATATCTTTTGACACATGTTACATGGGTGAGAAACTCCACTTCATAGGTTAGCCAATGTCCTTAAGACCCAAATCCTCCATTAGGTCTTAATGAGACCTAAAGCAATTAAGTCTATTCATGCACACATTACAACTTGGATTATTTGGACCACCTTCAGCCTTAAAAAATGGATGAAACACATAAAAAATTCCTCAAATATACCATTTATCACTGCCTTATTGGTCCATGCCACCTGGAACACCAACTCACCACTTAAACCTAGCAATTAGGTCTCCTTGTTCTTGAGGCCTTCAAACACATAAAACACTATCTTAGAATTATGAAGAAAACACTAAAATATTTCACATATCCATATGATTAGATCACATGGGTGGAACCTTTAGGACCTATGATACACCTCCAAATACATTATACACTACAACATAGGCTCTAAGTACTCAAATCACCTCTCTCAAAATGACCACTCAAACTGGTCACACACAATCAAAATACAGTCAAAGAATTTTTATTCTCCATATCTGATCATGAAAAAAAAATGAAAAAAATGACTTATTATGATCCTTTGAGACTTATAAAACATATCCATACTCCTTTTATTCTTCAACTCATCTCGAAAATCTTCCAACACACTTCTACAAAGTGGTCACTCAAATTGTTATTGCATCCAAAAACACAGTCAAGAATGTTTAGATCAAAAGTACACTTTTTCCAAAATAATACGAAAATAAAACACATGTGAAGACACCTCATGACCTTAGGGTAATTGTATATCTCATGAGGGTCTTCAACTCAACCTCTGTAACCTCAAAATCTTCTTTACAATAAGCTCACTTAGAGCTACGAAACACTATCAATAACCAGTTAATAAACTTTGACTTTATAAAATAGTATAGGCAGAAAAATGATATATAAATATATAAATTTAGTATTATAACATACTTATCACACCTTAAAAAATTTATATCATATTCTCCAATGGCAATTTTGCTTCAACAAATTATTCTCACTGTCCTAGGTTCCACTATCTTGTCTTACATAGATTGGTCACTTTGTAAGATCCTTATAGATAGTTTATGGACACTACCAAAACTTTAAAACCAATGTAACATAATTATTATGTCTCAAAAAAATACCCCAAGTTATTTTATCTAACCCTACTCACCTAAAACACTTCCCTAAACACATATTCACTTTAACTATCTTTTCCTCACTATTTGTAGATTTAATGACTAGCCAACTTGTATGCTCAAAATAATTGACATAAAAGATAAAAATTTCCAAACCAATTACATATACATCAATAAAAATTCTTGACCTTAAACCTGAAATATATTTCATTCATTGATTCAGTCAACCCTTCTTGTAGCACTAAATTCTTCATAAATAAACATATTTATGCACCTTTTACTCATTTCCCTGGTACACCACTACCACTTGGATATTCATGGAGGAGTCCTCTACAACTTCCAATAGTCAAAATTTTTCAACCAATCCATTTTGGGCCATATCCATTAAGATTTCTCTAAATGGATCGTTATAAGGGTTTCTAGGAGGGTTTTGACCAATTTACATTCTTAACGAATGTTCATAAAGATCTATCCCTCAATCCACTAAAACATACTTAGAAACCCTTCTTAGGTCCATTTTACACCTATACCAAAAGTATCAAGTCACCATGAAAATATTACACATGCCAATGAGCATCACAAACTTCTTCTCGGGCTTGGAAACCTCCAATTTACATGCACAAAATACTTTCTTATGTACTATCTTGATTTCTATTTATTCTCAGCACTTAAATCTCGATCAACACATTTAAACCATATTTAAAAACATCATTACATGATTTCATGGGCTCTGACACCTTGAAAAATCACCTTAACCCTCCATTTGGACCTCAATAGGTCTCTATGCACACTAGTTCTAGGATTACAAGTCAAACTTGGATATAACAAGCACTTGAAACCATCTTGTACTAGTCTCAAATCATAATAAACATGTCATATGCACTCATGCCATGTTCAAAAGCCACTAAAATTCTTCTCCCTAGTCTCATTATGCTCAACACACTAGGCTACCAAGCCTATGCCAACGCATTATTCTCATACTTGCCTTCTCTCCCTTGAACTTAAACAACACCTTCAGGCTATATGTAACATGTCAGGACTCAAAAAAATCTCACCTTAGCTCATATTCATCCAAACCTACCTTTCATAACTTTAAACTCAAACTCATCATCATCATGACATAACCACTTTGTCATTACCTTTGACATCAATGCACACATGACATCATCCTTTAACATCAATGACAACACACTCTCCAATAATCTCACTTTACTCTCCTGATTCAACACCCTCTAATGGTAGAATTTGACCTCTATAACCTATAAATATGTAAACCTATGTGTCCTTACACACTTCCCAACATTCTACATATTTATCCCAACTACTTCACCCTATAATGCTTTAAAATGGTCTCAAATTGTTGATTTTCACTCGATTGGAATCTTTAAAATCACTCTTTTAGCAACTCAACAATGTTCTTTTAGTTATGTAATTTTCAAATGTGGCAATAGTAAAATGTGAAATGGCCATCATTTACCATTTTATAGACTTGAGGGGGTAACTCACATTTATTACCCCATTACCTCTACTATCACTTCATACAATAAATACAAGTAATGGTATTGCCACGATGTGTACTTGACACACTTTCCATTACCAATGTTATCCTTATATTAAATATATGTCCCATCCTCCATTTTTCTCTAAGTGCATGACAACTATAAAAAAATTGAAAATTTTCCATTCTCAAGGTGGGAATCTCACTTCTTTACTTTCGCTTATCTTAGTTGTTACACACCACATCCTGCATACCCTTTTATCATAACACTTCTACTTATGTGTCCTTCCTTCTATGAACTTTCCCATTAAGCATTTATTTGGTACTCCATAGATTTTACTTTTTATACCCTTACCCCGCACCAAAAGTTGTTTGTGGTCCTCCATGACATTACAAAGAAATACAAAAAATAAAGAAGAAAGTGTTGACCCAAAAACTACCCAAGGGTGTGCAACTAGTGCCACTCTTTATTGAAAATAATCAAAGTATTATACTAAACTAGTGGTATATGCCTTATTACTAAAAATAAGACTATTTAGAATGGTAGGGCCTCAACCAACTACCATTAAAATGGCCAAGAAGGAATTAACCATCAAGCCACTTCAATTTACACATGCTGGTGGGATACATATTATGAATAATGAATAGGCCATCCTAGTGGACATGAATCTTTCTTAAGTGACGTGAAAACTTGGAGTCATGTACTAAAAATTGCATGCCTAGAGCAAGTCTTGTTCTTCAAATGATGATCATGCAAGGCCTTTTGTTTTCATTTCTCCACTCCTTGACTTTAATGAGTGAGAAACTAGGTCTCATCCAGCTACAACAAAGCATCTAGACACATTTTCAAGGAATATTCATCATTTAGTCAACTAATGTGCACAATTCAAATAGAATAAACAAAGAATTCAATCAAATGAACTTCTTCATTACCAAACACAAGATTAAATGGTGTGCTCTTGTTCAATCATTTGTAAGTGGTTTGATATGCCCATGACATTGTACACATGCAATCATCACTATCAGTGCATCCGATATTACATATCTTAGTTAGGGTATTACTCAAGATCTTATTGAATGCCTCAGTTTTATCATTGGCCTGAGGATGATACGATGTAGTTTGTGATCTATGCTCATGATTTGAACCAAGAGAATGCAGATGGTCTCATTAAATAAATGGGTTCATCAGTCATTAATCAAACTTAACGAACATCCAAACCATATAATGATATTCTCTCAGAATAACCTTGTAATAGTGGTACCGGTATAATCCATAGTTGTCACAACTCAACCCAATCATTAAGATAATCAGTAGTAATGATAACATAGTGTGCACTAGTACACCTTATTGCTAGGTTGATGGGGCTAATAAAGTCAATAACCCACTTTTCAAATTGTTCATGTGCCAAGATAGGATGAAAGGGCATATAATCCCTTCGGTTAGACTTTCTCATATGCTATCAAATGTCACACTAGCATGCATAAATTTTGGCATCTTTAAACAAGGTAGGCCACCATAAGTCAGCCAAAAGGACCTTCCATATTGTAGCTTGATCGTCATAGTATCCTCTAGTGACACCCTCATGAACTTTGCAAATAACCTCAGTGTACTCATGATGCATGACGCAACAATGTAACACTTCATCTCACCCTATCTTATAAAGGTCACCCTCTATAAGCTAGAATGGAGGTACACGAACAACCAAATACTTATCTTTTTGAGTGTTACGGTGAGCTAGTGTTGAACCCATAATCATAAAGGTAATGATATCTTTCAACTCCTTAGGCACATGCATGACTTGGAAAAGTTTCATGTTAGGCAAGTCATCTTCAATGGTGCACACTGATTCACCAGATTCAATATGCGATAGATGATTAGGGCCATAGTTGGACTTATCAAGTTTCACCATTACTAGGAACTAGAACTTTTGGAACAACATAATCCACCGATAAATGTGCCCATGTAATACCAACTTATTTATTAAGTACTTTAGTTCTTCATGGTCCATAAAAAAGATGAATGAAGTGGCTAATAAGTACTGATAGAACTTTTAAAGGGTGTAAACTATAGATAAGGCTTCGTGCTCTATAGTTGTGTAGTTTCATTTAGCTGGATTAAGCTTTCTAATTACAAAATAGATACGGTGGTCAAGGTTTCCCTCACCATTTTAAGCAAGGATAACACCTACCACCATGCCAGAAGCATCACAATGAACGTGAAAAGGATTTTTCCTATCTGGAAACTAGAGAATATGGGTGGTAATAAGCTTATCGTTGAGTGTAACAAATGCTTGTAGGTGATCATTGGTCCATACAAACTAACCATTTTGTTTCAATAATTCCTCCAGTGGCACAATAATCTTAACAAACCCACAAATGAATTTCCTATAATATCTAGTTTGTCCTAGGAAGATGTCTACCTCTCATTGTGTGGTCAGTTTTAGAAAGCAAAGTATAATAGCAATCTTGGATAGATCTACCAAGAGTCCATCATGACATATGACATGACCTTGTAAAATGCCAAAGGGGGTAGCGAACACACATTTCTTCATATTCATTGAAATCTAAAGGTTCTGATAGTGCTTATTCATTAGTCAAAGATTTGAATAGTGGTCTTGCACTAAGCCATAAATAGTCCAATTATAAAGGTAGACTTGAAGGAACTTATGAATAAAGTCCTTGAAAGCCTTGACTATGATTTGGGAGAACACAACAAGAGCATTTTTAAACCCAAATGGAATTACATTATAATCAAAGGATATCCACTTATTAAATGTGGTCTTTGGCTTATCCTCTTCTGTAATCTAAACTTGATGATATCCAAAAAATCCATCCATAAAAGTATAGATTTCACACCTAGAAACTCCCTTAAATATCTCTTTAGTAAAGGACGTAAAAAAGGGGTTAGTTATGAAAGCAATGTTAAGTACTTGATAATCCACACATACCCAAATACATTATCCCTTCTTGATACTAATAACCATGGGGCTCACCCATTCAGATTTGTCTATAGGAGGAATGACTCCTACTCACAACACGCTATCAATTTCTTCATTAAATCAAGCATGCAAGTTGGGATTAATACGATATGGCCTCTTCTTGATAGGTCAAGCTCCCTCTACCAACTTTATGTGCATATTGCCTAAGGAAGAATGCACTCCTTTCATTTAGTATAGTTATATGGGAAGGCATATTGATACTATTTTAACATTTCAAACACATTAGAGATCTATGTATGATCCATAGGATTTTCGTATGGTTTGGAGAAATGTGGAAAATACTTATATTCCACATCATATTTTATTTTCCTACCGTAACAATCTTTTATTAAAAATATCTATTTTAAAATGGTAATAATTGCAATTGGATGTTTTATTTAAAAACCTTTGTTCCAATTTAATTATCCCTTATCATTTTGTGTTTGGTGCTAAACCAAATTCCAAAGATTAACATGCACATTTAGCCATCTTTTACTCCACTTGCCTTTTTGCATGGTAGGGAGTTTTTCATCCACATATACTTTGGAAAGTTATAATGGTTTAACTTAATTTTAGTGCCCACACTTAAAGCACTTTATTCACTCCACTTCTCACATGGAGATTTACACGGGGTTTAATATCTTTTACACTTTATACCATGCATACCTTCACCCCCTTCCATGTGGACCATTCACTTTTAAAATGGTTGGCGGTTTGACTTTGGTGGTAGTGTGGAAAGTTTTTGTGATATATTTTAATTCTATAATCCTCATATGTTTTATTTCAACCCTTTACCCCTTAACAACTACATGTGGATCAACCACCTTTACATGGTCGATGGTTTTACATGGTTGGTTGTGTTGGTAGTATCGTGGACCATATTATTTATGGGTAAGTGTTTTGATAAATTAAGCATGGGAATTTTGAACCACCTATATATTATGGTATATTGATGCCTCAAAAGAGGGCACTCAAGATTTGAGGCTGTGGGAAACCTTTAGAATAGATGCGCATGTTTCTAGTTGACAGAGGCTGAGGATGGTAGAAAGAGCTTGCAAAATGAGAGCTCACAAGTAGATTTCGAGCATGGGTGAGGAGACTATATATTGAGAAAATGTCTTCAATTGTCCGAGAAATAATTTTTGAATAGTCCCAATTAGAGGCATGGTCAATTCATAGTTAAAGATCGATCTATTTTGATGCTTAAGCATCGATGTTACAAGGCTCATGAATATGTGATTGGGTATTAATAGGAAAGATCAACTTGAGTATATGGTTTACAAGATTTTCTATTTGGTAGAAGCCATAATAGTTACTAGTATCAATGGAAGGTACATGAGCTCATCAAGGGGGCCAAACATCTATTTCTAATGTTGAGCCTATGTTTAGATGTGTGGGCATCGGTTTTGTTTTGAAGGCAAGCCAAAACATATAGCATTGGAATATTTTGAGTTGAATTGAGAAGGTATTGGCATTTTAATTTTGGAAGGCCATGGGAAAATGACTCAAGACATGACTGCATGGTGCATATGGAGACCAAGCCTAAAGTTATATTTTGTTCTTCTATTTTTCATGGACATCAACTAGGGATATTATATATATATGGTCATTTAATTAAAAGAGATATGCAGTCTTAAATATGGAAGCCAATACGTCTATAACACTGATTGCGTATTTGGCAGACTGAGCTCGAGTACACATCTATTTGTAAAGGTTGGTTGGGCCTTGGTAAATGCATTTTTAATTTATAGGTACATGACTATTTCATTAAATGCATAGAATTGAATTTGGCAAAGATGTCTGTTTATTTTGTATAGAAAAAACTTGTCACCTGAAAGTTATGGCATTATAAGCACACATCGTGAATGGAAAAATAATTATAATATGTCCATTTGTTAAAGGGTATGATGCCATGATGGTTATTGTTTCAATTTGTAGGCAAACATAGTATGAGTTTGTGTTATGGGATTTATATTTGGTAAAGGTCATTAGAGTTGAGTCTGTGATACGTTTGCATAGGGACAAAGCTGAGTCTATTGTCTTATACATTGTAGGTACAAATATGAGCCTATGGTAAATCATTTTCCTTTACTTTATGGTGATAGACAAGGAAGAAATATATTTGTGTATTGATACATAAAGAGACCTATAATTATGTAATTTTTATTGCCTTTATTATTTTATAAGGCCTTTGGCCATAGAGGGATGTATATAGTTACCAGGTTATTATCAAGAGAGGTAGGTCTATAATTACCAGAGGTACTCCTATTTATTATTATGCCCATATTTTAAGAGTTTTTCTAAGTAATCTTAGTGGAGATTATGAAACCCATTTTTATGGAGATGAGATATAGATGAAACTGACAAAGAAGGATGTTTGTTGAATAAATTAGAGTCTTCATGGTCAAGGTTCAACATTATTTTCAGGTTATAAATCCATTATGATGTAAGTTGGTAATTTGCTAATATTTAAATCTTATTAAATGGAATGGTTCATTGTTTCCACAAACCTGGAGATGTATCCCAAATGGGTGAACTTTGTTAACAGGTTGGTATTATTTTCTTTCAGCTAATTTCAGGTTTCAACTTAATTAAGTTGTAAATGAATTACTAGAACACTAGAATTAGTTATGAGAATTTTTAAAGTGACACTAATTAGGAGTTTTTAATGTGGGAAATGAGTTACAGAGTTTCTAAACACTTTTAATTCATTCCTAGAATTTTGAATACTAGTTCTATTTAATTAAGGAATTGAGATTTTCAGTATCCATTTCATAAACTATTTATCTAGTTTATGGATCAAATTTGGTATCAGAGTAGGTGAAAGCAAGGATTAGCTTTAGTTGCTAGATATACTTCATATTGGAGTTTTTTTTTATATATTAGATATTGGTTATGATTCTTCTGTTTGAGTTGACATTAAAGGAAGGCTAGTGCAAAGGAAAATTGGAAGGTGTTCTAATTCTCTAGAAGAAGACAAGATTCTAACAACCAAGGTTTTGGAACCACTAGCCCTGTAAGATCAACATATATGAAGAACACAACACATGATCACTTGAAGGTGTGAGATGGTGTTGGAAGTGGATCAACATTTCTACCTTAGGAAGCATTTAGATAAAATGCAAGGCATTTTCAATAATGCACATCTAAGAGGAATCAGTTACAGTCCTAAACCATTCTTACATAAAAGGTAGATTGAGGTATGAATGTAATCTGATTTCATATTACTATTGACACAATATTTTGGTCTTTGATAACCAATTATGTAATGTTTATATTTTGTATTACCAATCATATTATGAATGCCCATGTCCTTTATTATAGGAACAAGTGAAAAGACCAATTCCATAAAAAGATATGGGAATGGCAAATAAGGCATTGGTCAATATTGAAAAGGTTGTTGCACTTTATGGATCAATTTTTTAATTAGTTGATAAGTTGGTTTATATTTCATAACTTTGTCAAAGTTGAAGGAAGCAAATAGGTAGTTGTTTAAAACACCAACAATATACCAACCACTATGTAATAGGTGCACTTCATAGTTTCTTCAGAGGTATAACTTATTTTCAACATAACTATGTATGCATAGTTTTGGATTTAATCCTTTGTGTAGGGATACCTTGTAAGTAAAATATAGCTTTGTTTGGAATTGTTTTTAAAGCCTTTTGAAAAAAAAAACCTTTTATTCAATTATTGGAAACCAGGAGGAGGGAGAAACCCTTATGGATAAAATGGTTTGATTGAATACTTGGGATATAACATAACTATAGTATTGGATTAACATGCTTTTATTCTCTTCAACACATTATATTTGGAGAGTTCCTAACTATTGGATCTAGGAAGGAAATCTTGGTAACCCTTGTGTTTAGAAGATTATTTTTCTATCTCCTATTTAGTTTTCCATTGTGATATACTTTTGGAAATGTAACTCAGTTTGATGAGTTATGGAGGTATAAATCAGGGAGCAATTAAATGGTGAAGGAAACCTCGAGACAAGTTTAAAATTCTTGGTTTTGTTCTCACCTTTATATGATATTTTGCTTATAGTTACTTATCGATTTGTGAGTTTATAAAGAAGCTCTTATCATGGAAATTCTTCAAGTTGACATTGGAGTTTGACAGGTACAAGGAAAGATTTAATAATTAGTTTCAGGGACATAACAGTCAATTATATTAACAAGATGATGATCCTATATATTTTCCTTGATTATTCTTTCATATATTATGTATATTGTGTATTGATAACCTTTAGGATGTACAATTATTTGCACAGTTTTATTCTATCATAATACGTTTAAGTCCCACAATATTATGGGTAATGTTTGTATTACAAACTTTTTATACACAAAAGTATGTTTGTCATACATGTCATGTAGATGTACTTTTAAAAGACCCATAAATGGGAAAAATTTGTAAAAATTAAAGTATACAGGTGTGTGATTTATTCAAGTACTATAGGAATATGCAACATAATTTGTTTTCCCTTATGTAATGTTGATAACAAGGAGAATACCTTAGCCTTCATGCAGTGCAGGGGTTGAAAGAATCCACTAGATTCAATGACTATTTTGGGTAAATAGGTCAGTTGGGTAGAATGGATACAAAGTTTGTTTTACTCTCCATAATTAGGTTGAAATTGAATTTGGATAGTTGACTTCTTGCAGGGAAGTTTTGATAACACCTTATTTCAATGATATAGCCTTGGTGTTTTTCAAATGGAGTTTAGTTGCATAGCTTAACCTCATAACACCTTCACTTGCTATATTTTGTTTTCTGTACATTGATGTGATGCAGAGAGCTATTTAGTAGATTTAGTGGAGTATTTGGAATTTTGGGGACCAAAAGCCTCTTATTTAGGAGGTTTGATCCAGAGGATTTTCATATGGTTTGGAGAAATGTGGAAAATACTTATATTCCACATCATCTTTTATTTTCCCACTGTAATAATCTTTTATTAAAAATATCCTATTTTAAAATGGTAATAATTTCCTTTGGATATTTTATTTACAAACCTTCATTCCAATTTAATTATCCCTTATCCTTTTATGTTTGGTGATAAACCAAATTCCAAATCTTAACATGCACGCTTAACCATCTTTTACTCCACTTGCCTTTTTGCATGGTAGGCAGTTTTGCATCCACATATACTTTGGAAAGTTATAATGGTTTAACTTCATTTTAATGCCCAAACTTAAAACACTTTATTCAACCCAATTCCTACATGGATCTTTACATGGGGTTTAATATCTTTTGCACTTTATATCATGCATACCTTTACCCCCTTACACACAGACCATTCACTTTAAAATAGTTGGCATTTTTACTTTGGTGGTAGCGTGGAAAGTTGTTGGGATATATTTTGATTTCATAATCCTCATATGTTTTATTTCAATGCTTTACCCCTTAACAACTCCACATAGATTATCCACTTTTGCATGGTCAATGGTTTTACATGGTTGGCAGTCTTGGTAGTAATGTGGACCATATTATTTATGAGCAAGTGTTTTGATAAATTAAGCATGGGAGTTTCAAACCACCCATATATTATGGGATTTTGATGCCTTAAAAGAGGGCACTCAATATTTGAGGCTATGGGGAAGCCTTTGGAATGGTTGGGCATGTTTCTAGTAAATAGAGGTCGAGGATGGTAGAAAGAGCTTGTAGAATGAGAGCTCGTGGGTAGAGACTGAGCATGGGTGAGGAGACTGTATATTGAGAAAATGTCTTCAATTGTCTGAGAAAGGATTTATGAATAGTCCTAATTAGAGACATGTTCGATTCACAATCAGGGATCAAGCCATTTGATGCTTAATCATCAATGTTACAAGGCTCATGAATATGTGATTCGGTATTAAGAGAAAAAATTGAGCTGAGTCTATAGTTTACGAGATCTTCTATTTGGTAATAAGTCGTAAGAGTTATCGACAATAATGAAAGGTACAAGAGATTGCCGGGAGACCAAGAATCTATTTCCAATATCAAGACCATGTTTAGATGCATGGTCATCGATTTTGTTTTGAAGGCAAGCCGTAACATATTAGATGTGAACATTCCAAGTCAAATCAAGAAGGTATTGACATTTTGATTTTGGAAGGCCATGGGAAAATGACCCGAGACGTGACTGCTTAGTGTATATGGAGACTAAACCTATGGTTATATTTTGATATTCTATTTTACATGGATGTCAACTAGGAAATATATATATATATATATATATATATATGTATGTATGGTTATTTAATTAAAAGAGACACACAGTCCTGAATATGGAAGCTAAGACATCTATAATAGTGATTGTGTATTTGGTTAACTGAGCTTGAGTACATGTAGTGCACGTCTATTTGCAAAGGGTGATTGGGCCTTGGTAAATGCATTTTTAATTTATAGGTATAAGAATATTTCATTTAATGCATATTATTGAATTTGGTGAAGATATCTTTTTATTTTGTACAAAAAAGACTCATCACCTAAAAGTTATGGCATTATAAGCACACAATGTGAATGGAAAAATAATTATAAGATGTCCATTTATTAAAGGCTATGATGCCATGATTTTTATTATTTCCAATTGCAAGCAAACATAGACCTAAATCTTTATTGTGCGATTTTTATTTGGTAAAGGTCATTGGAGCTGAGTTTGTGATACGTTGGCAAAGGGATAAAGCTGAGTCTGTTGCCTTATACATTATAGGTACAAACATGAGCCTATGGAAAATCATTTTATTTTATTTTATGGTGATAGACAAGGAAGAAATGCATTGTGTATTAATACATAGAGAGACCCATAACTGTGTAATTTTAATTGCCTCTATTATTTTATAAGGCTTTTGGCCATGGAGGGATGTATATAGTTACCGGGTTATTATTGGGAGAGGCAAGTTTATAATAACCAGAGGCACTCCTATTATGCCCATATTTTAAGAGTTTTTCTAAGTACTCTTAGTGGATAATCTAAAGCCCATATTCATAGAGATGAGATACATAAGCACTTGATGAAGAAGGATGTTTGCTGAATAGATCAGAGTCTTCACAGTTAGGGTTCAACATTATTTTTAGGTTATAAACCATTATGATGTAAGTTGGTAATTTGCTGATATTTGCACTTATTAAATGGAATGGTTTGTTGTTTCCATGAACCCAAAGATGTAACCCGAATGGGTGAACTCCATTATCTGATTGGTGTTATTTTCCTTTAGCTAATTCTAGGTTTCAACTTAATTAAGTTGCAAATGAATTAATAAAACACTAAAATTAATTACAGGAATTTTTAAAGTGACACTAATCAAGAGTTTTTAATGTGGGAAATGAGTTACAAAGTTTCTAAGCACTTTTAATTCATTCCTAGAAGTTTGACTACTAGTTCTATTTAATTAAGGAATTGAGATTTTCAGTATCCATTTTAGAAACTATTTATCAGGTTTATGGATCACTATATTAGCCTAGTAGTCTCCCACAATAAACATCTTAGGCGCTTCTTTTGTGCCAATATTTCATTAGATAGTCTGGAACAACTCCAGGTATGGGTGTTGTTCATCCTGGATGGTCTAGTGGACATTGTGCCATACTCTATGTGCATATATAAATAATCAATAAATAGGTTAGGCATATTAGAATTGACACCTTTTTTAACCTTATACATGACTTTTTGCTTACCTTTCTAGATTTTTTCTCTCAATAGATGGTCTAGTGCAAGATTAGGTAGTGGAGATGATGCCTCTTCATCAAGTTCTTAAAAAATAGTCAAGATCTCCTCCCGTGTTCCATGTATGTACTTGATGCAATCTTCAACTAGGGCCAAGTCATCTACTATAGCCTGACACATGGCTTGAAATATGAGACATAAATCCATCTGTGAAGATGAATAAGATAACACTATATTCATATTATGCTTAAGAAAATGCCAACAATCCATTGCCAGATGGTGCTCTTTGTAGACATACCACACTCTATCTCAAGTGTGTAGAGTGCCATATAATGTGTGAACCCATAGGTATTTAGAAAAAAATGTTTCATCCACCTTACACATAGTCTCACAGGCTTCAAGATAAGGTTTAGGAACTCTAATTCCACTATAACTTATAGTGTCATGAATGTGGTCATAATGGTAAAAGTGATGGTGTAGAGCAGAATTAACTTGGTCCCAAGTAATCAAGTTTGAATGATGAGTTATCCATCATCGATTAGCTATGCCATTAAAGATATGGATAATTGATCAATGTTGGAGTCATAAAAGGCTTCCAACTACTACACAAACTCATGGACTTCCATCTGACCATGGAATCTTGGAGCTTCATCTAACCTAGTTGGTGGTGCATCCATGATTGGTGCATGAAGGAGACAAACAAATTTATGACATTTATGGTACTTATATGGAGTATCCTATTGACTACCTATAATACCATAGATTATTCTAGTAAGGTCATATTCACCATGTTCCTAATAGTCACAAATGTTACTAGTGGTGTTAGATACAGATTATGTATCTGCCTAATGCAAGATGCCATTTGAGGTGGGATCAAGGCATTTAGTACCCCAAGATGTGATATTGTAGATATGGTTTATATCCTCATCAACATTGACTAACTTAACATATGGAGGTCCTTGAGTATGGTCTAAGGGGATGGTAGTACACTACTTATCATTCTCAAAGATGATATAGAGCTTTTTGAAGTTCAAATCAACATTATTCATGTAACACCATGGGTGACCTGATAGAGCTAGAAAGTCATCAAATTTGACCAAATCTATCACTTCAGAATCATCTTTGAAAGTGACACCAAGGATATCCACTGTGGCATCTTTAAGTACTCCAATAGGCAAAGCACGAGTCTTGTTAGCCATAAATAACACACAAGGTGAAGGCTACAAAGTTGGGCTGGCTATCTTCTTTTACACATCCTTGATAAGGACATTTACTTTGGCACTAGTATCAACTAAGATATCCTTGATAACCCATCCATCGATAGAGATGTTAACCAATATCTCTTTATCCCCCTCAGGACTAGGTTGGATATGAGTCTCTTATTGTCAAGCATGGTTTAACCGATGATCCTCAGTAGGCCTAGGCATATGATACCTTAACCAATTTCATAATAGGGGTTTAATATCCTCTTCAAAATGTCACTTTAATATATCATAGAACTCATCATGTGCCATATCATGAAGGTTTATGGATTTTTGCATACAGGCATGTGTAACAACATCTCGATCCTTGAGGAACTAGAACTCTCCTTCTAGTTCTCTTACCAGATTCATGGTGTCATTGAGCACCTCTCTCTATTATTGAGCATTTGGATAATGAGTAATGTGAGGCTCCTCTTATTTAACCTTTTCAATGGGTGGGTTGGACATAGACTGGGACTAACCACCACTATGTGTTATAATATTGACATTGGGACCAATCAGAGTAGTGAGGTGTGCTCTCTATTATCAATTTTAAATACATATCATTTTGGCACCCTTTTCATTTCTCTCCTTCATGATGGCAATATACAAGTCATGGCACTCCTCTATATGGTGTTTGTTTTTACAAAAGGCACATGTAGGATACATCAAGGAATCATGTTAATAGTGATCTAGGGAACCACACTAATAAGCTCTTGGTGGATAAGATCAACCTCCACATCCTCAACCTCGACCATGACCACAATAGCCTCCATTGTCTTGGTTATTATAAACATATGTCTGATGCACACCATTTGTGCATGCCTCATGGATTTCACTAAAGAGATAATAGTCATTAGTATCATGAGTGTATGCATTGCATATTTTGAAATAGGTAAATAACTTTGATTGAATGGTGCATTGTAGCAGAGGGCAATCCCTTATGTTATGCTTTTCCTGGCAAATCTCATAGGATTTCTCTAACACGACTTGAATACTTTTGTGAGGGTAATGTTTTTTATTATGGCCTTCAGATTCACAGTCTACAAATCACAACCTAATGTGAGTGTCATGATCATTATGTGCAGTGAAATTTTCTAATTGATATTCCTCAACAATGATCTGAGCCTCTATGAAGGGATTAATCCCTATCTCAATACTTCTAATAAATTCACCATGAAGGGTAGCTTCCAAGGCCTCACACAGGTTGGTGAAAATATTCTATAATAAGGTTCATTTGTATGGGAGCAATAAACCTCCTATGAACTACTGGGTGTGTTAAGTGGAATTTATCTCAAAAAGGAGCTTAGAGAGAAGCATCTTGAAATACACATCATACTCACACACTCTCGAAGTGAGTTCTTGAATGATGTGCTTTAGGGCATCTATGTTATGTTACTCAAACTCTAGGACACCAAATTTCTAGAGGAATGTTACCTTTGGTTGGTCATAATTCCTCATAACTTATTATGGATTGAACTTTCAGTACCACTTGTGTGCATAGTCTAAAAGGGTGGTAGCTACCTATGGTGCCTTTCATTCAAAATAGGTAATGTTACGCACTCTCCAAAGAAGTTTAGACTTGTGAACATGTTCTATGGCATCATCCACATTGTGATACTCAGGTAAGTAGAGTGTCATCTTGCAGTACACAATGGGTGGTTGAGGAGCTTAAAATGGGGTATGTTGTGAGGCACTTCATGTCCCTCCTATACCTTGTGGTGGAGGTCCACCACTAGCTCCTGTGCCTCCTCCAATTCCTCTAGTTAAACCACCAATGGTACCACCTCTCATTCCTCCTACAATAATAGAAGTACCTAATACATTAGGAATTGAGGTATGTTGATTAACTATAGTCAGGCTGGTACTCTTCCCATTAGTTATGCTTGGTCCACCAGGCATTCCAAATTAGTCCATATAACAATGTCGTAATAGAAAAGAAATGGCCAATAAATTACTATCTAAATTTTGGCCTAGAAATGTATCTCTCATAGGTTGAATTTTTGATTCTACACTATTTATATCCTAATTACATACAAATATGTCATCTAACTCAAGAGCATGTGGTGTGGGTGGGGAACTTGGCATATCTAGATCAGATTCTTTAGTTATCACTACTTGACTTGTTTTTCTCACACATATTTGTCATGGTGTCAGGTATGGTCTTATTGTTAGGGAGTCTTTATTATGATATTTCACTTCTATATAGTCCCTTACAACACTTCCCGAGTCTTCCCATCCGTACCCTGGATCACTTCTACTCATAACCATTCACTGAACTTCATCATGCACTTCTACAATTCCTGCTAATTGGCTACATTATTGAACCAATAATTTTACTTCAAAAGTGCCCCTAAAATTCCCCACCGACTATGATTCTCATGTGAGAGAGAGTTTATCCATCCATGGAGAATCTCTCAAGTACAAAATCTACAAATAGCTTCTTAACCTCCAGTAGAAAGTGTCTGAGATATCTACCACATGGTTCTCAAAGAAAGTGAAACTAAACTTCCTGTAGATAGGAATATGTAGAGACTATTTATTTCAAGACATAACTATTCAAAGTTAAGCACTACCAAACATCACTATCACGCATCCAAGGTGCTCCTAACCATGTTAAGGTTGACTGATGCTCTAGTGATTAAGCTATCTTTCATCCATAGTTCCTAGACCAGTCTTGTGGATATGTTGTAATCAAAGCATGAAGGTGAACAAGAACTTATACAAAGAATATCTCATACTGTGAGTTGTATAGATTTTATTCTACCCATGTGTGTGTGAAGATTCTTGGTTCAAAAAACAATATTGTAAAGGTATCTTCAACTCTAGTAACTTATCACTCAATATTCTCTAGAGACAGTTATTTTAGCATCTTCCAACATTGTGTAGGCAAGTGCTATAGGTCCTAGTAATTGAACCAAAATATTGGGATGATTTTCCTTTAAATGGGCATGAATTTCCATAGGTGTGTGCTTAAGTGATGATTCCAATGTGGTAGTGCATTGGCATTTCTTGAAAGAATAAGTTATTATGCGTTCACCTAAAACACACAACAAGGGACCAATTCCTGTTGGTTTTATCACGTGAGGGTGTGTTTGTCCAAATAGCTAGACAAGGGTGCTTGAACACATACACAATACTAAACACATTATATAATCCATATCTAACTTGTCACATGTTCATTACTCAATAATCAAAAAGAAAAATATGGCAGAAATGATAACTATCAAACTAAACTCCATATTTAGTTTAAAAATTACATAAATGATAACTAACAACATTAAGTCCATAGTTAGTTGAACAACAATACTAAGTCAACATTAGATTCATTCATCATATTCATAAGTGGTCTTTAAAGAATACATAGTTCCATAATTATAATGTAGCCCACTTGTGTAAACTTTATCAATAAAAACTAACTAAATAAAAAACATTATGAAGTTCATCATAGAGGTATTTATACTTAGTTTTCCCCAATCAAGTAGTTATAAAAGTAATTACACTCAAGGTGACTCGCTAATGATTTTCAGTGTAATTGAGTCATGACAACAATTTAGTTTAAGTTCCTAATGACTCGGGACTTCTTCCCCCTATATTCCCTCTTCTATATTGGATCCTCATCACTGAGAACCTATCTCCTCATAGGTCGGTATTGGATTCATGCTTGTCTTGTTTTCTTTCATCCCTACAAATCACTCCAAAACCATTCTCCTCTTTCTACATGCTCCCTATGTCTTTCACTAAGTTTTGAGTCCTTCATTCGTAGGAATAAGCAACCTAAACTCCAGAGTTAGTTTAACAATGACCTAAATGATAACTAACAACATTAAGTCCATAGTTAGTTGAACAACAATATTAAGTCAACATTGGATTCATTCATCATATTCATAAGTGGTCTTTAAAGAATACACAGTTCTAGAGTTACAAGGTAGCCCACTTGTATAAACTCTATCAATAAAAACTAACTAAACAAAAACATTACAAAGTTCATCATAGGGGTATTTATACTTAGTTTTCCCCTATCAAGCAATTATAAAAGTAATTACACTCAAGGTGACTCATTGATGATCATTAGTGTAATTGAGTCATGGCAGCCATTTAGTTTAAGTTCCTAATAGCTTGGGCCTTTTTTCCCCTATATTCCCTCTTCTATATTGGTTCCTCATCACTGAGCACCTATCTCCTCATAGGTCAGTGCTGGATTCATGCTTGTCTTGTTTTCTTTCATCCCTATGAATCACTCCATAATTGTTCTCCTCTTTCTACATGCTCCCTAAGTCTTTCACTAAGTTTTGAGTCCTTCATTCTCAGGAACTAGCAACCTAAACTCCATAGTTTAACATTGACATAAATGATAACTAACAACATAAGTCCCTAGTTAGTTGAACAACAATATTAAGTCAATATTAGATTCATTCATCATATTCATAAGTTATCTTTAAAGAATACACAGTTCCAGAGTTACAATATAGCCCAGTTTATACCAATGTAGCCCACTTGTATAAACTCTATCAATAAAAACTAACTTAAAAAGAACAATACAAAGTTCATCATAGGGGTATTTATACTTAGTTTTCCCCAATCAAGCATTTATAAAAGTAATTACACTCAAGGTGACTCACTAATGATCGTCAGTGTAACTGAGTCATGGCAACCATTTAGTTTAAGTTCCTAATGACTCAGGGCTTTTTGCCCCTATATTCCCTCTTTTATATTGGATCCTCATCACTAAGCACCTATCTCCTCGTAGGTCAGTTTTAGATTCATGATTGCCTTATTCTGTTTCATCCCTACGAATCACTCCATAACTATTCTCCTCTTTCTACATGCTCCCTAAGTCTTTCACTAAGTTTTGAGTCCTTCATTCTCAAGAACTAGCAACCTAAACTCCATAGTTAATTTAACAATGACATAAATGATAACTAACATTATTAAGTCCATAGTTAGTTGAACAACAATATTAAGTCAACATTGGATTTATTCATCATATTCATAAGTGTTCTTTAAAGAATACACAGTTCCAAAGTTATAATGTAGCCCACTTGTATAAACTCTATCAATAAAAACTAACTAAATAAAAACATTACAAAGTTCACCGTAGGGGTATTTATACTTAGTTTTCCCCAATCAAGCATTTATAAAAGTAATTACACTCAAGGTGATTTGCTAATGATCCTCAGTGTAATTGAGTCATGGCAACCATTTAGTTTAAGTTCCTAATGACTCGGGCCTTTTTGCCCCTATATTACCTCTTCTATATTGGATCCTCATCATTGAGCACCTATCTTCTCATAGGTCGGTGTTAGATTCATGCTTGTCTTATTTTATTTCATCCCTACAAATCACTCCATAATCGTTCTCCTCTTCCTACATGCTCCCTAAGTCTTTCACTAAGTTTTGAGTCCTTCATTCTCAGGAACTAGTAACCTAAACTCCATAGTTATTTTAACAATGACATAGATGATAACTAACAACATTAAGTTCATAGTTAGTTGAACAACAATATTAAGTCAACATTGGATTCATTCATCATATTCATAAGTGGTCTTTAAATAATACACATTTCTAGAGTTACAATGTAGCCCACTTGTATAAACTCTATCAATAAAAACTAACTAAATAAAAACATTACAAAGTTCATCATAGGGGTATTTATACTTAGTTTTCCCCAATCAAGTAGTTATAAAATTAATTAAACTCAAGGTGACTCGCTGATGATCATCAGTGTAATTGAGTCATGGCAACTATTTAGTTTAAGTTCTTAATGACTCGAGCCTTTTTGCCGCTATATTCCCTCTTCTATATTTGATCCTCATCATTGAGCACTTATCTCCTCGTAAGTCAGTGCTAGATTCATGCTTGTCTTATTTTTTTCCATCCCTATGAATCACTCCATAACTATTCTCCTCTTTCTACATGCTCCCTAAGTCCTTCACTAAATTTTGAGTCCTTCATTCTCAGGAACTTGCAACCTAAACTCCATAGTTATTTTAACAATGACATAAATGATAACTAAAAATATTAAGTTCATAGTTAGTTGAACAATAATATTAAGTCAACATTGGATTCATTCATCATATTCATAAGTGGTCTTTAAAGAATACACAGTTCCAGAGTTACAATGTAGCCCACTTGTATAAACTCTATCAATAAAAACTAAATAAACAAAAACATTACGAAGTTCATCATAAGGGTATTTATACTGAGTTTTCCCCAATCAAGCAGTTATAAAAGTAATTACACTCAAGGTGACTCATTGATGATCATTAGTGTAATTGAGTCATGGCAGCCATTTAGTTTAAGTTCCTAATAGCTTGGGCCTTTTTCCCCCTATATTCCCTCTTCTATATTGGTTCCTCATCACTGAGCACCTATCTCCTCGTAGGTCAGTGCTGGATTCATGCTTGTTTTGTTTTCTTTCATCCCTATGAATCACTCCATAATTGTTCTCATCTTTCTACATGCTCCCTACGTCTTTCACTAAGTTTTGAGTCCTTCATTCTCAGGTTCTTTATTTAATATGCATATTTATTCTATGAGTATTGGTCCTTCTACATCATGGACTCCTATGCCATGGTATTCTATGCCACCATCTTTTGCATCATGCCTCTTTGCACTAGTTATTCTAAAAAAGTACTTAGCCAAAATTGGGGGCCCAACAAAAATTAATTAGGATAAGAATGAAGCTATATATTTAGAAGCAAGCTTCCCTTTCCCTATTGGGTAGGGCATAAATAAGCAGGTAGGGTAAGAACAAAGCTCCCTATCATAAAAAAGCCTTCCCTTGATAGTTATGTATTAATATAAAATCAAAACAAAGTTATATATTATGAAGGCAAAATCCCTTTATAGTTATTCCTTACTCCCTTATTATCTATTAAGAAGGCAATCTTCCATTGATATGCTATATTAGGTGAAGCAAAACTAGGTGTCAAGAAGGAAAGTTTCCCTTACCTTACTCCTTGGCATAAATGAAGTAGGTAGGGAAAAGGGTTGGATGAAATTGTATTACTTACACACATATATTTGGATTTGGGCATCTAGAATCCCAATCCTAGAGTTGAGAATCTAAATTTATATCTTTATAGATAGGGGTGACTGGAGACTAGTTGAGAATTATAATACTAACCCTATATTTAACTTCTCATTTTCTTTATATGTCATTGAGAGTATGTCCATAACAGACCAAATTTCTAAATAGATATATAGGTGGTCACCAATCGAATAGAGTGTGTTCCAATCTGGTAGTCGATAGAATGTGTTTCCCAACCCAACTAGATCTATACCCAACTCAATCTATACCCAACTTGATATATACCCAACTTGATTTATGAAGGGAATGAAAGGAATATGCCTTAATATATTATATTGGGGAGGGGTTACTTAGAGCTTGGGCATGGCCTAGTGGGCCCTAAAATCCAAAATGGGGCCCTATTATACTTTGAGTATGCCTCGACCCCAAATAAAATATGTCAAATGATAGCGTAGGAATGGGGGCCCCATCATAGATATATGATGGTCACCATTCTGAAGGCCCTACCATGATCTCAAAATTTCCCTACCCAATATAAGTCAATGGAAACTTTCCCTACCTAATTCATCTATGCTAAGGAGTAAGAAAAGGGAAGCTTGCCTTTTTGATATCTAGTTTTTCTTCACCTAATAGCTTTTCTCATCCCTAATCACTCCCTTCAATACCTTTATAGTGGGTGAAGTTGATTTTTTATTTTGCCTGATCATACCTAACCACTCTTTTATCTATATAGGTTATAATTCCCCCTCTCCTTTTAAGATATGGCTTGGTCAATGCCCGCTCCTCTAAAGCATATGTTTCAGTGCCCATTCAATATGAAGTAATGGAATGAATCAATCTTGCACACATGGGGTAGATAAGGTTACCCAAATAATAGATATTACCCCTATATATAGGTATAACTCAATAATTTTTCATTATCACTCATCATCCTTAATAACCAATGATCTAATTAAATCAATGTCAAGTTTAGGAGTTGACATCGATCTCTATGTAATTGGTGTCAATTTTTCTATGAGACCAAAAAAATAGAAACTTAAGAGCTCAAATTAAATTTTTGTTTATTCACTTGCTTTGGGGCTTCTAAGTAGGCAAACCCTCTAAAAATTTGTAGGACCTAAGGTGGAAAGATTAAAAATTTAAGCATTGTTAAAATATCACATACATTTTGTTTGGTGCTTAAAAATCCGCTTAGTTGTATTTGAAATTTTTATAAGTGTAAACAAGGCCAAGGGGCCAAGAATTCAATCACACTTTGATTTATTGCTATTAAAAGGAACATACATCTTAGTTAGAGCTCTTAAGAGCTTTTTCACTTTATGTTTATTTTCATTATTAACTAAATTTCAAAGTTCATTAGACTAGTTTCTTTGTTTGTGGCAAACTATGAACTATTGCATGTAGCTCTCCCCTCATCCACTTTAGGGAAATTAGGTGATCAAAAGTGTTTATTTTATTTCCTTTGTTTGAAAGTTTGTGTCAAAAATAATGTCATGTATGCTCTCCCCAAGCTTTTGGGTGACCCAGAAATGACTTCTAGAGTCTTTTCTTTCTCATGTTTTTTCTTTTTATGCATTTGTCTTTATGGGCAGGAGTTCATCACCTCACCAAAAGTTTTTTAAGCATATGTTAACCTAGGGTTTCATATCCCAACATCATATCAACCCCATTCCATGGTGGGGTATCCAAATTAGATAAACTATTGGATGGGATAGTTTCTTGCAAATACACAAAAATAACCTTTTTTGAAGGAAAAATGGTGAATAAACAAGCTTAAGATAAATAAGGTATCAAAAACAAAACAAAGTCAAGGAAAATCAAGAAAAATAAATTTTAGACATGTTCCTACCTCGCTCTATTTTATACGTAGAGATTGTGGTCGATTCTTGCAATCAAGGACAATCTAAAAAAATGGCATCGATCCCTACAACCTTGGTAAAAAATGATGTAAAATTCAAATCTAAAACTCTAAACTTGAAGATTTTAATGCATCTATTAGAAAAAATAAATCCAACATATCAATCTCCTTGGCTGTAAGGGATGCTTGGTCCCATTGGGTGTGCCATTATGTACCTTAGATGTCCTAAGAGTAAATAATATGTAAATTAGTTTCTTGTTAGTCCAAATGAGAAAAATTTAAGAATAAAAATTCACTAAGAATAATAATTCAAGTTTACAATAACAAGTATTGAATAATTTTTTTGGTAGCTTCACACTCTACCCATATCCATAGGAGAGAAAAATAACAATTTTAGTTTTAATCATCCAACTCTGGCCAAAAAGATTCCCTGAACCAATGCCATTTTGTGATTTAATGTAAGAATAGACTAACCCTGCATCTTCCCCATGTGGATCTTCACATTATATGGAATTTCACCTTCACAAATGGACTAATGAATATTTAAATCATTATAAAATACCAATAACCTATTTGAATAGCTACAACAAACTTGCACTGTCTTTCACATGCATATAAAAACATCTAAAAAAACACTTTTGGAGTTTTATGCCTAAGCAACTTTTTAAAGGTTTTATAAACATTTTAAAACATAATGAAGTGACCATAAACAAAAATGGTCTTCACAAAACCAAAAATCACTAAGACCAAAAACTCAAGAAATTCCATACTTAATCAGAATCAGAATGCCGTACACAATTGACAATGCCTCCAAAAGTATTTCTTTATCTATGTGGGTTTTAGGATCTTACATATAATAGACAATGACTCTAAACAATATATGATGATGCCAAAGGAAGTCATTTCCTAGGCATATTTATAATCCCACATACCATTGACAATGCCACTAAATAATAGGTAATGCCATTGATATAGATCTTTACCTAGGAGAGTTTTAGGATATTGCATACAATAGATAATATCACCAAACAATAGACAATGTCACCTATGGAAGTATTTTCTTATGTAGATTTCATAATGTTATGTATTATTGACAATGTCATTTATAGAATTCCTTATCTATACGGGTTTCATAATGTCATGTAAAATAAAAAATACCACTAAAATTAACTAAAAAAATAAGCTGTAACTAACACACTAAAACAAAGGCAAAGGAAAACAATGAAAAAATAAACAACACTATATTTTTGGTTGATGCATAGTTTGTCTACCATGGATACTCCTACATCAAACACCCATAATAAATGAAAAGGACCATGATCTCTTACGCATGAAACTACAGTGAGTTACTCTATAGTTTTACCAAGTTTTGCAACTTTGGATATATTCATTCAATTTGCACTTCAATTGTTTTATCCTTCCACTTGAACAAGTACTTGAAGTACTCATGACCTCATGTCTTTTTACAAATCATATATCTAAATTGGCTTCCATATCTTCTTTATCTACTTGTGGCAACTACTCCTTCTAATCCTTGACTAAAAATTCCATGTCATCATTGTTTCTTCTTTAATACATGGGGTACAAATTTGCCACATTTGAGATAGGTGAAATACTCACTCTATATAACAATTCAATCTTATACACATTATTTGAGAACCTCATCAAAATACTAAAAGGCCTAGTATTCTTCCATTTGAGTTTTTTCTATTCACCTTTTGAAACTCTATCTTTACTTAAATGTGTTATCACCAAGTCACTGACTTCAAAATTCACTTCTCTAATTTGTATATCAGCATGCTTATTATATTTTTTAGTACTCTCTTCAAGTTTTTTATTTACTTATTGATGCACATAATACATAGCTTGAACATAGTCTTCACATTCTCATCTAAATTGTACTCCTCAACTCACATATGACTCTGAGGTTGCTCTTATGCACTACCTAAAAAGGGCCTATTCTCATACTTCAGTTGACTGAATCATTATAAGTAATTTTTTCTTATGTCAACATCAAGTCCCATAGTTTGGTCTTATCACCAACCAAACATCTTAGAAAATTATTAATACATTAATTCACCACCTTCATTTGTCCATATATTTGAGGGTGATAGGCTGAACTAAAATCTAATCTGTTATCCAACTTCTTTCATAGCACCCTCTATAAGTGCCCAACTGTTTTATTTGCTTTAAGAGTTTTACAATATAATACCCTAACAAATAAAGTTGTATGAAAGTAAAGAAAATATTTAGATATACAATAAAATATTGTTAATAATATAAATTTATCTAACTTAAGATGTGTAATAAATACAGTGAGTATAAAGCAACTAAAGAATAAAGAAAGCATATCTTATTTAATGTTTTACCTTAGATCATGGTATTGATCAGGTGTCATCACATGGTTGTGTTGGAGATCTAGATTTTATTTATTTTTGACCTTTAGACAATTGTGTCGATTTAGGATAATAACATTGATGCTTATGTCCATATTTGATGTTAGTGTCTAGTGAGAAATATACACAAGAGTGACCTAAAAGTTGGATCAGACCTATGTTGTGCCTTATGTAATATTTTTCTATTTCAACATATGTTATCCTATATGACAAATATAGATAATATGTAACCCTAGTTATTTTTTATTGTACCTCTTACAACTTGGTAAAAAGGGGTTAATAACATGAGTTGAACTATCCCTAACAAACTTGTTGTTTCTAAGTGTTTCCTACATAACCAATACTCCTATGTGGGGCTCAAACTCACATGTAGTTCTCCCTCCTATGCATGTATGTGTAATTGTAACAATATGAATATATGTTATTTCTCTTAGTAACCCTTGGTACAAGTGATGTAATAGTATATTTGACATTTTGAATGCTTCAGAGATTTAAAATAATGTTGTAGTATTATTTGATAGTTTAAAATAGATAATATTTATTATTACAAAGTTACCTTATCAAAATTTAAGGTAGGCTAATTAGAACATAGACTTTGTATATATAATAACCTTTTGAATTTGAATTAGAACCTAGTGATGCATGAAAAATTGGCCATAGGGTGGGTAAACAAGGTTAACAAAATAGTCACAACATGAAAGATATGACAAAAAATAAAAAGATAAGACTGGATAGTTATGTCGAGCCTCAACACTAACGTTGATGTTACTATCTAGGATGAATGCAAGTATCTTGGGTCTAAAAATAATAAAAAATAAGCACAACAGGTAATGGTCCCTGATATACACTTAATGAGGATAAATAAGCATAACACACAGGTCCAAGGGCTAGGTAGATAGAGTGAAATAAAATGGAGCTAAAGAGGTCCATGAGAGACCATGTCACTAGATGTCTAATTCTTAATAAAAAGGCATTTACATACAATAAGACTAGTAATATGTGTACTTATACCAAAATGGGTGTCTACATTTCCCCCCTTTAATCTAGTAACACAAGAAAATGGGAATTAATAGTTTAAAGGAAAAGAAAATGCATATCGTGGTATAGACAACACACCTTATCTTTGCTCGAGTTGTGCCCTCAATATTTTATCCCTTGAACATTACCTAGAACCAATCATATGCCAAAAAAAATTAGAGTATATAATCTTTAAGTAAGCAATAATAAATAATAACATAAATAAAGGGCATGGATAGAGTACACATGTGTTTGTGTCACATAATAACTAGGTTTGGAGTGCTGGAAATTGGAGAAGTAGACAAGGGAACTTGAAACCTAATCCATCTCCTGGCCAAGAAGATGATTGAGTCTATAAGCGGTTAAAGTGTGTTGCACCATTGTGGTGTTATACTTAGAGAAAGGTGAGTTAGGAGGTGATCATGCCCCTTGTGAATAAGGAATATGTGGTGGGGAGGTTAGTCTTGTGTTAATCTAATAAGACAAATCAAAATAACACACTAAAGATCCTAATACCTCTAGCCTAGATACTAGGGAGAGCATAAGTAAAAAACATACAAATGATGTTGAGAATGTGTTATAAGGTATGTATGATTTTTTCATTGATGTCATGAAAGTGGCATTGATGTCATTCTGTATTGTCATTCTTGTTTTGGATGTTGAGTTCATACATCTTACTTAAGAGACCTTGTAAGAAGGCATAGGCCTAGTATCATGATGAGGAGAGGTATGTGCTATGTATCTAGGGACATGATATATTAATGCATATGGGTTGATGGAGATTCCTACATGTGGCACACATCCCACTTAGTTAGTTATATGGGTCTAATATATTAGGATAAGGGAGTAACTTATGGAATTAATGTATTGGGTAATGGTTGACCTACATTGAGATTAATAGGTTACCAATCCATTATTAGTTAGATAGAGTTTTATATAAAGGAGATGATTATCATTGTAAAGGTATCAAGTAAGCATTGAGTATTTTATTGTAAGAGGATATTGGAGGTTGTCCTCTTGAACAGACATTGTGGAGTTATTCCTTCTTAAAGGAGTATTATATGGTGTCACCCTACCTTAATGGTATTCTATTTATGTATATATTAAATATTTAGACATATTGGTCCACTAATATCTATTGTGTTGTATTTATCTACATTATTTCCAAATATTATAAGTGTGGATCATACCAAGTAATATTAGAGATTCGATTTGGGAAATTTGTGTGGAGCGAAACCCTAGTTTTTTGGAATTATAAATATCTTTCAATCCATTGTGAATTTTTTCACAGTATTTTTTACTGGATATGAAAACTATTTCAAGGAATTCTTAATAAAAAAATGAGCCTTTTTGATTAGTTTTGAGGTAGTTATTCATATTTTAGAGTTTGTACTCATTTCATCATATCTTCTTAAATATAAGGATTTTTTTAGTGAAAATTTTAATGGTATTGTATGATAATACAAAAAATAAATGGACAAAATTTTAGTTTTTTTTGATATTTTTGGAGTGAGTTATTGCAATTTTAATGTTTTTAATATATTCACTCTATAGACCGAAATTTGTAGATTTTTTTCACAAAATTTTTATTGGAGTTCCATTAGCATAATAAGAAGATAAAAATAAAATTTGGGACTATTTTGATCAATTTTGAATGAGTTATTGACATTTTAGGGTTTCATGAACCCTAGTTATTTTGTGGATCATGAAGTTGTAGGTATTTTTAGGGAAGGATGATATTGATGCTAGAGAATGGTGTATCATTTTTAAGGAGAATAATACTCATAAAATTTTGTGGCAAACATAATTGTATCTTTCTTTGTCTGGGCCTGCACAACATTAGTTTAATCAATTGAGCTTCGCACAAAAGTATTCTTCATGGAAAAAATGGAACAGGTCTTCCTAGATTAATGGGATATAAAAGAAAAAGAGGATGAAAATAATGATGGTAATGAAGAAGAAAAATTAATGAAATAAATTAATAACAATGAGGAAGAACATGTAAGTGAAGAAGAAGAAGAATTGGATTATAAGGGTTCCAATAATTTGGCTCTAAAAAAATTTGAGTCAATTTTTCAATTTCATGGATGCATTCAAAATAAGAAGGTTGTTGTGTCCATAAACCCTACCAGAAAATATAATTTCATCAACATGAATATGGCCAGGCATTTACATGTTCAAGCAAAGAATATCAAGGAGGTTCAAGTAGATGGTAATAATATTCCAAGTGTTTGAAGATTTAAAACTTATTATGGAAAAATATGTTTTGTATTTAGATTTTTATGCTTTGGATATGGGTGATGTGTATATGGTTCTTGGATATCCATGGTTAGAGACTTTGGGAATGATCAATATTAATGTTCAAAAGAAGTTCATGAAGTTTTGGTATAGGAAAAAGAAGGTCACTTTATAAGATATCATAGTGGGAAAGACACCAATAAAAGTCAAGGTAGATCATGAGGATGAGATTTAAATAGGTGATGAAGAGCATGTGAAAGATTAATATGAAGACATAAATGAAGAAATAATACAATCAAATCGATAAGGTCAAAGTATTAGAAAAAATTATCAACCTTTGGGTGTCTATAAAAGGTGAAAGAGGTAGAATGAAAGGTTGATAAGGTCAAAGTATCAGAAAAAGTTGAGGTATATAGACACCCACATCATCATGAGGAAAAATCATGGAGTCATATGAGGGAGTGTTAGAATAACAAGCACTTTGAATATATAATAAATTAGAGTTTTAATAACTATGGCTATGCATGGAAGCCAAAAAATACCTACTATGGTCATGGATGGAATCAGAGTAGTGCAATGGAATATGGTACATGGAATCACAAGAGGATTAATTATGAATAGACACCAAAGTAGTACAATTATGATCATGGATGGAATTAGGGGAGCACAAGGGAATTTAGAAACAAGTTTGGAGAGCTATCACCTACTAGGATCACATATGGATGGTGAGATGATCGAGATTGGAGACAAGTGTGCAATGATTGAAAGCACACTCATTATTTAGTTTCTTCTTATGTTTCAGGGATGAAAAATGTCAAGGAGGGAAGTAATGATATGTATCTAGGGACATGATATATTAATGTATATGGGTTGATGGAGATGTTGACATGTGGCACACATCCCCCTTAGTTAGTTATATGGGTCTAATATATTAGGATAATGGAGTAACTTGTGAAATTAGTGTATTGGGTAATGGTTAGCCTAAATTGAGATTAATAGGTTACCCATCCATTATTTGTTAGATATAGGTCTATATAAAGGAGATGATTATCATTGTAAGTTATCAAGTAAGCATTGAGTCTTCTATTGTAAGAAGATATTGGAGGTTGTCCCCTCAAAGAGACATTGTGGAGTTATTCCTTCCTAAAGGAGTATTTTATGGTGTTGCCCTACCTTAAGGGTATTATATTTCTATATATATTGAATATTTGGACATATTGGTCCGCTAATATCTATTGTGTTATATTGATCTATATTATATTCTGCGTTACTTTCAAATATTATAAGTGTGGAAAGTGTAGATCATACCAGTATGAGACTTGGGAGTTAAATGTTGGTAGTGTGTGAACATGGTATAAGTTAATTTGACACATGGATGAGGTATGTTTAGTAGTGCAATATGTTTCAACGTGTGATCATGGTTCAAGTATGACTAGAAATGAAAGGCCTAGAGTAAAAAGAGACCTAATATGCCCTAATGAGGGGTAAAATTCATTTCCCAAGGTGATAGATCTCTTAAAATAATTAAAAGAGGTGTGAGAAGTTCTATTGAGTGTCTTGACCAAGTTTGAGGTCATATCCTAAAGAAGAAAGCATGAATTTTGGTGATTAAAGTTTTTTATGTGCACAAAATGGGGTATTACAAACCTGATTTTTTTTTTATTATGCTCATTAGCATGTGCAACCTTTGCATGATATACATAGCACTTCATGGAAGTTTTGGAAGGTACCTAGATTTTTTTTCTTGACATTGGTTTTGGAGTTGAGGGGTAATCCTTTATGAATGATTGCTAAGAAGTGAAACTAGTCAAAACCCTCTTGAAACCCTTATAATGACCCGATAGGAAAGATATTACTGGTTATGGATAAGAATGTTATTTTTGACCTTTTTGGTGTTTTTAAATTGTAAATGAATCTTCCAAGTTTCTCTAAATGGTTTTGGTTTGTCATGATAGTGAGTAGAAGCTACAAGAAACCCCTTATTTCTTGGAATTTTTATGTAGTAGGCAAGGTTGACAAAGTAAAAACATGAAAATAGATGGAGGATGATGTGTGATACTTTTAGTTTTTTCCCATGCATGTTTATAAGTAGGTTTAAGACCTAAAATGTGGTAAACCAGTCATGAAAGATGGCCTATCGCTAAACATGCCTAATAGGCAAGAGAATGAGAAAACTAGGCAAGAATGAGAATGAAATTAGGGATTAGTTTAAAATGATTATGGTTGGATCCAAATGAATTGGGTAATTATTAAATACATATTACTCATATCCACTTGGTTTATAAGTGTTGATGATTCTCATACACAAGTAAAAAGTTGTCATCAAAATGGTATATCTAACATAATGAAGTCTGTGTAAAGTGAAGTTGTGAGATTGGTCTATAAGACCAATATTGATATATAAACATGAAATATATATTTTAAAATATTATATAAGGATTTTTAATTTTCATGTAAACCCATTGGAAGATCACAAAAGTGTTCACATAGGTGTCTTGAGGCTTAGTTTTCATGACTATGTTTTTGGTACTATACATAGTTTACTGTGTGAGTGAAAATGATCTTTTTGGGTCATTTTTGCACTGATTTGAAAGATCAAATGACCATGAATGTGTTTTATAAGTCTCATAGTTTAATTTTAAAACATTTTTATGCATGATAAATTCTTATGAGGGTATGAAATGTCAAAGGCTTTTGACTAGGTTCTTAAGGCCTACGTGTAGTTTTGAGTGAGCTTATGAAGTTGATCAGTTTGGGATAATTTGAAATATTTAATGAATTATATATATGTGTTTTTTTGGTTAGGTTATGTTTCAAATTTTATTCTATGCATCATATTTTTAAGACAATTTTTTTCGCAAAAAGAAGGCCTATTTTTTAATAGACCTGATTGGGTGGTTCAAGGAGTGAAAAGAGCCAAATGGTGTTTGGGAACTAAGGTGAGATTATAAAAGGTATATTTGATTTATTTTTGAAAATTTACATCAATTTTTTGAGGATAAAATATTTCCAAAGAGGTCTAAGTGAAATTTGTGCTTAGAGAAGGCCTAATTGAATTAGGTTTTTATTAGGCCTAATGGTGGATTTGGCCCTTAACTGACCGACCTATGTAGTGATTATTTCAATTATGAAACATGTGTATTGATCTATTTAAAGTGTGATCCAAGTGTGGTGAGGTTATTCACTGACCAGTATGGGCAATAACAAGAGTCAAGTATAAAGATAAGGCCTAATAGGCCTATTTTGATTAGTTAGAATATTGAGCATATGAGCAAAGGATATAGAGTTTTTGAGAATAGGTAAAGGGATTGAATATAATTATATATGTGTTATGAATATTTCATGAATATACAACTATGTTTTTATATATGTTGAGCAAGGTCATTTGCTCTAATTCTGCCAAGGAAAGGGCTAGTTGAGAGAGAAGGCCTAATAGGCTATTTGAGAGAGAAAGGATTATGAGAAGAGGAAAAAAAGGAGGTCATCATCAGTTTAGTAAGAAAAATGTGTCCAAGGGTGATATAATATTCAAGATATATGAGTTTTTTCTTGGTTACTTAGGGGGTTGGAGCCTCCTTGCATGTTGGAGCTTGCTAAAGCACTAGTTGAGTTGGTGCTTGACTAGTGAGGTGTTGGTGCTCCTTATGGGGTTGGTGCCTCACTAAAATTTTGTTTCATTGCTCATATGAATGTATTATTTATTTTTTATCAATGGGTTTTATCCTCTAAAAGGGTTTCACACATATATCTTGTATATATGTGTTGTGTTTCCACTTCTTGCTCATATGAATGATTATTTATACATTGCTATATCTCTAGATCGGTTGATTGATTAATGAATAAGATATGGAATTAAAATATGAGTTTGAACACTAATTTAACCCCCCTCTTGGTATTTATACCTCTAATAATTGGTATCAAAACCTGGTCCCTTGAGCAAACCTAACAGTCTAAGAGAGGTCTTTGGAGCATAGGTATGGATTTTGGTAATGAAAGTGTCTTCTATGATTGCAATGAGAATCTACCCACAGTCAGTGAAAAAACTTGTGAATGTTGTTCAAAAAATAAGGATCATATGGAATAATGTACCCAAATTATAATGAAATTAAAAACTTTAGAGGCACAAGTTGAGCAAGATGCAATTAAGATAAGGACTTATCAAAAGTTTGAGGAAAATACTAGAAAGCTTAATAATATCTTGGATAGTCAAAGATACTTTTATGATATGAGAGGTCTTGGTTTCAAAAAATAATAAAAGGAGTTTAAGAAATTTTAGGTTTGAAAATACATTGATTAATCAAGTAGTGATGAAACCGGTAGAATCAAGACCTATGTATAAGCTATCAAGTTTGAAATCAATCATCAACAACCAAGAAGATCTTTGCTATGTCAAGAGATATAAAAGGTAGTGGTGTATTATCTTATATTAATCAAAATAAAAATAAGGCTAATAATCATAGTATGTGGATTACTTCATTGGTTATTGTTTCTCTTGTGGTAAATTTGGACATAGAGTTAACTATAGATAAAGAAGTAGAATTGTGTGTTATAACTGCAACCAAAGAAGAAAGATTGCAAGAGAGTGCAAGACAAAATATCTAAATAAAAATAGTCATGTTGAGAAATTATGAAGTCATGACACTAGAGAATGGATCAAGAAATCATACCCTATAGAAGAGAGGCAAGAAGTTGGAGGAGAAGAATCTATGATAGCCTAAATTGATTTTCATACTCAGAATGAAGTTTTGAAGTGGTATATAGACAATGGATATTAAAGTCATATGAAAGGAGATAAAATAAAATTTATAAATTTAAAAAATAATGCCATAGGTTTAATAAGGTTTGGGGATAACACATCTGCTAACATAGTTGGCAAAGGTGCTTTGAGCTCGGACAATGGGAAGAAAAAGATAGAAAATGGGTTATATGTAGATGGATTGAAATACAACCTATTGAGTGTAAGTAAAATGTGTACCCAAGGACATAACCTAACATTTCATGACAAAGGATGTGAGATAAGGATAGAAAAATAAAAAAGATTGATTTCCAAAGCCAAGAGAACTAAGAACAATCTCTATGTACTAAATGAGATCACTAAAGAGAAATGATTCATAAGAAAGGTATATGAAAGTTGGATATGACATAGGAGGTTAGGTCATATGAACTTTGAAAATCTAGTCAAGATCAGATCCAAGGGATCTATGAAGAATATGCCCAAAATCTCTAAACTTGCAAATGCTCTTTTTAATGCATGTCAACATGGTAAGCAGACTAGGAGAAGATTCAAGTCTAAAGAATATTCCAATATTAGACTTTTAGAACTAATTCATACTGATGTATATGGTCCTACAAAGATTCAAATTATTTAAGGTGATAAATACTTCATGTTGCTTATAGATGATTTCACAAGAATTACTTAGGTAGAATTCTTAAAGGAGAATTTAGAAGCTCCAGGAAAGTTCAAATCCTTCAAAGCTTTGATTGAAAATGAGATGAATGTGAAGATCAAGTGTTTTAGGTTTGACAAAGGAGAATATTTTTGTTTAAATGAATTTTATGTGTTTTATGAGGTCAATGGAATAAGAATATAGTTCTCAACTACTAGAACACCTCAATAGAATGGAGTGGTTGAAAGAAAGAACATAACAGTTCAAAAATGGAAAAGACCATGTTGAATGAGTCCAAGTTATCAGATGGCTATTGGAGAGAAGTTATGAGTACTGTAGTTTACACTTTGAATAGAGTTTAGATTAGGATCAATGGTGACAAGACTCCATATGAATTATATAATGGGAGACCTGCAAGTGTTGAACATTTTAAGGTTTTTAGGAGTAAATTCTACATCAAGAGAGATAATGAGGACTTAGGCAAGTTTGAATCAAGGTTTGATGAAGGCATTTTCTTAGGATATTCATCAGTAAGTGCTGCCTATAGATGTTATATCAAAAGGTTTCAAAAGATAGTGGAGAGCATAAATGTGAAGGTTGATGAGACATAAATCATATTCTTAGTCAAATAATGATGAAGCAATAATAAATAAAGATGAGGGTGAAAAATAAATTGAGGAAAGAAAAGACTCAAAATGTCCTTTTAGGAAGATTAAAAAGGATCATCCTCAATCTCAAATCATTGGAAACAAAAGTGCAAGTATATAAACAAGGACAAGAATGGTGGGTGATGCTAATCAAGAAAATATTGCCTTACTTTCAAAATTTGAACTTAAAATCTATGTAGAAGAAAGTTAAGATAGGTTTTGGTTAGATGCAATGAATGAAGAGTTAAATCAAATTGATAAGAATGAATCTTGGGATTTAGTACGTAGGCCTAAAGACAAAAACATCATTGGTACAAAATGGGTTTTTAAGAACAAATTGAATGAGAATTAAGAGGTCACTAGAAACAAGGATAGACTTGTGTGCAAAAGATATGCTCAGGTAGAAGGAGTGGACTTTGAGGAAACCTTTGCTTTTGTAGCAAGGTTAGATTCCATTAGGATGTTCATTGCCTATGTATATTTCAAAGGATTCAAGATATACTAGATGGATTTCAAGTTAACTTTCTTAAATGGGAAAATATAAGGAGTATACATTGAACAACCTGAGGGTTTCCTATTGAATGATAATAAGGACTATGTCTATAGACTGAAAAAGGCCCTTTATGGTCTAAAACAAGCCCCTAAATCTTGGTATGCTAGACTTAACAAGTAACTTTTGGACCAAGGTTTCAAAAGAGGAGTTGTGGATACTACCTTGTATGTTAAGACTAAAAATGATCATCAGTTAATAGTTGTAATTTATGTGGATAATATAATATTTGGTGGAACTAATGAGGACATAAGCAAGTATTTTGCGGAGGTGATGAAGTTAGAATTTGAGATCTCTATGCTTGGAGAATTATCCTTCTTTCATGGATTTCAAATCAGTCAAAATGAAAAAAAAATGTTAATTTCATATATCAAGTATATAAAAAAGAATGTTAATTTCATAGGTCAAGTATATAAAAAACATGTTAAAGAAGTTTTAAATGGAAGATTGTAAGGCTGTAAGTACACCTATGGTTATAGGATGCAATCTAAGAATGGAGGATGAATCCTTAAGGGTTAATCAGATAAAATATAGATCCATGATTGGGAGTTTATTGTATATTACTACCTCTAGACTTGATATCATGTAAGCAATAGGTCTTTTGGGAATATTACAATAAGATCTTAAGGAAATTCATCTACAAGAAGTCAAGAGGATACTTAGGTATATCAAAGGAATGATAGAATATGGTTTATGGTACCAAAGGAGTAATAAGTTTGATCTAGTAGCCTATACATATGTAGATTGGGTTGGGAGTCTAGATGACAAAAATAACACTAGTGAAGGATCCTTCTTCTTAGGTAAGTTCCTAGTCTCATGGTTAAGCAAGAAACAACCTTCAATGGCTTTATATACTTGTGAAGCTGAGTACATTATGGTAGCTTCATGTTGTACTCAAGTGTTGTGGAGAGACAAACATCGATAGACTATAAGGTGCAATTTGATGGCCCTATTCCTATTATTTGTGATAATAATAGTGCCATAAGTGTTTAAAATAATACTATCATGCATTAAAAGCCAAATAGATCCCTATCAAGTACCATTTCTTAAGAGAATAGGTGAGTGAATAGAGCATTAAGCTTTAATTTGTGTATACTAGGGATCATATTGCAGATATCTTGAATAAGCCTCTTCCAAAGGCTAATTTTGAACATTTAAGACATGAATTAGGCATTATTTCTATTCCTAGTTGTCACTAATAAAGACAAAGTTCTTAGGGGGAGATGATGAGGAGGTGTTTTAGCTCCAAGGATAGGAAAGAAGTGCACAAGCTGTGAGGTCAAAGGGGGAGTTATATCAATCTATCAAGTAGAAGTAAGATATGCACTATTATAGGGGGATTTTTTTGACATGATCTTTCATTTATATATATTTAAGTGTTATTTTAGGTATTTATTTGTCATTAATGTCAAAGGGGGAGATTTATCTACATTAAGGAGATGTTTCTCAGTAAGAGAAGCCTCTTTGAGTAGGTGGCATCAATGAGTGGTTGACATCAGTGACAAAAGGGGAGATTGTTGAGAATGTGTTTTGTTGGGTGAATATTTTGTCACCAGCTAACTGATGGGAAAGGTAGGTCTCTTCAACCACAACATAGGGAGATTGGTCGGCCAAGTGTGTAGGTTTACCACATCAAAAGGGGACAAATCTCTCCTCTCATCAAGGGGAGGTTCCCTGCAAAACATGAGGCACTATATACTATATATATATGCATAAAATAACACTCAAGGGTAGGACAACACCATCCATCTCTTTTTTTTAGAGATGATGTTCACAAACAAAGGAAAAATCTAGGTGAAAACACTGAAGGCACTTCTCTTCTTTCAGAAGTGGTCTTACAACAAACAACAGGAGTTCTTTCTAATAAGTAACAAGTAACTGGTAATAGGGGGCGTAGTAACCAACAGACTGAGGTGTAGCACAAAGTCTCCACCTCAACTGCCCAAGAGTGAAATACAAAGGACAATGAGGGCACAAAGTCATCCCAAGGTCCTTTACATAGAAACAAATAGAAAACACACTAAAGACAATGGTGGTAGCACAAAGTCTCTCTACAGTTGGCTTCAGGACACCTTCTTGATTACTTCCACTAGTTCTACTTATTTCATTAAAATGAAATAAGAACACATTCAGGAAACAGACATAAGAACAATCCCCTAAATGACACAAGCTATAATAGCACAAAGTCTGAAAGTAACCTACTTTCTCTTTCAAACAAAGAAATATGATCAACAACTGAGCTCAAAGTCTCAGTAATCACCTTTTAATTTTGGCAGAGTTTTGCTTTTATAACCCAAAAAATCTCTCCTTTAAAACAATAAAAGAGATTATAATATATGGTAGCCAAGAAAGGCTTGGTGCTCTATTTCATGGCATGGCCCATGTTGTGCATTCAATGCCTTCAATGCGCCTTCAGTTCTGTTTGGAGGGCTATGCTAGGAATAGTGTACTACCTTAAATATGGTGTGCTCATCCATCTTATATGTCTCCTCCTTACCATGAGTTGTCTAGTCCTTTTTATGATGTCTACACAACTGTCCAATTTGCCATTACTTTATGGAAGAAAAATAGGCTGCATCCTTGATTTGTTGTGCTCAGGTGACCACTTGATCCACTATTTCACCTACTAGAAATAACTCCCTTGAAGATATTTTTGATCTTTTTGCATTTTTTTTTCTCTTTCTTGTAGCAATTTGGGCTCTTGGGCTCTCTTTTCCCTTTTCTGGTTCTTTTGGTTCCTTCTCTTGGTAATTCTTCCTTTTGGCTTGAAGCTCTTTGAATGCCTTCGGGTCCGTGTTTAAGCTTGTAAAGATCAACAACTATTTCATTGCCACAAATTTGACATCTTTGGGTCTGTCATAGTTTAAAATCTAACAGCTAGTTGGTTGTCCTAAATTTGATGGCTGCGGGCCCATCATCCTCCTTAGCAATTCCTTCGTGTCTTTCCCGCTTGCTTTGGCTACTTTTCAGTGATCTTAACAAGTGACACGTGGTGATTCCCAATGTAAAATAGGTGAGGACACTTGGCAACATTTGCTTAACTTATAGAATCTTTAGATACCTTATGAGAGTCCTATAGAAGATGACACATGGTGGCTTCTGCTGAGCTTTAGAAACACTATAGAACCATTTGGGACTCATTTGAATTCACACGAATGATGACACTTGGCATGCTCCACTTACTTTAGCAACTCACCCGGGCCCCACCACAGTCCTTACTCAATGAAGAAACAAAAGGAAGAAACTATGGGTGTTAACACTTGGCGGCTTCCATTGAGCTTTACAAGGGACACATGGCAACTTCCTTTGTATTTATAAAAACATATTAAAACCTTCTGCAGTAGCCACTTGGCACCCTCCATGGAACTCTAAGAGAAGCTTATTGAAAGAGCTTATAAAAAACTTGAAACATGGATGCAAACACTTGTCATGCTCCGCTGAGTTATAGCAGGACACGTGGCACGTTCCACCGGGCCCCACCACAATCCTCACTCAATAATGAAATGAAAGGAAGAAACTATGGATGTTGACACTTAGCGGCTTCTGCTGAGCTTTAGAAGGGACATGTGGTGACTTTCACTGCATATAGAAACAAATTATAATGTGTCCCAGTAGATGACACTTGGTAGCTTCTGCTCAACTTTGAGACTTAGACAAAACTTTAGGCAAAATGAAAAACTCGCGCCCTGTGTCATAACCCTTACTGCCTTAAAACTAAAATGTTCAGAGATAAAACTTGGAGCACACAATTGAAACTCAAAATAAAATGTAGAGTATTTTACTCTACAAAGGGAAGAGAGAAATTTTTGGCTTGTAGGACCAAAAATAGTTCATGTGTTGTCCCAAAAATGAGTGACAGACTTTGGGAACAACAGCTGGCTCCAATTGGAGAACTTTCTTCAGTTGAAATTTTGGAACAACCGAGGGGAGTAGAGACCAAAATCTTTGATGCCTTGAAGTGTGCCATTGGGATATGGAGTCATGTTAACCAACAAGAAAGAAAGGTGTTAAAAATGAAAATGAAAAAGAAAAGCACAAAACAGAACTAAAGACTATACAAATATACATATGTATAGATGATCTTATCTGATACTTCAAGAGTTGAAGTGCTTCAGATGTTGCCCATTGTGAGGCAGAGAAATGGGCGTGTCATCTTGATATTTCAATAGGAAACTATTTTCGCTATTGAGCTCATGGATAGTGAATGGGCCTCTCCATAGGGAATCAAACTTCCCATGCATTCCCTTTGGTTCCCTTCTCTTGTCCCATAACAAGACTTGATCTCCAATATGGAAATCTTGAATTTTTGGTTTTTGGTTGAAGAGCTTCTTCACCAAACTTTGGTGTGCAGCAATTTGGTCCACCACCATAGTTCTCTGCTCATCCAGATCAATCAGACACATGATCCTCTTATTGAAGTAGCTTTCATATGTTTGATCCTAAATTGCCTTGGCCAATTTTAATGCTGGCAATTCAAGGGTGATCAGTATCTCAACATTGAGACCATAAAGAAGTTGGAAAAGAGACATACCAATATCCCTTTTTGGTGTAATTTTGTCAACTCAAAGAGCATCAACCAATGCTTTATGCCATGTCTTTTGGTTGTCATCTACCAGCTTCTTGATGATAGTCACCAGGTTCTTATTGCTTGATTCATCTTGTCCATTCCCTTATGGAAAGTAATCAGAAGAGTGGGAGAGTGTAATCCCATAGTAGAAATAGAACTGAGTAATTTCTTGGGAAGTGAAACAAGCTGTATTTTCTATGATAATCTTGGTTGGAACCCCAAACTTGGCAATGATGTTCTCCTTGAGGAAATTACACACTAATTCTGAAGTAGCATGCTTGGTTGGAATTTTTTCCACCCACTTGGTGAAGTAATCTATTGTTTTGAGGACATAATCATGTCCAACACTAGAATATGGGTTTAGAACACCAATGAAATTGATTCCCCATTACTGGAATGGCTCTTCTATCACCACTAGCTTGAGAGGTAAGGTAGTTAACTTGGGTTTTCCAACAAACTGCTGGCATAGTTCACATTTTCTTACCCATTTGTAAGCATCTTGAAATAGAGTGGGCCAATAGTACTTGGCTCACAAAATTTTATGGGCAGTCACAGGAGAAGAAAAATGTCCTCCATAGGTTAGATTGTGGAAGGATTTCAAAAGCTGGTTCTGTTGCTCTTTGTCCACGCAATGAAGGAACACCCCATCAAGGCTCCTCTTATACAGGCTGTTGTCCTAGAGGACAAAATTTACAGCTTTCAACTTAACAGTCCTTCTTTATTTATAAGACAGGTGAGCAGAACACTCACCATAAGTAAGGAAATGAGCAATATTTTAATACCACTCATTATTAGTGGATATAAAGAGGACTGTTGACGTGTCTTCAATTTCTTTTTCTTCATGCTCTATTTCTTCTAGTCTATTGTCAACAATCAATTGGCATAGGCCCTTTCCACGCACTAGCTTCATTGGTTTGATGACTAGATCAAACTCTTTAATTTTAGCAATCCAATTCCCTTTTTTGGTTCTGAACTCCTGCTAAGTTAATATGGATTTAACCATGGTGTCAGGAACCAAGGCAGTAGCGTGCGAATTTAGGATGTAAAAGCGGAAATGCTTGACTGCATTTACTACTGCATAAGCATGCTTCTCCATGATTGAGTACTTTAGCTCATGAGCTTTAAGAGGACAGCTCATGAAAGAAATAGGAGATTCCACACCTTCTTGGCTCTGTTGAACCATAATTGTTGAAAGTGTGTGTTCAAAAGCATAACTATACATTGTGAAATCCTTGTTATAGTCCAGACAAACCAAAATTAAGGTGTGGGCAATAGCTATCTTTATATCTTGGAATGCCAATTTGCCTTCTTCAATCCAGTTGAAATTGGCCTTTCCCTTCATTATGTTTACAAGATGATGAGTCTTCTCAACAAATTCAGGGATAAAATTTCGTAAAAAATTCACCTTTCTGAAGAAAGAGTGAATTGCAATCTTACTTGTGGGCAAGGTAAGCTCTTGGATAGACTTGACTCTGTCTGAGTCAATCTTTATGCCTCCTTTGGAGATAATGTGTCTGAGAAGTTTTCTTTCTGTCACTTCAAAAATAGACTTCTTGGGATTCAAATAAATGCCATTCTTGTGGCAACATTCTAACACTTGTTGCAAGTGGTGCACATGATCTGGGTGATGCTTAAAAAAGATGGTCAAGTCATCAAGATAAATTATAATGAACTTACCCAGTTCATCTTTGAAAGTAAGTTCCATTTCTCTTTGGTAAGTGGCACCATTATTTATCAAGCCAAAAGGCATCCTTATATATGTAAACGTGCCCCAAGGTGTGGTGAAAGTAGTCTTGTGCTAGTCTACTTCACCAACTTCAACTTGATTATATCTTGAGAAGCCATCTAGCATTGATAACATCTTTGAACCCATCATTGTTTGAAGTACTTGATCCATCATTGGCAAAGGATAGTTATCCTTTAAGGATGATTGATTTAAATTTTCAAAATCCACACAGAAGTAAATTTTGCCATTCTTCTTCCTTACAGGCAAGGTAAGCTCTTGGATAGACCTTTCTGAAGAAAGAGTGAATTGCAATCTTACTTGTGGGCAAGGTAAGCTCTTGGATAGACTTGACTCTGTCTGAGTCAATCTTTATGCCTCCTTTGGAGATAATGTGTCTGAGAAGTTTTCTTTCTGTCACTTCAAAAATAGACTTCTTGGGATTCAAATAAATGCCATTCTTGTGGCAACATTCTAACACTTGTTGCAAGTGGTGCACATGATCTGGGTGATGCTTAAAAAAGATGGTCAAGTCATCAAGATAAATTATAATGAACTTACCCAGTTCATCTTTGAAAGTAAGTTCCATTTCTCTTTGGTAAGTGGCACCATTATTTATCAAGCCAAAAGGCATCCTTATATATGTAAACGTGCCCCAAGGTGTGGTGAAAGTAGTCTTGTGCTAGTCTACTTCACCAACTTCAACTTGATTATATCTTGAGAAGCCATCTAGCATTGATAACATCTTTGAACCCATCATTGTTTGAAGTACTTGATCCATCATTGGCAAAGGATAGTTATCCTTTAAGGATGATTGATTTAAATTTTCAAAATCCACACAGAAGTAAATTTTGCCATTCTTCTTCCTTACAGGCACTATATTTGTAATCCAGTGGAATGATGGATTGGAAAAATGATCCTAGCATTCAACATTTTTTGTATCTCAGACAGAATAGTACTTGACATCTTCGGATTGTACTGCCTAGATTTTTGCTTATAAGGCATCAAGTCATCCTTGAGAGGAATGTCATGGAAAATTTCTTTAGGCTTGAGTGACTTCAGATCATCATAAGAGTATGCTAGGACATCTATGTACTATTAGAGTAGGGCAGTGAACTTGAATCTCTCATCAGGAGTGCAACATTTCCAAATATTCACCATCTTGGGATCTTCCTTGGTACCTAGATTTACCTAATCAAACTCCTGGGAGGAGCTTGAATCCATTTGCTACTATTTGATTAACTTGTCATGTTTGTCAAATAACTTCTCAAGTGAAACCAGGCCTTTGGGAATTTTGTTTCCTTTCAGCTGTAGGAATTCTTCATCCATGCTTGAACTTGATTCAGGAGCTTGTTCAAGTTGTTGAGGCTCATTGCCTTCAAAGTGAAGTTGTTGAAAGCTATCCTTCTATTCTAGGAAGGCAATTATTTGATTGTCATTGTTAAAACTTGCTAATGACTGGCATTATCAGGCACACTTGGTCAAAAGACTAGTTTAATAGTGTACTTGTCTCATTTGAAGTCTGGGTGAGAAACCAATAGAGTTACTAAAACAACCAGTGCATCAGCCTAGTCATTGAATTCTCTAGGAATGGCAGAGATGCTGAAAGCATCAAAGTTTTCAATTTAATCCCAGACTAAATTACGGTACTGGTGCAATCTCTCATTTTTGGTTTGATACAGGTTTCTCACCTGATAAACCACCAATTCAACATCTCCTTTAGCCTAAAGGGGTTTGATGCCTTTGTCTCGAGCAGCCCTCAATCCAAGCAATAGAGATTCATACTCAGTTATATTATTGGTATTGCTGAATTGTAATTTGTATGATGAAGGAAAAATATCTCCTTAAAGAGATATCAACACAATCCCAACTCTTGAAATGGTAGAGGAGCAACTACCATTGACTTCCATAATTCATACCTCATTTGATACTAATTTTTCTTTAGATTCTTCTTCGTTTGGAGGGGGAGATCTTTCCACACTTGCATTGTGTTCCATCAATTCTTTTGTTGCTTTAGTTGAACTAGTTTTTAGGTTTTCACCTTTAGGAGCTTCATCAGATGCTTCATGGACTTCCTCTGTGGATAGAAAGTAATTGCCTATCCCTGAAGACTCAAATAGAATTTGAGCTTCAGGTGCTGATGTTTGAGTAACCATATATTTTGCTTCCTTCTCAGGGAGCAATCTCTTCATAACACCTTGGACTGGGATCCTCACCTTAGATAAGTCCATGCTCAACTCGCCACCAAAATCTTTGCAAAAATTTTGGCCAAAAAGGATGTCGTATGTGCTGGGACATCGGCCACCAAGACAGTCATCTTGATTCTTTTGTCTGGGAACGTTGCAAATGCGAATTAGACATCCTTAATTTGTCCCAACAGTGGCACTTATTTATTCTCCATAGAGAAAAATCTCCTAAATGTCTTGGTCAATGTGAGACCAAGGGATTTTGCCACTTTGGTAGGTATGACATTGTTTAAAGCTCTAGAATCAATGATGTAATTGCTCAGCTTGTGACCGTTTATCAACAGGGAAACATAAAAAGGCTCTATTTTATCAAGGGCAGAAGGAGGAATAATGACAAGGTTGTTTGGGATAGACATGTTCCTTGGGGTATCATGAGTTACCTTCTTAGCTTCTTGTCTTGCCAGAATGATTTAGTTCTTCACACATTGAATCAACTTGTCCAACTGATCAGGATTGGACTACAAAAATTCAAATTCAGACATTTAAATTTTAGTTTTCTTTATATGGTCAATTATGTCAAATGTTTGAAATGAACTGGGTACAGAGGATGGGAGTTCATCCTTTTGATTTTTAGGAGGGGAAGGATTGGTCTGTGAATTTGAAAATAGAGGTGAAGGGGCAATTGAGGTACTCACCTTTTTAGTAGTCACTGGGTTCTTTGGCTAGAAAGGTAGAGTGGTTCCTCGCTTGGCAATTAAGATTGCTGGTCGAGGTCACTGCTCTATCTTATCTTTATCAGCTTGCTGGGCTAATTAATTCTTGGATCAGGTGAACACAACATATGATCCCTCAGCTACTTCACCTTCACTTTTAGGTTCATCTTGGTAATTTAGGAAACCAATGTTAGACTCGCCAGTTGATTCTTCTTTGTTTTCTGTGAAGAGATCAGTGCCATTTTCTTAATCAAACTCAGGTTGGAAAGAGGAATCATGTTCTATTTCTAGATATCCAACTATTGAGTTGGTTGGAGGTGCTTCAAGGGTAAGGTTCCTCTGTGGAGGAGGAAGATGATTTGCTTGCCCTTAGTTTTTGGTAGCATTACCTTGGTATTACTGATTGGAGAATGTCCTCCTTGGTACATCTCTGTATGAAGGAGTAGAGGACATTCCTTGTGCCATTTAATTTTTGAGAGCCAGAAAATTATTTGCTAACTTCTGCACCATTGGATCAGTGGTGGCTGTAGGTGAGTATTCAGAGGAAGGAGAAGATTTACCTCTGTTTGGATCTCTCCTTATCTTTCCTGCCAAGATAAGGTCATCTTTTACCTTAGTAACCAAGTCTTGAGCAGCCTCAAGGTCTATGTGGCCAGCACGTCTCAGCAAAAAACTCACTTCAGGCAACTGTGAGTTGATGAAGAAGCATTTGAGGTTTTCAGGTGTTGGCTGAACAATTATAGGAATTTGGTTCCTCAAATTGTCAAACTTTGCTATGAAATCCCTCATAGGTTCATGAGTTTCCTTCTTCATCTATGTGAGCTGGGCCAATAAGGCATGTGCATCTTCTACAAGATTGCACCTGGCTTCAAATTTAGCTTTGAGTGTGTCCCAATTAGTCACTGATCTAGCTTGCAGATGGTAGACCCAATTTGTAGCAGCACCTTGTAGTGTTTCCATGAAAATCTTGACTACCACGTCCTCAAATTCCATGCCTATTACACCACAGGCTATGCTACAAGTTGTAATGTGTTCATCTAGATGAACTCTCCCATCACCAAAGAATTTGGAGAAATTCTTTTTGAGCTGCGTGGAAGTTCATGTAGAGGTGGAGTGATATTGAGTGAGCCAAAAGAGTTATCCAGGGGCATTGAACTTCCATGATTAGATTATGGAAAAGGGGGATAACAAATCTAGGTAGAGTATGTATAGGTAAAGCTCTGCTAACAGTAGAAAAAATAGCTCTACCTTGAGTTGGTGACCTGGTACGGGTAGGAGGAACACTCCTGGATCATTGAACTTGAAGTTGGGGAGGGAATAAGTTGAAATTTTCTTGCTACACCAACTTAAAGATAGGGTCAACAACACCTTGAAATTTCTAGTTTTGGTATAGCGTGGAGTTGCCAAATTGTGAAACAAAAATGGAAAAGGACTGGTCTTGCTTCAGCTTGAAGCTTGAGGCTTCAAACTGCTTGTTCGTCGCCAGCGGAGTCACCAAAAATTGTTGGGTGAATATTTTGTCACCAGCTAACTGATGGACAAAATATGTCTCTTCAACTGCAACATAGGGAGATTGGTCGGCCAAGTGTGTAGGTTTACCACATCAAAAGGGGACAAATCTCTCCTCTCATCAAGGGGAGGTTCCCTGAAAAACATGAGGCACTATATATATGTATATGTATATGTATATGTATATGTCTATGTATATATATATATATATATATATATATATATATATATATATATATATATATATATATATATATATATATATATATATATATATATATATATATATATATATATATATATATGAAGAAAATAACACTCAGGGGTAGGACAACACTATCCATCTCTCTTTTTTTATTGATGATGTTCACAAACAAAGGAGAAATCTAGGTGAAAACATTGAAGGCACTTATGTTCTTTTAGAAGTGGTCTTACATCAAAGAGTAGGAGTTCTTTCTGATAAGTAACAAGTAATTGGTAGCAGGGGCATAGTAACCAACAGACTGAGATGTAGCACAAAGTCTCCACCTCGACTGTCCAAGAGTGAAATACAAAGGACAATGAGAGCACAAAGTCATCCCAAGGTCCTTTACACAGAAACAAATAGAAAACACACTAAAGATAATGGTGGCAACACAAAGTCTCTCCACAGTTGGCTTTAGGACACCTTCCTGATTACTTCTGCTAGTTTTACTTATTTTATTAAAATGAAATAAGAACACATTCAGGAAACAAACATAAGAACAATCCCCTAAATGACACAAGCTATAATAGCACAAAGTCTGGAAGTAACCCGATTTCTCATTCAAACAAAGAAATATGATCAACAATTTGAGCTCAAAGTCTCAGTAATCACCTTTCAATTTTGGTAGAATTTTGCTTCTATAACCTAAAAGATCTCACTTTTAAAACAATTAAAGAGATTACAATATATAGTAGCCAAGAAAATCCTGATGCTCTATTTCATGGAATGGCTGATGCTATGCATTTAATGCCTTCAATGCACCTTCAGTTCTATCTAAAGGGCCATGCTAGGAACAGTGTACTGCCTTAACTATGGTGTGCTCATCCATCTTATATGTCTCCTCCTTATCATGAGTGTCTGGTCCTTTTTTTGATGTTTGCACAGCTGTCTAATTTGCCATTACTTCATGGAAGAAAAATAGGTTACGTCCTTGATTTGGTGTGCTCAGATGACCACTTGATCCACTATTTCACCTACTGGAAATAACTCCCTTGACGATATTTCTAATCTTTTTGCATTGTTTTTCTCTTCCCTATAGCAATTTGGGCTCTCGGTCTCTCTCTTTCATTTTTTGGTTCTTTTGGTTCCTTCTCTCGACGGTTCTTCCTTTCGGCTTGAAGGTCTTTGAATGCCTTTGGGTCTGCATTTAAGCCTAAAAGATAAATGGCTATTTTATTACCGTGAATTTGACGTCTTTAGGTCTGTCATCGTTTAAAAGTTAATAGCCAATTGGCTGTCCTAAATGTGACGACTGTAGGCTCATCATCCTCCTTAGCAATTCCTTCATGTCTTTCCCGCTTGCGTTGGCTGATTTATACTGATCTTAACAAGTGACACGTGGCGTTTCCCACTGTGAAATAGTTGAGGACACTTGGAAGCATTCGCTTGACTTATAGAAGCTTTAGATGCCTTTTGAGAGTCCTGTGGAAGATGACACATGGCAGCTTTTACTGAGCTTTAGAAACACTATAGAAACATTTGGAACTCATTTGGATTCACATGGATAATGACACTTGGTGCGCTCCACTTAATTTAGCAACTCACCCAGGGCCCACCACAGTCCTTACTCAATAATGAAACAAAAGGAAAAAATTGTGGATGTTGACACTTGGCGGCTTCCACTGAGCTTTACAAGGGACACGTGGCAACTTTTGATATATTTAGAAAAACATATTAAAACCTTCCACAATTTCCACTTGGCATCCTCCATAGATCTCTGAGAGAAGCTTATTGAAAGAAGCTTTGAAGCTTATAAGAAACTAGAAACATGGATGCAGACACTTGTCGCGCTCCACTAAGTTATAACGAGACACATGGCACATTTTGCCGGTGCCCACCACAATTATTACTCAATAATAAAACAAAAAGAAGAAAATATAGATGTGGACACTTGGTGGCTTCCACCGAGCTTTACAAGGGACATGCAGTGACTTTCGCTGCATATAGAAACAAATTATAATGTGTCCCTGCAGATGTCACTTGGTACCTTCCGCTTGACTTTGAGACTTAGACAAAACTTTAGGCAAAATGAAAAACTTGTGCCCTATGTCATAACCCTTACTGCCTCGAAATTGAAACACACAGGGACAAAACTTGGAGTGCACAACTGAAACTCAAAATAAAATGTAGAGTATTTTACTTTACAAAGGGAAGAGAGAAATTTTTGGCTTGTAGGACCAAAAATAGTTCATGTGTTGTCCCAAAAATGAGTGACAGACTTTGGGAACATGTTCTAAGGTATGAATGAAGTTATCATTGATGTCATGAGAGTTTCATTTATGTCATTCTGTATTGTCATTATTGTTCTTGATGTTGAGTTCATAAGTCTTACTTGAGAGACCTAGTAAGAAGGCATAGGTCTAGTTGCATGATGAGGAGAGGAGTATGAGACTTAGGAGCTAAAGGTTGGTAGTGTGTGATCATGGTATGAGTACATTTGACATGTGGATGAGGTATGTTTAGAATTTTAAGAGGTTTCAAGGTGTGATCATGGTTCAAGTATGATTGGCAGTGTAAGGCCTAGTGTACAAAGAGATCTAATATGGACTAATGAGGGGTAAAGTTAATTTCATAAGGTGATAGAGCTCTTGAGAGAATTGAAATAGGTGTGAGAGGTGGTTTTGAGTGTGTTGACCAAGATTGAGGTCATATCCTAAAGAAGAAAGCATGAATTTTGGTGATTGAGGTCTTCTGTGTGCATAAAATGGGGTATTGCAGACCCAAGAAGAAATTTATTTTGCTTGTTGGCATGTGAAACCTTTGCATGAGATCCTGATCACTTCATGGAAGTTGGGGAAGGTCAATAATTTTTTTTCCTGGCATTAGTTTTGGATTTGAGGGGCAATCCTTTATGAAAATTTACTAAGTGAAACCAGTCAAAACCCTCTTAAAACCCTTATAATGAACCAATAGAAAATATATTTTTGGTTATGGAATAGAATGTGGTTTTTTTGAAATTTTTAGTGTTTTGAACTTGTACATGACTCTTCCAATTTTCTCCATATGGTTTTTATTTGTCATGACAATGAGTAGAAGCTATCATAAACCCCTTATTTCTAGGAATTTTTGTGTAAGAGGTAAGGTTGACCAAGTCAAAGCATGTAAATGGATGGAGGATGATGTGTGAGACTTTTATTTTGTGTAAATTCAAGTTTATTATCAATTTTAAGACTTCAAATGTGCTAAACTACTCATGGAATATGAGCTATCGCTAAATAGGCCTAATAGGCAAGACAACGAGAAAACTAGGGAAGAATGAGAATGAGATTAGGGATTGGTTGTAGAGGATTAGGGATGAATAAAAATGCTTGGAGTCATTATTAAATACATATTAATAATATCCCCTTGGTTTATAAGTGTTGATTATTCTCATACATTATTAAAAATTTGTGATCAAAATGGTCTATCTAACATAGTGAAGTCTGTGTAGAGTGAAGTCATGAGATTGGTTTGTAAGACCAATATTGTTATATAAAAATAAAATATATATTTTAAAATATTATATAAGGATTATTAATTTTAATTTAAAACCATTTTAATGTCACAAAAGTTTTCACACAGGTGTCCTAAGGCTTAGTTTCCATGACTATGTTTTTGGTGCTATAGGCAGTTTTCTGTGTGTGAGTGAAAATGATGTTTTTGAGTCATTTTACATTGAGTTGAAGGATAAAATTACCATGAATGTGTTATATATTTATAATAGGTTAATTTTAATTTTTTTTAATGCATTATTAATTCCTAATAAGGTATGAAAATTCAAAGACTTTTTATTGGGTTCTTAAGGCCTGTGTGTAGTTCTGAGTGAGCTTATGAAGTTGATAAGTTTGGGGTCTTTTACCCTATTTAATAAATTATAATGAGAATGATATTGAAACTAAGGTCATGAATATTATATCCAAGTGTTTTTTTTGGTTATGTGGAAAAATTTATTATATGCATCATATTTTCAAGATAGACTTTCTGGCATAAAGAAGGCTTATTTATGAGTACACCTAATTGGGTGGTTCAAAGAGTGAAAAGATCCAAATGGTGTTGGGGACATAATGAGATATTATAAGAGGTATATTTTAGTCATTTTTTCAATTATCCATCCTTTTTTTAAGTCTCAAAGTGTTCCAAGGAGGTCTAAGTGAAATGTGTGCTTAGAGAAGGCCTAATTGCATTAGGTCTTTATTAGGCCTAATGGTGGTTTTGGCCCTTAAGGGCAATGACTGACCTATGTAGTGATTGTTTAACTTGTGAAACATGTTTATTTAAATATTTCAAGTGTGATCCAAGTTTTTTAAGGTTATTTTTCAACCAATATGGGTATGATCAAGATTCAAATATAAAGACAAAGCCTAATAGGCCTATTTTGACTAGTTAGAATATTGAGCATATGAGCGAAGGATATAGAGTTTTGGAGAATAGGTAAAGGGTTTAAGATAATCATATAGGTGTGATTAATATTTCATGAATATATAACTATGTTTTTATATATGTTTATTAAGGTCATTTGATCTAATTCTTCCAAGGAAAGGGCTAGTTAAGCGAGAAGGCCTAATAGGCTATTTAAGAGAGAAATAAATGTGAGAAGAGAAAAAAAGGAGGTAATATTAAGTTGAGTAAGAAAAAAGTGTCCAAGGTTTATCAGATATTTAATTTATTTAAGTTTGTGCTTATTTACCTAGGGGGTTGGAGCCTCCTTATAGGTTGGAGCTTATTAAAGAACTAGTTGAGTTGGTTCTTGACTAGTGAGGGGTTGGTGTTCCTTATAGGGTTGGTGCCTCACTAAAAGTTTGATTAACTAATCATTAGAATATATTATAAGCTATTCATCAATGGGTTTTATCCCCCTAGAGTGTTTCCCACATATATATTATGTACATGTGTTGCGTTTCCAGTTCTTGATCATATGAATGATTATTTATACATTGATATATCTCTAGATCTATTTGATTGATGAATAAATAAGATATGGAATGGAAATAGGAGTTTACACACTAATTATCCCCCTATCTCAATGTTTATACCTCCAAAACATTAAATCATAACTATAACAAAAAATAAATCACTCTTTTACCTTACTTGGAGCTCCAAATGGCTTGTTGAAGTGGCTTGCTCGGTTTGTGCATCAATAAGTCTTTGAAAATGAAGTTTTCTTTGCTCACTCTCTCCTTGGCACCTTGGCTTCACTGATTGGATTATTATTTAGGCATGGTAACATTAATTATGTGAAGCTTTATGGAATAAATCCTGCATAATAACACTACACTATCAAATCTTAGAAATCAATAGGTATGGCCTTGTATTTATAGCCTCCAAAGTTAACTCTCACCCAAGGTAAAATAAGGTTGAGTTTAAACATGGAATAGGTTCAAACTAAATCTAGGTGATTATGATTTGAGGCTAATTATAGTTGAGTTAAAATTTATTGCATTAACTTGTATAGACTAATTATCCACCATCTAAAATTTAATATTTCAAATAAATCCATATTTATCCTATCCATCCAATCTTCATCTAATAGATCTAAAATATTACCATTTTTTTTACATTCTCTCAACACTTTTTGAAGCTAGAGAGATCATGCAAATTTGAGATCATCAATCATTATCTTGAATTAAGAGCATAAGGATAAGCCATGAAAATCTAGAGAAATCAATCAATCAATCAGTCATCATGTTGTTAAATTGCTGTTATAATTATTTCATGTAACTCTTGTGAGAAATCACATTTCGAAGAACACGAGCACATATATTCAATGAAGGAGAAGTCTTCATTTTGGTAAGTGAGGTAATGTTTTCTTGTTTCTATTTCATTTCTCAAACTAAGGTTTATGTGAAGCTTAGGGTAATAGTTTTAATTTGTTTATGAGTTTCTATTTTAGGCTGTAAATTTCATCATTCACATTTTTTCATGCTCAGTGTGAATTTTTGCTCCCTTTCATTACTAACATTTTTTTTCTTATTTTGAAGGAGTATTTTAGCTATTTCTACTATTTATTTGGTTTTATCATAGTGTTGGTTCAAGTCACTAACTTTTTGAGTTGAAATTTAACCAGTTTTATCATTTTTTATTTTATTTGTTGTTCTCTATCAAATGCCACTTTTTCAAGTTTGATCTTTGGCATTTTTGTTTTTTGAATAACATTTTTGTCCCATTAAACATAATTTTTGCCCTTATCTGTGGTGTTTGCATCCTAATTGATATTCGATGTTTGCATGATGTTATTTATCATTTATGAGTTGATATTTGACATTTGTGTCTTAGCTATCAACTATATATTTTCCTATGTTTTTATAATATTTGATGTTTCCACCCCTAAATTTGACATTTACGCTCTGATAATTGGTGTTTGCATCTTGTGTCCTATTTTTTGTTGTTTTCTATTTTTTATTTTATCTAATGTGCAAGTTATTTTTCCAAAGATAATTTTTAGACTACTAAATTATGTGTTTTCAACTTCGCTTATCAAAGAATTAGATTATAAAAAAAGTTAATCATTATAAAAATCATTTTTTACTTACTTTTTCTATTTTTTATGTTTTGTTTGCATAGCTAAGTTGTGTATGCTCTTATCTTGCATCAGAAGGTGATATTGAAAATAAGAAATAACTTAGTTTCTTGTGTCTCCTAGGAATGAACTATGTATGCTCTTTCCTTACATCACAAGGTGATCTTAAAAACCTTAAATAGATCATACCTTATTTATTTTTTCTTTTATAAGTTTTTGCAACTTGTATTTCATCACCAAGTATTTAAACCAAGCTCATATTTTGGTGGGCTATAAAAATTAAGGAGGATATGTCATTATTGGCTAAGTAGTCACTGCATATACTAAAATATAATTTATATAGTACCTTAGTCTTGTACACTAGGTAAATACCTATCATTTAAACCTTTCAGTTCTAGACCTTATCATTTCCAAAAAGCTTGCATTTGCTATCTTTTTGTGCCTAATTATTTATCTCTTAGTCTGACCCTTGTTATTATAATGAACCAAGCCTTCTATGATTCGCAAAATGATCTAATCTTGATGTTTATCTATCACTAATAGTTTTGGACCTTTACCTTTTTTTTAACTCCCTTGACACTTGCATCCCAAGTGGAGACATGAGTTGACACAACTATCTATTTTCCTGAAAGTGTCTTGTACCCAAAAGTCATAAATTTAAAAAATAAACATATCCAAAGGTCAACTTAAGTGATTTAGTGCAAGATATTTCCAAAATAGATTGGTATATATACAAGATCAATCCTTATTCATTCCTCACCTAGGAATCACATACAACTCACAAGGCAATACACCAAGAATCACTCAATCAAGCATTCAAGTGAAAAAATATGCCCTATTTATCCTATTTCTATATTAGTCATAGGATCAATCTTTCCATGTGTCTAAAACATTTAAATGTCAACCCATAAGCCATATTTACCAAGTTACATGCTAGGTCATTGTATATAGTTGCTTATGGCATATTGCACCCTTGTACATACACAAGCAAACACATATGAGAGATCGACACTAATATAAGGCCCTCTTTTGAGTAGTGACTATGTAGGCAATGCCCATTGATATAGGGATATTTGGGGTTAGATCAACACCATGAGTTCACTAACCCATTTTTTCCACTATCACTCAAAGGGTGAAGAACTAAGGTTGGATCATTTGACAAAGAACAACTACCTATGCACATGATACAAAGACATTAGAATAAAGGTGACAAAAAACCCATAAAGCTCATGTTGGTCACATCTAAATATGCTCAATATATCATATAAGACACATAAAACAGAGTTAGACACGTGTCAATGCAACTATCTAGATCCAATACAAGTGTTTGAAGCCATAAAAATGATATTTATAGAAGCTAATGACTATTCTATAATAATCATCTAGTCTACATCTAGTGTATTCCTTATCAAACTTGCATGTACATAGTAAACCAACTAAGTATCATTGTTCCTAATTTATTGTAACATATATCAATAGTTATATTTTACTATTTTTGGCAATCTTGATTGTATAAATTTAGAATACTATTTGTCTAATTTTTTATTAATTGGCTTTCTATATAGGAAGTTTACCACCCTTATGCCCTAGACTACTCTATCTTATTAAATCTAGATATATCACACATATATTTTAAATTTAGGGTTAAACATTTTAGGAACCCAACCATTGATCTTCAAACCCTAGTTGACTTAGGGTTTATGATTTCTTGCTTTCCTAAATTTTACTTTCTATTTTTTAAGTATTCAAAGTTTTAAAATCATAAAAAAATATTCCTAAAATTATGCTAAAATGGATACATTTGTTGAGCACATTTATTTCCATTTTCTCATTATAGTCATTACTTGTCTTGTTTACATTGTTATACATTTAAAAAAAAACCAAATTAGAGAATGATCCTAATCAAGATAAAACTCAAGTTTCTCTTTAGAAATCTTATTGCAATAATATTGAGTCTATTCCTCCAAACTCTTAAGAGGGTGATAGCTACCATCCCTCTAACCAAGTCCATGTTATCACTCTTAAAAGGGGTAAGGTGGATGGTTTATGCTTGCATATTCAAACTAAACTACCTAGGGTTTGTACTTGTGAAGCCCTAATAGATTAGATAACCACTAAGATCAAGTTAATAAAAGTGTTACAAAATCATATTTCATATATGCATAATTAACAATATGCTAGTGTTAACCATGTGTTTGCATTTTCATATAGCAAGGTTTAATATCCAAATGAAAAGCTATAAAAAAATACATCTAAAATAAGCGATTCAAAAAGTAGACAAAAGGCTAATAAGAGTCCAAGTTAAATCTTAAGAGAAATTCTTCAAAACAAAGTGATTAAACTATCTCTTATACATCGTATAAGGAGATCAAAATACTATTGTGTATATTATAGAATGCATGGGCATCATACAAACTATTGTTTTGCCTTGAAGAACAAAATATAAAATATAAATGATAGTGGTGAACATACCATTGATACATCAACCAAAAAACCACTCACATTATGAGTAACTCTCCTAAAACACAAGTGGAAAAACAACAAGCATGGGTTCTAAAGGATAATTCAAAATAAAAACACTTACAAATGCAAGAATTAGAGAAATAAAATATTCAAAAGGAAATATTACAAAAGGAGCAAGAACAAAAGTTACAAAATCAAATTCAAGATAAGCAAATAAACATTCTAAAAAGATGGTTTATAATGCAAGACACGTCTACAAAATCAAATGATAAAATATGGTTTATAAAGATCCAAACATCATATATATTCCTTGAATATAGGAATAAATAGTTAAGGCCAATACTAAAAATTATATGCTTTCATCCTAAAATAAATAAAAAAATAGACCAATTACATCTTTTCCTAATGTTCAAACAAAGATACATGACTCTTCTCTATCCCATAATGAGATTTTTTTTTTGAAAATGATGAACATACTCAAGAAAAAAACAAACTTTCAAGAAGGAAACTCCGATCTATGGTGCAATTATTTTTTCATACATGGATGATCAAAATGGTATCATAATTTAAAGAACAACCTAAGAAGTTACATGTCTTGTATAATAACAATTACATTGATGATTATGATCATAATAATACTAAATATTGGCATAACCTTGATAATACTGATTATGCAACATATGAATATGATACATGATATATGGTCTTCATATATGCATCCCCTTGATGAGTACATTGGGTTCTAGTATCACTTTTACTTATACATGTCTTCTTTGTAAAATGTTCCAAAAATACAAAAAAATCAAATATTCAAGAAAATACAAAAACATTCAAAAAATTCAAAAATACCAAAAATATTTAGCATGTTTCTAGTTGTATTATTTCTTATTCTTATCTTTTTTTATCCATGTTAGTAGATAACATATAATTACTCTCCATAAATACACATATATTTCATGAATCATTTTAATGTGATACAAACATACCCAGATACATGATATATACACATAAAAATGTTGGGCACTCCTACTCATGTCATAAGTGCATTGGGGGTATCTACTTCTTTGATCATGATACACCTAGGTTATATTATTCTATGATCACTTTCCATTATCATGTTTGAGATTCTATACTTATCTATGTTTATATCCATGCTCATGTCTTTTCATAGTATATTTGATATGCTATGTACTTAACATTTTTCGCTAATATATATTTGTAAGAAATATTATGCTATGTTCATGTTGGTATTTTTATTACATGCTTTCCTTTTTGCATTTTCTTGAGTGTCTTGCCTTGATTTTTATTGTCTTTCATTGTCTTGTTTTTTTGAGAATTTGAATATGCTCTTTTTATTACGACCCCCATGCCTTTATTTGAATATTTGGACATTTACATATGTCATTGTTTGTTTTATAGATACTTGAATGTCATTCTATGTTTTGTGGACATTTGAATAAGTCATGCCCATTTGATTGTGAGATATTTAAACATGACCCTTGTAAGAGGTCTCCTTGGACCATTCCCTTTTTATTTGCTTTTGAGTGTTCTTATGTGTGTGATTGATTGATTGCTGAGATTGTACAATTACTATCTAGATGTTGTCATGATATATATCATAAATCCTAGGACTTGATATGATTACATACTACATGCTTCAATGCCATATCTACCTAGACATGTTATTCTTATATGCTACATGATCCATAACAACTTATACAATTATCTTATCTTTTTTAGGTAAGGTAACTATGATATTATATTTACCCTCACGTCAAAATTAGGGGTATATTAATGGGGGCATGTCATAGAGGCATGATTTACACATTTTCATAGTTTCAAATTATAGTGGGGGAATGTTATAGAAACATGTTCTCCACATTTTCACTAGTTCGTAGATTCTCTAGATTTAGTGGGGGAATGTCACATAAACATGTCTTCCACACTTGCACTAATTTCATAATTCAATGTGTTTCAGAGTTATGTGATTTAAATACACATTTTTGGTAACATTCTATACTTTAGTATTACTATTATAACCAAAGTATAGCTTGAGACATATATGAGGTGTATATGCCATGCAAAGGGCACCTAAAATTTTCAAAATCAAATCATTTTCTAGATTTCATAAACTATTATATATTATTATTATACCCAAAATAGTCTATTATGGACTGTTATTGAGCCAATCTATTATAATAGTTGGTTCATCTTTGGAAGGTTGAGTTGATTAAATCACTTGATCTTAAAAAAATTCTCATCTAAATTCACTAGAATTATAATTTGGATTTGATAAAATCATCTACCCTCACCAGATATATATTGTAATTTGATTAAATCATTCACACTCACTAGGTTATGCACATATTTGGGTTGCATGATTGAGATGAAACAAACTCAAGGGTCATGTTATAACTCACATTTACACCAAGATTGGGGGCATATTGTCATCCTACACACACACACACACACACACACACACACACACACACACACACACATGCATTTTAAGGTTCAAAATTGTCCTAATTTCAATTTTAGTGTTTCATAATGAGGCATCCTTTCAAATCAAATTTTTAAAAGGCAAAATGGTTACATTGACACACAAGTGTACTCCTAACCTTGCACTTTTTACTTTCAAGCGTTTTAAATTATTTAAATTTTAGATTTTATACACTGATTATATATTATAACATGCTCTTGGTTATAGACTAGTCACTAGAAAAGCAATCAAGGTGGGCTCACACAAAGACATGGTGTGTTATACACATCCATACACACATTTATTTCCTTTAAAATACAAATTTCATTATTATATTAAAGGGGGGAAATGTAGATTCCAAAATCTAATTTATATAGTACCTCAATCTTATCCACTTGGAAAATACTTATCATGGTTTTACCTTTCAATTCTATACCTTTCCACTACCAAAAGGCTCATGTTCGCTATCTCTTTGTGCCCAAATGCTTATCTCTTAGTTTTACCCTTGTTATTATGTTTACCTAAGCCTTACATGTTGTGAAAAATGTTCTAAACCTAATGTTTATATGTCACTTTGAGTTTTGGACCTATACCTATTTTCTAGCTCCCTAGACACTTGCATCCTAGGTGGACACATGCTTCGACACAACTATTGTCCATTTTATTAAAAAGTTTCTAGTGCTAGAAAGTCATCCAATATGCAAAAGAAACATATCCAAAATGTTGGATTAAGTGCTTTAATGCAAGATAATTTAAAAATAGATTGATATATATATATATATATATATATATATATATATATACAAGATCAACCCTCATTCATTCATCATCTATTAATCACATACAACTCATAAGGAAATATATGAAGAAACACTCAATCAAGCATTCAAATGAGAAAATTTTCCCTATTTGTCCCTATTTCTATATCAATCATAGGAGAAGTTTTTCCACAAGTCTACAAAATTCAAAGAGTAGCCAATGAGCCATATTTTACATGTTACAAGCTAGGTCATTGCATATATTTTCTTTTCACATATTTCAACCTTGTGCACACACAATCCAATACATATGAGAGAACTAAATTAGTTTGAGGCCCTCTTCAGAGTAGTGGCTATGTATGCAACATATTAAAGGTACAATCACTAAGGGGGGGGTGAATCAATGATGAAAGATAATCCATTTCAATTCCAAACTCTTAACCATTCAACACATATATTAAAGAAGCATACACATCATTCATAGCAATGAACAAGAAGAATAATGCAAGATCAAGCACATAACACATGACATATATGGGAAACCCTCTTGGGGGTTAAAACCCACTAAACCCTACAAGAAGGACTATAGTCCTATAATAACAAGATCCAAATTTAGTGAGACATCGATCCCACAAGGAGCTACTACCCCTATTTAGCTGAGCATGCACATAACTAGACTTATGAACTTTAGTGAAGCAACCATTTCACAAGGAGCACCAACCCCTAAATAGCTAAGCACCACACAAATAGTATTTTGCAAGCTTCACCTTGTAAGGAGTAACTACCCCCTAGGCAACTAAGTACCCACTTAGATACCTTGATCTGATCTCCACCTCTAATTTGATGACAAACACACTTGAGGATGGACTCCTTTTTGATTACACACTTCACCCCTCAATCTCTCTCAAACTTGCACACATAAGTAATTCACCTAGAAACTCCCCTTTTAATCAATCTATCCTCCTTTACACATACTTAATTAGGAAACCTATAAAAAATCTTTTACAACATTCTTAATATGACCTATAGGTCATATACACAGTCCTCAACCTACTATGCTCTTTAATCCAATAAGCCTACTTACTCAATCAACCTCTTCTAGGCTCATTAGGTCCAATAAACTATGTGTCCACCTACATCACCTTATTATATAAACATACTTATATCTCATTATACCTCTGATGGTCCTCAATGACCTACTACAACTCCTAAAATAATCTCTTTCCTTCGCTTGAATCCACAATTGTCTAACAAGCCAAACAAGTTAATTTGGCCTATTATTTATACCACATACTTGCTCAAGTAACTCTCCCTATCATCCAAAACACATTACATACCTGAACTAACACATAAATATCAATTAATACACATTAAATATCCCAAATAACCCCTCATAGGTCAACCATAACATCCATGGGTTACCCTTAAGTAGCTATACCTTTCAATTAGGCCTTAATAGCCCTTATAGGTCTCATGCAGACCTATTCACTTTTTTAACACTTCATCAAGCAAAATAAGAACACAAGACCAATTAAAAATGCATAGATCAACTCCTCATAACCCCTAAGACATATTCAAGTCATTACATCCAACACTGTACTTCTTTGTGTATGCACAATCTGCTCAAACATCAACCTTATACACAAGAACACCATGAAAAAATAAACAGTCCACTTCTAGGCATTTTTTCATATTGAAGATGGATTGATCAGACCTTCAAAATATATAAATATGAAACTCATGAAGTTTACAACACTCTTCAGTTCATACTTCATCTTGAAATATCAAGACATCATCAAAATAAACTCAAATATCCTTCTCGGGTCACTTGTAGAAGATGGTCAAAGACAATCAAATTTAAAGCTCAATAACTACAACTATATGAACAATCAAACCTTCTAACCAATTTTTATGGATGACCCTTGGAGTGCTTTATAACTTTTATTTTTAATTCATCATTAAATTATGCATATATCAAAATTTATATGTCAAAATCTATAGATTAGTTTTCCTTTGTTAATTTGAATATTCAAATTCTAATGGTCACTGTGTATTACAAAAATATCAGCCACATGTCTTCATCTCATGCCCCCTATTAATTTTATCAAATATGCTCTATCGATCTCCTCAATTTTATTCCTAACTTAAAATTTAATTTTTGACCATTGATCTTAGATCCATACTACTAAGATTATGATACTTGGTAGCCCTGTATGCCTTGTATGGACCCAACTATCAGTCAATATGTGCTTATACCACTTGGCAGTCCCACATGCATTCTAAGCACCCCACTAATTTGTTGACTCGATACACACCATTAATATTTATCTACACAATTGAACATGCTCCATTATATCTTCATCACCTACATGCTATTGGATCTTCATCAGATCAAGCTAGATTATGACACATGTCACTGACACATGCAATCTTAGACTCCTTTAATAATTTGACCTTGTGCTCATTGTTAGATCCTTGATCTGATTAAATGGTCACTATTATATCTCTATATTATCAATTCTATTCTAATCATTTTATATTTGATCTAGTTGAATTCTCACCTTTAGATCTCTATCTGTATGATTAGACACTCATCTTTATATCACATTTACAAGATTAAATGCTCACTGTAGATCTTTGACATTGTAAATTTGGCTAAGGATGGGAAACACTGCTAACTACCTAGAAGGCCAAATTTTCACCTTGATATATTTTTCTATATAAAACCTCATGACATGAAACTTAGACCATATGATCTCCTCTCATAGGCGAATCCATCCATTTACCAAAAACTCCTGAAACCTTCACATGTGTAAATGCTGATGTCATCAATTTGCTCACTTAATCTTATCTATAAAGATGACTAGGATAACCTAGACATACATATGACTGATTTGATGAATTATTTTCACTTTTAAAATCACTCCAAGCATTCTTGACACTCTATAGGGTCTCTGTAACATGAATATACCATTAATATCATGCCATAACTGCCTCACTAAGTCAAACACTGAAGAACCATGGAAGAACACTAAAACATATTGAAGCGCACTTTGCCATTATCATTCTAACACACATGATACCTCATAAACATACTTGGCCACATTGGAGACATCATTGACAAATCTCTAACAATATCCCCTTTTATCATTGACGTCAACACCAATCACAAAGCGTATGCACAAACTCTTTCTCCCTCTTCAAACACTTTCTCCCCCTTAGACACAATGACAAAATGGTCACCAACTAATCATGGGGACCTAAAAAGACTTCAAGAAGCAATAAAAAGGAAAGGACCACCTCTAAGAGATGATATAAACTCCCCCTAACATTGTACATACCTCTTCTTACCTTGAAGTCTTCAATCATGCTCTATGATAACACTCTTCTTTGATCATACTCTACTCTATGAAGATA